>JAYESA010000014.1:118807851-119407851 GCA_036927795.1 Iris macrosiphon | reverse complement strand
GTGGGCCCCTGTTGGCTGACTGGGCAGAAATAATTACTTTTTGGGTTTTCTTTTTCAGAAATTAGTTTTTAATTCAGTTTTTCATAATTAACTCAAAATAAATGCTAAAAATAATCATAAAATTCCCAAAAAATTCTAGAAAATATATTTTATTCTTTAGAACCTAAAATAAAAGTTTGGGATATTTTTAGTTAAGTTTGAACATAAAATAAATTCTTCAAAGTTCTAGAAAATTAGTGTTACTAGTTTTTAATTAACTAAAAATTATGGAAAAATCCCAATAATCTAAAATAGCCTAAAAATAATTCTAAATAAATATTTATATAAGTAAATATACTAAAAATTTATTTTCTAATTAACTAAGAGAATACTCTAAATAAATTCAACATCTATAATAAATATAATAATATAAAATATACACAAAATACCTATTTTTGGTGAGGGAGTTTACAGCCATATAATTGGTTATCTCAGGTGGGTTGGCCTAAGTTTCTACTACGGTCAGTCTCAGACACGGTATCAAAGCGCTTGATCACAAACTATTTGGAAGAAGTTGAATAGGAAGAGAGTAGGCCGAGTTTCTGTCTATTCTCTTCAATGCAAACCATTGCCTACAATAGCTACTGGCTTTGGGTCCGACAAACTATTATCCATATACGGCCCACATTGGACCACATATTCGACTCCAGGAAGTCCCTGGATCGTTATCATTCTCTACGCGACATGTATCATTTGTAGTTTTTATTTTATTTTATTGATGGCCGACTACTCTCTAGTGACCATTATACATGTACATACAATACATGTGCGTAAAAAAAAAATAAAAAATAATAATATGAATGTATTATAAATACTCTCGTTTCTTGGAATTGAATTCAAGACAACCAAAAAAAATATCTCCTACCTTATCCACTTGAGTTACAATTTTTTGATTAAAAATAAATCATAGTAGACAGTTTAATAATTAGTTATTTTTAAAAAATAATTAATAAAATATTTATAAATGGTTTAGACGGTTTAATTTTGAACAGTTTACAAGCCATTTTATATTAGTAGAGATATTCATGCTTTCTAACTTTTGTATGTTTGTATATTTTTAGGCTTGGCTTGGAATCACTATTCTACTTCTCCTTTTTTTTTTAATTGACAGCAGAAGCAGTTTTTAATAACATGTAAACGATTGCTATCAAAAGTTGTCACCAAACTAAATTCACTTTTTAATTTTGTTTCATTAAAAAATTAGGCAAATTATAAAGGCACTACTATAATTACTTGGGGCTAGTCCAGGATTGGGACTAGTCCATTAGTGAGCAAAGTTTACTCACACTAGCCCACTTTGAAATCCTTATTCCCAAACTCCCAAACCCTCCCCACCCCACCGGAGCCCTCCTCCCTCCCTCCCGCCGTCCTCCTCTACCTCCTCCCCCGTCCTCCACCGCAGCCTCCCGTCGCCGCCTCCCGTCGTCGTCGCCGTCGCCGCCTCTGCCTCCTCCCCCGCCTCCCGCCGTCTCCTTCCTCTCCCGTTCCTCCGTCTCGTACTCCCTTTCGGTGCTCGACTACCTCGGCATCCTCGGCGTTCCCCGCTCCTCCCTCCCCTCCTTCCTCCGTCAGTAAAAATTAGGCAAAATAGTAAAATATCCCAAATTTCTATCCTTAAAATTTGTTAAAGTATTCTGTTATTTAAAATAGTAAATTTATTATTGGTACATTAAATATTTTGTAAAAAAAAATACCAAAAGTAAAATTTGGAGGTCGAAACAATATTTTTTTGCGATTATAAAAATTTGGGAAGTCCGTCAAACGGTTAAAAGGTTTATCCCGAAGTACTTTTCTATACGATCATTTTGGCACAAACTGGGCCTTGTTTCGATCTCCCAGTCAAAAGTTATGATACTTTAAAGTTTTATATTTTATATTTTTTTCTGTAATATGTACGTCTTACTTCGGATGAAAATTCTCTCTACACGAATTGTGTTACTCTCGTCGAAAACATACAAATCGACCTATTGTATGACGAAAAACGATTTGAAAACAAATAGTTATGGCCGTTCGAAGTCTGATCGACGGCAGACGTAATATTCGTACGGTAGATTTTTTTTTGGGTTCAATGATAATATATTTTATTTTGGATGTTAAACTAAATAAAAAAATCAAAATCCAAAACTAACTAAAAAGAAAAAAACTAAAAAAAAATATCCTGACAATTAAAATGAGGACTGTCAAAATTTTGACAGTCCTCATTGTTTGTGGTACTGTCAAAATCCTGACAGTCCTAGTTTTATATAAAATTTTCAGTGGGTTAAAATTAGGACTGTCAAAATTTTGACAGTCCACATAGCTTGTGGGACTGTCAAAATTATGACAGTCCTAACAATTTGTAGGACTGTCAAAATTTTGACAGTCCTTACAAGTGGTAGGACTGTCAAAATTTTGACAGTCCTGATTATAACAGTCCCGAGTGAATTTTGGCGGCAAACTTGTAATTATCAATGATAAAAATTTGGACTAGTCCCAAGTAACTTTAAGAGTGACAAACTTATAATTTTGAAAAAAATTACATTGGACTAGCCCCAAGTAAAAAATGTAGTGCCCTTATAATTTGTCAAAAAATTATTTTTGTCTGTAATTTTACACCGTTTAAAAAAAAATTAAGCAGAAACAATCCAACTTTAGTTAGTTATTTCAGTGGACCTGCAGTGATACTGGTGTGGTGTCAAGTGTGATGCCAAATTATGAAATGGTCCTCGCTTTTGGAAGCAAATGTTCATTCCAAAAGCGAGCGAGCGAGCGCATAGGAAGGACCACAAGACACGGTTGCTGTAGGAAGAGCAATTGAGCTTTTGGTTACTGGTTCATGCCATTCCTACAGTAGAATACAGTTAACAAAGGACATCTACGTAAGTTCAAAGCTACCTTGCATTGATTATTGGGACAGACAGCATTGGCCGGCATGAAAGTGAACAGCAGGACAACAGTTCTAACATATCATGCATTCTAAAAGAGAGATTTTGAAATTTTCTTCCACTCTTTAGAATTCTCCAATCAGTGTTCTAAAAACCGGTTCAAACATTCAACCCGTGAACTCGACGGCAATACGGCAGTGATCGAGTTAGTTGTAACTGTCACACACCCTTCAAATCAGATACATAACAAACATTCCATACTACGTGTCATAAGAATACGTCGGTATTCGTATTCGCAATTGTCATCTGTAAAATTCTAGAATAGAGTACAGATAATGCTAAGCTAACTTTACTTTTAGAATATTCACAACTATTCACATGGAATTGTCTAAAATACTTGCATCCCACACAAGTAGTTACCCCAAAATAAATAATTTAAATAAAAGATTGCACAGCTACAAGCTGCTTCATCGTCGATCTTCATTCATTTCTCAGCCTCGTCTACACTGTACCGAGGTAGAATTTTTTTCTCGTGCCACATCTTCATCTAGCGAACAAATACTAGGTCATCAGATACATGCAACCCATCGATTCAAGAATGATAAGTAATTGAAGATATGATATAATATAAAATGGTTGAGAGTCGTTATCGATCCTCAGATAAGAAATTGGTATGCTTAAACCCTAGAGAAGTATTATAATGTTAACTTCAAATATGACTTTGACTAAGTCTTATTCTAGTGAGTTCTTAGTGTCCGATCTACCACTACGACCTAACAATTTACTAACACAATCACAAACAATTTACCTAAATGATGATGCAATTTGGAGAACAAATTTTTGAATCTTCATACTTGACTAGTTTTTTGACAATAATTTCGTAATCATGGATCATATTGTTTCTGAATGGCACGGTACTTAGAGTCTGATCCCTCACATTGTGAGTAAATAAATCATATCGTTAAAACACCTAATCAATCTTTTTTTTAATCAAAATAGGTACGTCCAAGTTCCAACAAAGGTAAGTGCGGTAAGCCTCACATCCTCTCCACATTGAAGAAGAAGGTAATAATTACTAATCAACTTTTGTTGTTAATTATATTAAAAAGATTTTGTATGATGAGATCCATATTGTTCTCCATCGCCCAATGCTCTAATCTAAAATTACAATCATTGCTAATTCTATTATCTTACATAAGTTCTATTTTGACTCAAGTATATGTATATCGATTTGTATACCTAAGTGTTAGGCAATACGAGGATACAAATCAGATAATATTCCCATTTTATGAGACAAAATAGAATACTAAAATTACACTTTGGTTTCGTTTGTGTGTTTGGGTGTCTGTGTCCTATGCATCAAGACTTTGCTATCTAACCCATAAGTATTATTATTTAATATATATATATATATATATATATATATATATATATATATAGACACACGGATCCATGAAAAGCGATGTAATCCCTTTTCTTTCATGGGTTTCTTAATGACTAGTCGTTCGTACTGGCGCACTTAAGAAACCGATAGTTTTTTTTCCGAATGAATTTCGAGAATAACGTTACTTTCTTTCTTATCTGACTTGCTTACCTCCGGGTGGTACCTCCTTCCGGTTGGGTGCCAGGTTCCTTGTGAAAAGTCTTGATTCCTTTCGTTCTTTTCGTTACTGACCGAATAAAATCTATGAGCAAATTTTGAAGAAGGCGAGAAAAAGCTTAGGGGCTCGCCCCTCCTAAATCCATGAGAGTTGTCAGAAAAACGTTCCCATCAACTATATTGAGGAGTAAAGAAAGGGCTTCCTTGACAATGAGATTAAACTCCTATTTTGAAGCTGCCGCACAGCTCCTTATTTATCTGGGAGCCATAAATATCTTAATTATATTTGTTGTTATGTTCATGAATGGTTTAGAATATTGAAATAGCGAACTTACCTTATGCGTTGTTAAGCCTTTCACTGATCCAATTCTAAATCTGCATATGTCAGAAAAAGAGCCTGATATATATATATATATATATATATATATATATATATATATATATATATATATATATATATATATATATATATATATATGTGTGTGTGTGTGTGTGTGGGGTGGGGGGGGGTGGGGGGGGGGGGGTAAATGAGATATGAGTTATAGACTCATATTCCTACATGAGCAAATGCATATGTGGACCAATAGGAATGGAATGTAATATATATATATATATATATATATATATATATATATATATATATATATATCACTCTCCATTCCCGATATATGTATTTGGAACATATTAGTTTTCCTGCTTATATTATTTGTTGCTTGCATGTTAATTAGGTTGCATGTCATGGAGACTAGACCCATTCTTTGGTTCAATTAGACCCATGGTTTGATTGTTGGGTTAGTTTGGTCATGAGTTGAACCCATGGTCTAAAACTCTAACCCTATCTATATAAGCTAACTTATTTCTCTCTCTTCCCTCATTCTTTATTTTCCCTCTTTCTTATTTTTAGGCAAGTACACCTTGCATTACATGGAGAAATATCTTGATTTTTGATTATTGCTCTTTCCTTACATTTTATTAGTCTAATATGTGTGCATTATGATTCTAAACACTTTTAGTACTTTGATTTTTTTGTTTTAATAGGTAGATTTGAGTATATCTACATTTAAAGTATAGGATTTTTCATAGGTTCCTTAATTTTTGGTGGTTTTGATCTACTAAAACATGGTATTTTTGAAAGATAGTTTTTGGGATGGATGGAGCACTTCATTTCAAGTATTTTGGCTTTTGGTTCACTTGATTCAGAGTTAAAATAAAGTTTTTATGAAAAAAAAATATTATTTCAGTTTTTGGAGAGCTTTCTGCCATGGCTGAACCCGCTTTTGGGGGAGACGACTTCCTATGCGGCCCGACTGATGTGACCCATGCGGTCTGAGCTTATGCGGCCTGACTCATGCGACCCATGCGACTCATATGACCCATGCGGTCTGAGCTTATGCGGATCGACTCATGCAACTCATGCGACCCATGCGACTCATGCGACTCATGTGACCCATGCGGCCTGAGCCTATGCGGCACGACCCACGCGACTCATACGACCCATGCGGCCATGTGGTAGCAACCTCTATGCAGCACCTGTCATATACGACACTGACTCTATGCGTCCCTGACCCTATGCGGCCCTATGTGCATGATTTTTTTTATTTTTCTTGGTTTGATGCTTTATTAGATTTTGTGATTCTAAGTATGAGATTGATGATTGGAATGCATGAGTACTGAGTGACTATGTGTTGAACCTGATTATATGCCCGACCCGACTATGAATAGAGGTAGACCATGCATCCAAGTGACTATGACTACTCATGTGCTTGACTCGACCTACGTATTGCTATGTGCTAGAACTCATGTGATTTATCAATGATTGGTAACTTGACTCGACTATTGGTATCCGTGCTAATACACTTACTACATGCTATGTGTTCCTACGCGCTAAGTATTTCTACGTGATTATGTTACATGTTTCACACCGAGGTGTGTGTCACACCCCAGTGCCAAAATACAAAGGGACTAGCCATGTGGCAATGGCCAGCAGTACAACTCCAATGGGCAACCCAATTTAATGGACCCATTAGATTGCACTTAAGCTGTAATAAATATAAATACAAGTCTACACCAGCTATCACAGTATAATTCTAATCTCATCCACAGAGAGTAAACACAATTTAATTTGATAGACCAGTCAAGATAATAGATAACAAAATATAGTCCATCATCAAGTCCAAATAAGTAGTATCTCAGGGAACAACCTGTCACAATAAAGAAAAAAGAATAACACCAATTACATATGTTCATAAGTCCCAGATCTCATATAAAATAACACAAATCATAAATAACTAAGTAAGTAACTGAGTACTCAGGAGAAATCCTCTGGCACAACCTCATCCTCTGGTGCCAGTACCGCTCCAACGTCAGCTCTTGTCCCGTAAACCTTGGGGTAATCCTCCACTGCTATACCTGGGAACATAATCCGGATTCAGGTCCTCAGGGGACATAGCAAGGTATAAGAATAACTCAAGTCGAAGTACAGTAAATAAAATAGGCGTGCTTAGGGTATCTAACATAATCCATATATGTGTATGCAAGTAAAAACGTACTCGTCCGCTAAACCACTGATTTCATACTTATACTAGGGTACTAGTGATAGTAGTAATAATAGTAGTAAGTACGTACAAGCCCTGTCAAGGTACCTGCAGTACTATAATACTAGTAGAGTTTGGTAGCCCAGCAGTACGGTAAGTTCTCCCCAACCCCATGTATCTCATGCCTTAAGTCACGAAATGCAAGACAATCACTATCTATGTCTCAAGTTCAAGTGTAAATAACATCATGTCAACTAGCACATGTCTCAAGTCCTGTCCTAAAATAGAAGCCAGAATCCTCAAATATCTCAAGTGAGGCTTCTGTACATGAAATCGTGTATAGTATCCTAAGGTAATTAGTATAAGTTTTGTACTTATACGGTATACGATGACAATGCAATCTAACGATACCAGACTCCGCGCATGGAAGTCAACACCCGAATATGATTCAGACGCAAAGTATCACCACGGTCCTAGGATCACAATTAAGTACATGTATTAAAATATAAACTTAAAACTATAATTAAAATTTAGCACGATTTACTGAGACCAAGGCAAGGTACACTTGCATGGATTCTGGATATAGTGAGGTCCAAGTAGCGAGCTCAATGCGTCAATTACTCCCGAAAAGGTAGAATCCACACGAATGTCTCCGGATGCTGTAACAAACGTCACCAACGTTACCAAAACAAAAGAAATTGCTAAAATTGACTACCCATAAGTCCAATTTGGACACAGAGGCAAAAATGACAGTTTTAGGTCAAAACGGTATTCTATTGTGACCCACTTTGTACCGTAAAACGTGTTGGAGATAAAGTTTTCCAAATTTAACAAACTTAGTGTCCACAAGTCCAGAACGATGGCACAAACTCAACGGAGTATTCAAAATTGGATTCCGTTAAGCCGGTCACAAAATCACCCGTCAAGTGGAACCGTGGGTCCCACAAAATGGTGTTTGGTTAACGTTCACAGAATCAAACTAAACGTGGGTCACAAGACCAGTGTAACACTGCGAATCCGATGACGCAAGTTTTATTACGAAACGATAAGCACACACGAAGTTATGACAATGTGTCAGAATAGGCCGATACGGTATTTTCGACGGATACGCGTTGATTTCGGTGTGCACGCACATCCAAATCAATTTTAGCAAAATCTCACACGTCCGCGTTGACGATACACGCCTTTTGGTAAAACAATTATGCGACGAAGTCGCCTCGTTTGGCTGGACGCACCCCGTATCGAGAAATTTTGGATTTTTAAAATCAAGTTTTTGACAGTTTTCAGCATTAAATTAATCACAGAATAAATCAAATTTAGAGAAAGTATTTAAAGGGATTAAAACTAGTTTATGTTGTCAAGAAGTCTGTTTAAGAAATTTTTTAGCATCGTATGTCATTTTGGAGATAACGGAACTTAAACACGTGTACCTGGAATATTTTTTGTTCCTAAAAACTCAGTCAGTTTTTCCTGTTTTGTGTCTCAATTTGCGATTGATATAGAGCATGATAAACTAAATTATTTGGAAAGGGTTGATGGGGGTTATGCAGTCTTCACGTAGGATTCGACGGTTCGTTGTTTGGTTACCTGTGTAGGGAGAAACGGAGATGGGAAGAATAGTACCTCGAGTGCTCTGTTGCTCGTGAATCGGGTGCGGGTCTGTTTGCGGTGGCGATCGACGGCGTCGGGCGACGGTAGAGGTGTTCGTCTGGGCGCAGGGAAAGGGTGGCTGGTGGTGGTCTGATGGTGATGATCTGATGGTGATGGTATAAATGGAGTGAAGGGGGGGTCGGTAGATGAACAGAGGAGTCGGGAGTTTTGGTAGATGAACAGAGGGGTCGGGGGTTTCGGTAGTGAGTTACGTTTTAGGTTTCGGGTTTGGGTTTGGGTTTATTTTTTATTTTTATTTATTGTTCTTTTATATTACCACACACACACACACACACACACACACACACACACACACACATATATATATATATATAGGTTTGTACCTAAAATAATTTTCAGAAAAAATCTACAACACTTTAATAGTGGTTGTACATCCAAAAATATATTTTCTGTGAAATATTTATAATTAATAAATATAAATAAATATCTATCCATGAATTATATATTTTTCTAATTAGCTAAAAATATTAAAAATTCTCCCTTAATCCCAATAATAAAATAATAAATTTAAAATTTAAAATTAGGGGGTTTATAATCTATCCAACTTAAAAGAATTATGTTTTCGTAATTAAGAATTAAACTACTAAGAAATTTATAAAGACATGGTAATCTAAGGGTAGTCCTTAGGTCATACATGCATCCTTGAATAAGTGAGGATAACGCTGGCGTATGACATCATCTCGCTCCCAAGTGTATTCGCCTGGGGAGTGATGTTTTCAAGCTACCTGAACCAGTCTGATCGTCTGACCCAATAATATCTTCTCACTAATGTCAAGTATCCAAACAGGCTGCTCCTCATACCTCAAGCTCGGTCCCACTGAAATCTCAGAATGATCGACTACGTGACTTGGGTCATTCACATACCTCCTCAGCTGTGAGACATGTAATACATCATGCACTCCCTCTAGAGATGGGGGTAATGCAAGACGATACGCCACCTCACCAATACACTCCAAAATATCAAACGGCCCAATGTACCTAGGGCTCAGCTTGCCTCTGCTCCCGAAATGAATAGTACCTCGAGTAAGTGAGATCCTCAAGAACACATATTCGCCTTCCTTGAACTCCATAGGTCGGTGGTGTGTGTCAGCCCAATGCTTTTGTCTGTCCTGAGCTTCACGAAGATGACTCTGAATTTGCTTCACCTTCTCAACTGTCTGAATCACTAATTCCGGACCGAGTATCTGACGCTCGCCAACGTCACTCCAACATATTGGTGACCAGCACTTCCTGCCGTACAGCGCCTCAAAAGGTGCCATCTGGATGCTCGTCTGGTAGCTGTTATTGTAAGATAACTCCACCAAATGCAAATGGTCTTCCCAAGATCCTCTGAAGTCTAACATACATGACCTCAGCATATCCTCTAGGATCTGAATCGTGCGCTCCGACTGACCGTCTGTTTGTGGATGGTAAGCAGTGCTGAACTTGAGTCGGGTGCCAAGACTCTCCTGCATGCTCTGCCAAAAATAGGATATAAATCTTGAGTCACGATCAGACACAACACTAACCGGTACTCCATGTAATCTTATGATCTGTCATATATACATGTCGGCTATAATCTCTGTGGACTGTCTAACTCTGAATGACAAGAAATGTGCTGATTTGGTGAGTTGATCCACAATAACCCAAACTGCATACTTCCCACTAGGGCTTCTTGAAAATTCTGCAACAAAATCTATAGTAATATGTTCCCACTTCCATTCGGGAAAGGGAAGCGATTGTAACATACATCGGTTCTCTGATGCTCGGCCTTAACTTGCTGGTAGACCAAACATTTTTCCATAAATCGCGCAATCTCTCTCTTCATCCTATGCCACCAATAGTACTGCCTCAAATCATGGTACATCTTCGTACCTCCCGGATGAATAGTGTACATAGAGCTATGTGCTTCAAACATCAACTCATGTCTCAACTCTCCATTCGGAATATATAGGAAATTTTCGTAACTTAACGTCCCGTCCTCATGGTTTCGAAGTCTCGTCTGCATGCCAGCTTCTGTCTTCTCTTTAAGTCTCCGGAACCTAGCATCTGTAGGCAATGTCGCCTTAATCCTCTCCGCTAGTGATGACTTAACCTCAAGATTCGCCAACTGCCTACTCTGCCCTGGCAAAATAACTTCTATCCCGAGCTCCTATAGGTTCTCTAATAGCTGGGGCAGCGTCATCAAGAAATAAGCTGTGGGCTTTCTGCTGAGTGCGTCTGCTACGATATTTGCCTTGCCCAGATGGTACTGCAAATCTATATCAAAATCGACCATCAACTCTAACCAACGCCTATGCCTCATGTTGAGCTCTTTCTGAGTATAGACATACTTTAGAATCTTGTGATTAGTAAAAATTTCTATCCTCTCTCCGTAAAGATAGTGCCTTCATATCTGTAATACAAATATTATCGCAGCTAGCTCTAGATCGTGCATCGGGTAGCTCTTCTCATGAACCTTCAGCTGCCTCGATGCATAAGCGATAACTTTGCCATGCTATATCAAAACACATCCTAGTCCACTACCTGACGCATCACTATAAACTATGAATCCTCCCGATCCTGAAGAAAGAGTCAAGACCGGTGTTGTCATTAATCGTCTCTTCAACTCCTCAAAGGACTTCTGGCAATCTTTTGTCCATGCAAACTCCCGTTCCTTACTCGTCAACTGTATCATTGGCTCTGCAATTCTTGAGAAGTTCTCCATGAATCTCCGATAATATCTAGCAAGTCCGAGAAAACTTCTCACTTTCGCAACTGATGTAGGTGTGGGCCAAGTTTTTAATACAATATCTTTCTTCGGATCAACTGAAATTCCTTCTCCCGAGATGATATATCCCAGGAAAGGCACCCTATCCAGACAAAACTCACATTTGCTGAGTTTGGCTTACAGTCTTTTCAGTCTCAACGTCTCCAGCATGATTCTGAGATGCTCTTCGTGGCTCTTGGAGTATACCAAGATGTCATCAATAAATACAACCACGAACTTGTCCAAGTACTGATGGAAGACTCTATTCATCAGACTCATAAATACAGCTGGCACATTGGTTAAACCAAACGGCATAACTAAAAATTCAGTGTTCGTACTTGGTCCAGAAGGCTGTCTTTGGTATATCTTATTTCCGTACTCTAATCTGATGATAATCGGATCTGAGATCGATCTTTGAGAATACACGAGCACCACTCAACTGATCGAACAGATCGTCAATACGCGGCAAGGGATACCGGTTCTTGATGGTTATGGCGTTCAGTGCCCTGTAGTCAATACACAGGCGTACCGCCCTATCCTTCTTCGGCACAAATAGTATGGTTGCTCCCCATGGTGAAACACTGGGCCGAATAAAACCCTTCTCCAGAAGATCATCAACTTGCTTCTCCAATTTCACCAACTCCTTAGGTGCTAACCAGTACACTGATGAAGTGATAGACTCCGCTCCTGGAGTCAAGTCTATTATGAATTCTATTTCCTGATCAGGTGGTAAGCTTGGAAGATCATCGAGAAATACATCCACAAACTCTTATACAACCTTTGGGTACTCGGGCTCCCCTTCTTCAGAGAGTGCCTTAAGTGTAGGCTGAACACCTTGCTCTTTGGCTCCCTGAAGAAACTCAAACTCCGGATGTCCGGGAGGTCTAAATATAACTTGTCCACGTCGGCAATCTAGAGTTGCACAGAGGAATCAAGGCAGGATGCAACTCAAGAAATTATTTTGAAGTCGATATAGAGGTCAATAACAGGTCAACAAGTGGATGAGATCCTATAATTTATTCTATCCTAATTTGCATGCTTGCTCGATTTTGTATTTGGAATCCGAAGCAATATATTGTCTGACCTGCATGGGCTACCACAAAAACTATGTCACGTTCCAGTCCAAAAATACCAAGGGACTAGCCACGTGGCAATGGCCAGCAGTACAACTCCAATGGGCAACCCAATTTAATGGACCCGTTAGATTGTACTTAAGCTGTAATAAATATAAATACAAGTCTATACCAGCTATCACAGTATAATTCTAATCTCATCTACAGAGAGTAAACACAATTCAATATGATAGACTAGTCAAGATAATAGATAACAAAATATAGTCCATCATCAAGTCCAAATAAGTAGTGTCTCGGGGAACAACCGGTCACAATAAAGAAAAGAGAATAACACCAATTACGTATATTCATAAGTCCCAGTTCTCATATAAAATACCACAAATCATAAATAACTAAGTAAGTAGCTGAGTACTCAGGAGAAATTCTCTGGCACAACCTCGTCCTCTGGTGCCAGTTCCGCTCCAACGTCAGCTCATGTCCCGTAAACCTCGGGGTAATTATCCCCTGCTATACCTGGGGACATAATCCGGATCAAGGTTCTCAGGGGACATAGCAAGGTACAAGAATAACTCAAGTCGAAGTACAGTAAATAAAATATGCGTGCTTAGGGTATCTAACATAATTTATCTATGTGTAAGCAAGTGAAAACGTACTCGTCCGCTAAACCACCGGTTTCATATATATGCTAGGGTACTAGTGATAGTAGTAATAATAGTAGTAAGTACGTACAAGCCCCGTCAAGGTATCTGCAGTACTATAATACTAGTAGAGTTTGGTAGCCCAGCGGTATGGTAAGTTCTCCCCAACCCTATGTATCCCACGCCTCAAGTCACAAAATGCAAGACAATCACTATCTATGTCTCAAGTCCAAGTGTAAATAACATCATGTCAACTAGCACATGTCTCAAGTCCTATCCTAAAATAGAAGTCGGAATCCTCGAATATCTCAAGTGAGGCTTCTGTACATGAAAGTTGTGTATAGTGTCCTAAGATAATTAGTACAAGTATTGCACTTATACGATATACGATGATAATACAATCTAACGATACCCGACTCCGTGCACGGAAGTCGACACCCGAATATGATTCAGACGCAAAGTATCGTCACGGTCCTAGGGTCACAATTAAGTACATGTATTAAAATATAAACATAAAACAACAGTTACAATTTAGCACTATTTACTGAGACCAAGGCAAGGTACACTTGTCTGGATTCTGGATATAGTGAGGTCAAAGTAGCGAGCTCAATGCGTCAACTGCTCCCGAAAAGGTAAAATATATACGAACGTCTCTGAATGCTACAACAGACATCACCAACTTTTCCAAAACATAAAAAATAGCTAAAATTGACTACCCATAAGTCCAATTTGGATACAAAGACAAAAATGACAGTTTTAGGTCAAAACGGTATCCAATTGTGGCCCACTTTGCACCGTAAAATGTGTCAAAAATAAAGTTCTCCAAATTTAACAAACTTAGTGTCCATAAGTCCAGAACGATGGCACAAACTCAACGGAGTGTCCAAAATTAGATTTTGGTGAGCCGGTCATGAAATCACCCGTCAAGTGGAACCATGGGGCCCATAAAACGGTATTTGGTCAATGTTCTCAGAATTGAACCAAACTTGGGTTACAGGACCAGCGTAACGCTGTGAATCCGATGACGCAAGTTTTATTGTGAAACAATAAACACACGCAAAGTTATGATAAGGTATCGAAAAAGGCCGATACGATATTTTTTAACGGATACGCGTTGATTTTTGTGTGCACGTACATCCAAATCATTTTTTGTGAAATCCCACACGTCCGCGTTGACGATACGTGCCTTTGGATAAAATTTGCACGTGATAAAGTTGCCTCGTTTGGCGGGACGCACCCCATATCGAGAAATTTTGGGTTTTTGAAATCAAATTTTTTACAGATTTCATCATTAAATTAATTACAAAATAAATCAAATTTAGAGAAAGTATTTAAAGGGATTAAAACTAGGTTACGTTGTCAAGAAGTCTATTCAAGTAGAATTTTAGCATCGCATGTCATTTTGGATATAACGGGACTTAAACACGTGTACCTGGAATAATTTCTGTTCCTAAAACTCAGTCAGTTTTTTCTGTTTTGTGTCTCGATTTGCGATTGATACAGAGCATGATAAACTAAATTATTTGGAAAGGATTCATGGGGGTTATGCAGTCTTCACGTAGGATTTGATGGTTCATTGTTTTGTTACCTGTGTCGGGAGAAACGGAGATGGGAAGAAGGGTACCTCGAGTGCTCTGCTGCTCGCGATTCAGGTGCGGGTCTTTTTACGGCGGCGTGCGGCGGCGATCAACGGTGTTGGGCTGCGGTGGAGGTGTTCGTCTGGGCACAGGGGAAGGGTGGCTGATGGTGGTCTGATGGTGATAATCTGATGAGGATGGTATAAATGAAGTGAAGGGGGGTTTGGTAGATGAACAGAGGGGTCGGGGGTTTCGGTAGCGGGTTACGTTTTAGGTTTGGGTTTATTTATTATTTTTATTTATTATTCTTATATATATATATATATATATATATATATATATATATATATATATATATATATATATATATATATATATAGGTTTGTATCTAAAATAATTTTCAGAAAAAATCCACAATACTTTAATAGTATTTGTACACCCAAAAATATATTTTTTGTAAAATATTTGTAATTAATAAATAAAAAATCTATCCATGAATTTTATATTTTTTCTAATTAGCTAAAAATAATGAAAATTCTCCCTTAATCTCAATAATTACATAATACCAATAATAAAATTTAAAATCAGGGGGTTTACAGTGTGCCTGTTTGCTAAGCGACATATGATGTAATAAATTCCTCCAGCATGGACATGATAGTTGGTCAATAACCAAGCGTGGTTAGGATTAGTTTGACTGTTGAATCACACTGGGGTGAATCCAAGTTGAACTGCAAATTGACAAAGTGGATTCGTATCTGTAAACCCCCTTACCCAAAATTAGGGCTACTTGGCTTAGATAGTGAAATTAGGGCTAAATTGAACCAATTAGAATTAGAACACGGCATTTAATTTAATTACGAAATAATTATGACACGTAGCGCACCTTATCGTGCTTCGATAATTGGAGTACCTCACTAGCCATTGTCTATCTAGAAACTTCACGATCTCATCCTAGGCATGCCCATCTACGATTCCGACCCTTGTGCAACTTATAATATTGCTCCCTGATGCTATATTTTAGCCGTACAACAAACGTTGCAGACGTTATTTATTAATTATAAATAAATTCCCAATTTTGTACCCTTGTGCGTCCCAATTGAAATTGAGGACACAATCTGGACCGTTTTGTGCAAACCAAATTTTATTAATATTCTACACTGTCCCCTCTACGCCCCTGACAATTATGGCCGCCTGATTTAATCCCATGTACTCCTAATTAATTCTAGAATATCGTGCGCGGTTCAATTTAATTAATTAAATCCAATTTCTGCCTTTGTACAATTTTCTAATTGTTGGAGGGGGCTTTTATGCAAAAATGCATTTAGGTGTCCCCACCATTGGACAATTCACGAAGAAACTCAATTTTTCCCTCCACATGGATTTTCCGTAAATTTTGGGATGTGCAACGTGCACATCGCCCCATTTATTTTAAAGCCCCATCCTGGTATTTTAAACCCTGTAATTTATAGCCAACATCTTCATGTGAGCCAAGTCCAATCCCAAGATATAGAGCCCAAGGCCCACTCCCAGAAATGTTGACTAAGCCCTAATTCCTAGGTCAACCCAAACCAAAATTTTACATGTGTATAAATACATCTTCCTTACTTTTTCCTTTTTCCATTAATTCTATGCCTAAACCAAAGAGCAGCCGATTATTTCTTCCCCTCCCCTGTTCCCATCAACCCCCATTGAAGGAGATATAGAATTAACCATCCAAATCAATTCCTCCTCTATCTATCAATGAAGAAGGATCGAATCAGTAATGGTGGTGGCGTTGTTGTTGCAGCAGCAGAGAGCAACAACACGAAGACGAAGAAGAAGGTCCGTGTGCCGAAGTATGCCGGTTCGATGACTACGCTGAACTCCGCTGACCCCTGCGTCCCCTACACCACCTTCAACATCTTGGCGCCCATATACAAGCGGCTCGACAAGGAGGATCAGAGTTGCAGAGAGAGTCAGTACAGAGCATATTGGCTGACCAGAACCGGAGCATCATCAACCGATTGCTCGACGAGAGGTCATCCATCATTTGTCTTCAGGAGGTCTGGTTGGGAAATGATGAGTTTGGGGATATGTATGAGAAGAGGCTCGGAGATTCCGGTTATATTGGTTTGAAGCTCGCCCGGACCCACAATCGTGGCGATGGTCTGTTGACTGCTGTACATAGGGACTACTTTAGGATTTTAAATTATAGGGAGCTACTCTTTAATGACCTCGGTGATCGAGTGGCTCAGCTATTGCATGTAGAATCTGTTGTTCCTTTCTGCCAAAACAGAAACAGCAACATTCAGCAACAAATTCTCATTGTGAATACCCACCTCTAGTTTCCTCATAACTACAGCCTCTGTATAGTTCGTTTGCACCAGGTATATATGATCCCTCAGCATGTAGAATCTTATCAGAAGGAGTACAATCTTAATTCGATGCCTACTATACCTTGCGGTGATTGGAATGGAAGTAAACGTGGGCACGATTATAAGTTCTTAGATCTCAAGGTCTTGTATCATATGATAGTGCCCATCAATACACAGACAGTGATGCAGACACTCACAAATGAGTTAGCCATCACAATCATCGTGGAAATATATGTGGAGTTGACTTCATAGGGCTTCGCAATCCTGATAATCGTAAAATATCCTTGAGGACTAGCTGGAATCAATCTGTATTAGGGATTATGAAGGATATTGGCTTTGTTCTGCGCGACTTCTGGAGCAGGTTATTGGTACATTGCAGCTTCCTTGCCAGGCAAGTATACCTTGCCATTGTACTGTATTTACATTCCATATGAGGCATGCATGTTTATTTTCTGTTTATTTAGTTTATTTATTTTAACTGCTATATAAACTGCTCGTCCAAGGAAACTTGGGTGCAACGACGGTGTCGTCGTACTATGTTTTTATTTATGTATATGCATTGGACCTACTTTATGAGACTACCCCATTTTCATGAGGCATTTATGTTTCATTGGCCATGACACTATTCTTATACAAGTGTGAGTCACATGTAGGACACGGACTTGCGTACTCGGCTGGCCCCCGGTACATATAGGTCGTGCGACGGATAGGGATAACTGCCAATAGAAACTTTGTATGCTAGTAGACCTGGCTGTTATTAGAGGTTTATCGTGTCATGGACATGACATGCTTAGAGCATTGGGTGGGGAGAACAACAAGTACCATATTTGAGCTCCTTTACACTTTTCTCCTGTACGCCCGGATTCTCCGTTGGAGATACGGGTCATGATGACCACTATATATTATGTACTATCAGGCGGGCCACCGGCGTTCAAAAGACGACGTGCCTTTTAGGTCCCTGGATCTCCAAAAGAGAACCATGCCAAATCCCAGTTTTCAGCCAGATAGCTCACTTGTGGGGAAAGGTGTTCTTAACTGCATTCACATAGATGGTTAGGCGACCCCAATGGATATTTATTTTCAGTAATTTATTGGCATGTGCTTTTTGTATCTTGTTACGTCCCTCTGAGGACCTGGTCCCTTCCAGATATAGGTGAGAAGGAGTATCCGCAGGAGTATGGACCTGGACCTGATGCTACCTATCAGCCTGAGTAGATCTTACCTTCTGATTACATGTGATTCTTTGCAGCTGTTTAGAGATTTAGTTGCTATTCTTTTCTAGACATTTATTCTTATATTAGAGTTTATTCTCTTCTCTCTTTAGTAGTTTATTATAGTCGATTTGCAGTGGATTTGTCTCTACCCGACTATTGCACTTTGAGATTACTATTTGAGACTGCTTCTTTGATATTCATTTATTGATTTCCATTCTTCTATTATTTGTGCTGTGGATGAGATATAGAACTGCGTGTGACTTGTTGTGACATATATTTACCACTGTGGATTGGATATTCATGTACAGCGTACGTGTGTATATGGTTTCCATATATTGGAGTTCGTATACATACGGCTGGCGTGTTACGTATTCCTAGTCCTACGTATTTTGGGACTGGGGCGTGACAGTATCTAGCGTACACGTACTACGGTATGACATATAAGAGGAGTAGCATGTAACCACGCCATATGATTCCAGCTAACCGTAGGGTTAACTTGGAAACTAAAACATGTAGAGCATTGGGAATGACGAAATCCCGAGATCGTACTTAACTAGCCACCCTCAATCATTATATAGGGAGTGAAGGTTGGCCCCTATGGATATTGTTTAATTTCTCATTAGTAGATGGCAATATCCGATTATTATATTATACTATGTGTTCTATGCGATCTTAGCACAGTGACCTTACGAGGGACCGATGCATACTACTATGTGCTATACGATAATTCTTGGCTCAGCTATCCCCTGCTAGAACATGGTTCGATCTATGGATTCCTATTATATGCATAATACATCTGGGATAACCCAGACTCCATCTAGTAAGTCATACAAGTGATTGGCCGATTATGTAACTTAGCTTGTTTGTGTATTGTATCTACTGTCAAATAGTCTAGGAACATGATCTATCATGGTGCGATAGTCTAACCCTTGTCCTTGTTTAGTTATAGGGTTAGATTATTGTGATACGATAGACTTATGAACCAAAACTAGGAGACAGAACTATATATATATATATATATATATATATATATATATATATATATATATATATATATATATATCATAACATGGTTTTAATTCTTCATTCGTGCTTTCTTGCTATTTGGTGTCTAACCCCACTGGTTTTGCATGGACAGGTTTAGAGCCAGCACCTAAGGATCAAGCGTACTTTCCCTGAACCATGGCGCGCACCATGTCACGCCCCAGTCCCAAATACGTAGGACTAGGAACACGTAAGCATGCCAGCCGCATGGATATGGCAACTCCAATATATGGAAACCATAACCCATACGTACGCTGTAATATGAATATAAACTCACATGTGGTATATATAATGTCACAAGTCACAGATATGCTAATCTTATCCACACAACAAGTCATAGAAAAGAAATACTAAACTAGAATAAGGAGTCTGAAATATCTAAAATAATAGTCGGGTGGAGACAAATCCACTACCCATGACTATATCCAAAACTAAAATGAGAGAGGAGTATAAAGTCTCCAATGTAAAATAATGTGAAGACAGAAGTGCATCAGCTAAAAGAATCCATCGCCAGATAATCAACGATGCTCAGAAGGTAAGACCTCCTCGACAGAAAATAATGTGTCAGGTCCAGGCCCGTACTCCTGCAAATACTCAAGAGCAGATACACCTGGCAGAGGACCAGGTCCTCAGAGGGACGTAACAAGATACAGAAAATATGAGCCAATTTGAATACAGTAAACATGCATATGGTTTGAAAATAGATAAGTACGCTGTACAAGACAATCTATATGAATGCAGATGAGGACAACTTTTCAATGTATGGGCAAGGGTAGTCTACTCGATCTAAGCCTCACAACTCACACACCCGTCTAGAACATCAGAAATCGACATACCTCTGGGGTAGCGACCAGCGCGACACACGCCCGTAGTGCAAACTATATACTACGGTTTACCAGAGTGGTTAAAAGCCCATACGCCTAATGATTGTCCTCCCATGATACTAGGTGTCATGTGTGTGTCAACATATCTAATACATAGGAATGACTGGAGAAAAACTACACATGCAAGAACTATACAGAAATGAAATAAATAAAAAGAAATATAAATAGCAAGCAAAGTACTGTAAACAATTTGGTAAGGTATCTTGCCTGGGGTCCTGCTGCTGGTATGAATCAGAGTCCAAGTCACAGTCCAAATAGCCTATGTATTACAAATTTATCACGTCAAAAGATAATTTATTTTAATTTATTTAATTCTGAAATAATTACTCTAAAATCCTATTTTAATCTTATTATTCTGATTTTTATGTTAATTCCTAAATTTTGTCCAAAGAAACTGAATTTTATCAACTCGAGACTCATGGCACGCAAATCGAGGCGATCTGTTGACCAAAAAGTCAACCGACACAAACTCAACTTTCATGCATTATTTCCTATAGATTTCAGCGTCAAAAACATGCTGGAATTTACAGCTCGTCCGAATTCAAATTCGTTTGGGAATTATGGCACATACAAATTTTGTATTGTGCACCGATGGTTAAATTCTAACCTAGAAGTTCTACAGAATTAACAGTATGTAAATATTTCGAATTAAATTCTGAGAAAAATATATGTCGATGATCTCGACATTAAATTACCGAAACTTTAAACGGTTCATGATTCTGATTCCGGGTTCTCCCAAAATTGCGAAAACATCGAAATACGTCTATTTTCGGACATGCTGTGCTTTATGAATTTTCCAGAATTTAATACTAATAATTTAGAAAAACAATTTATATAATCAGAAATCTAACCTCATTATCGTTCTAAAAAAAAACTAGGTCTCGTTTGGAGTCCAGAGCTATGCGCAATGGCTTCTGGAAGATGAAGGAACCCTAGATGACAATTCTCCAAAAATCGGCTGAAGAAAAAAATCCTAGAAATTAATATCTAAACTATTATATATATAGAAAGGAGAGAGAAAGTGCAGCCGCGGCTCACAGTGCGCCACGTGGCAGTAATCCAGGACTGTTCGCTCAGATCGGACGGTCAGGCACTGACGCGGCTCGGCTCAGCTGAGTCCGAGTCAAACTCTGACTCGGCTCGGCTCGAGGTCGGCTCGGCTCGGCTCGCACCCACTCAGCGGTCACTGACAGGCGGGCCTGGCACTGTTCACTACTGGAGGCTGACAGGTGGGCCCCTGTTTGCTGACTGGGCATAATTAAATACTTTTTGGATTTTCTTTTTCAGAAATTAGTTTTTAATTCAGTTTTTCATAATTAACTCAAAATAAATGCTAAAAATAATCGAAAAATTCCCAAAAAATTTTAGAAAATATATTTTATTATTTAGAACCTAAAATAAAATTTTAGGATATTTTTAATTAAGTTTGAACATAAAATAAATTATTTAAAGTTCTCAAAAATTAGTGTTACTAGTTTTTAATTAACTAAAATTTATGGAAAAATCCCAATAATCTAAAATAGCCTAAAAATAATTCTAAATAAATATTTATATAAGTAAATATACTAAAAAAAATTATTTTCTAATTAACTAAGAGAATACTCTAAATAAATTCAACATCTATAATAAATATAATAATATAAAATATACACAAATACCTATTTTGGGTGAGGGAGTTTACACACCAGGCGGATGGCTACAGAGGAAAACGAGTGGGTCTCTTCTTCTCTGCTCGTTATTGCATAATTTACTTAATTTGGGCATTTAACCATCGACACTTGTTAGCCGTGAATCAGGACATTTAGTTTTCCTACATGATTGTAATTAATCAGACTACAGCTGATCATGATCATGTACTTTTGATACTCTGTCAGCTTTCTTATTTTTGTACAGCTTGTTTCCAGAATATCGTGGCAGGGCATTTGGGATGTCTTACTTCCTTGTCATATATGTTCTATATTTGCTGTTCTTACTTGACTGATTGAGACAATAGATGAGCTGTATGACCCTAAGTAACTTATTTGTACTATGCACCCCCTTGTCTAGTTACAGTCGTGACCACCGTACGATATTCTATACCTTGTACGGGAAAGCTGGCCATGTTCGTCTCAGTATTCTGGTACTGGGACGTGACAAGGTTTTAGTGGTGGCCCATGCAGGTCTGTGTTTTCAAACTTGTGGGGTGTTATGATCATAGGAGTCTCACTCAAACATGTGCCTTTAAAATCCTGAATTCATTCTTCTCGAAGCCTCGCTTGACTATTGAATCAATTATTTCCTTGATCCTTCCTATCATGTTCTTAATATTTCTTGTCCTTTCCTTTAGGACTTCTTCAGTTGCTGGAGCAGCAGGTATGGAAGGACAGGGTTTCCCTGCGTAACAATGGGAGGTAACACCTGTTCAGAGTCAAATTCGAATAGATCTAGTAGTTTAACAAGCTGGCACGGTAGAATCGAAAGTTGGACATGTTGAGCAACGATCCTCTGAGATCCCCGTACCCCTAGTAGTATCAGCAATACCAACGGTACTTAATACCCCGGCGTTACTGGAGATCTACCGGAGAATGATGGCTACAAAGCAGTAGCAGATGGCAGTGCAGCAACATCAACAGTTTTAACAACAAGAGCAGAATGTCATGTTGAGTCAACGTTCACAGACGGCTCTGGAAAGAGGCGGAAGGACTGATTCGGGGGCGTCAGTTAGATTTAGTCGACTTAACCCAAGGTAATTTGATGGCACGAAGAACGCCATCACAGCAGATGCCTGGTTGTAAGATATTAAGGTTATTCTGGCAGCAGCAAGGGTTCTGGTGGATGAACAAGTTGATCAAGATTGATTGCAGCTTTAAGACCTTGCCCGTGACTGGTAGGCGTCAGTAGAGGTTGGCTTGAGGCGTCCTATCTCCTGGGATAGTTTTAGGGCTCGATTCTTGGCTAAGTACTTTGGATTTGTCGCACAAAATGAGTTCCAACAGAGATTTATCAGTCTTAAGCAGGCCGGTAGCACAGTAGATCGATATGCAGCTGAGTTTTGCAGGCTGAGTAGATTCACTCCTACTATGGTGGCTACGGAGTCGGATAGAGAAATAAGGTTCCAGCAAGGACTTCACTTGGAGATTCTATAACTGGTAGAGGGTCATGACTACCAGACTTATGAAGAAGTACTGATAGCAGCTCGGAGGCACGAGCATACCATACAGAGGTTATCGGCAAGGAAATGATGCCAGAAGAGGTCTCATGCTCAGAGCGGAGGAGGAGGTAGAGAAGTACCTTGGACGTCAGCACCATTACCTGGCGTCCGCATCCATGATTCTGCGCCAAGAAGGGCGACAGTTTCGTCGGTGACAGTACCGGCTCGGCATCAGCCAAGACAGCAACAACAGCAACGGCGCTAGGGAGCACCGGTGGGTTACACTTATTGTGGCAAGGGAGGCCACACTAGATATATGTGTAGGAAAGCCAATGGATTGTGTATGAGGTGTGGCAATCTGGATCACCGTATTGCTAATTGTTCGATGATGCAGAGGCCAGAAGGGCTAGTCTAATAGTTACCAGCACTGCCAGCGCCAGGGGCAGTCCAACAGAGAGGGCCAGCAATAGCAGCAAGGCCATTAGCTCAGTATCCTCTACCGACGCAAGCTCATATGTACCAACAATAACAGGGCCAGCAGAGGCCACAACAGCATGTCCAAGGGAGGTAATAGCGAGAAGCCTAGTAGGGCCAAGGATAAGCTTTTACTTTATCTCTGGAGGAGGCTTTGGCATCTGGCGACATGGTGACAGGTAACATCTCTGTCGCATCTTATCCTGCAGTAGCATTGTTTGATTCAGGTGCATCTCATTCATTTCTATCTGCACGATTCGCAATACGCATTGGATTAGAGTTTGAGGCATTGCCATAATGGTTGAATATACTCACTGGTAATGGGCCCGTAAGAGTTAGTAGAATATGTATAACATGTCCGGTCGTAGTGTACGAGCGTTCATTACCAGCATGGTTGATAGAGTTCCTTATAGGTAACTTTGACGTTATCTTAGGTATGGACTGGCTGAGAGACAGTCATGCTACGATAGATTTCCATAAGGGTAAGGTATTATTTAGTATCCTGGGCACAGAAGGTTTCGCCTTTGAAAGATCTGTGGAAGACCAGCATGAAGAGAGGATCACAACAATTGTGATAACAGAAGAACAACTTCCCGAGATAGTTAAGGAGTTCTTAGATGTCTTCTCAGAAGAACTACTAAGGTTACCCCCAGTAAGAGAGATTGAGTTTTGTATAGAGTTGATCCCTGAAGCAGGGCCAATATCTTGTAAAGTTTACCAAATAGCACCATCATAACTAGGCAAACTGTACCAACACGTAGAAGAGTTGAAGGCTAAGAAGTTTATTCGAGCCAGTGGATCACTATGGGGAGCACCAGTGGTTCTAGTGAAGAAGAAGGATGGGTTATCACGGTTATGTATTGACTACAGGAAGTTGAACGATGTAACAGTGAAGAACATGTATCCATTATCAAGGATCGATGATTTGTTTGATCAGCTGAGTAAAGCCAAGGTTTTCTCTAAGATCGATCTTCGATCAGGATATCATCAAGTAAGAGTTCGGGAGCAAGACATACCAAGACAGTATTTAGTTCACGATATGGGCATTACGAATTCTTAGTTATGTTATTCAGTCTGACTAATGCTCCAGCGATATTTATGGATTTGATGAACCATATTTTTATGCCATATCTAGATTAGTTCATGATGGTTTTCATAGACGACATTCTAGTCTATTCCAGTAGCGAATAGGAGCACGAAGAGTATCTTCGAAAGGTCTTGCATATTTTGAGGGAACACCAGTTATACATAAAGCTCAGCAAGTATGAGTTTTGATTGGATCGCGTGTCATTCTTGGGTCACATCATCTCTGGAGAAGGAGTAGCAGTAGATCCGAAGAAGGTTGAGGCCATAGAAAGTTGGCTAGTTCCTAAGATAGTATCTGAAGTGCATAGTTTCCTGGGATTGGCAGGATACTACAGAAGGTTCATGGCAGACTTTGCAAGAATATTAGCACCGCTGACTCGATTGACGCACAAGGAAGCTAAGTTTGATTGGTCAGCAGAGTGTCTGACATCATTTGAAGAATTAAAGAAGAGATTAATTTCAGCTCCGATTCTTACGCTTCTAGTAGGTTCTGGAGGGTTTTGCCACCCTCACTTTTTTAATCAATGGTAGTTTGGTAATTGACATGGATATTTTTATTTTAGGAGTATTATATTTAATATTTGTGCATGAATAATTAATTATTTGTTATATTATTTATTTATTATTAGTGCTAGATTATTTTAGACTTGTGTAGTGGACCTAACTAGTTTAGTTAGATGCATGGACCCAACATTTTTATGCTAGTTTAGATTCAGCCCAAGTTTAGACCCATTTATTAGGATGATTAATTAATTAGTGAAACCATTAGACTAGAACCTTCCCTCGTTAATTATTTCTTCATGAGAGGCCCCAAGGGATGTTTTGGATATTTTATATTGCTTGGGAGAGGGGTTTATGGCCAGCCATTAGAGGAGGAGAGAGAGTGTCTCTCTCATTTCATTTTTTACTTCCTTTAGATCTAGATTTTTCCCTTTCCAAATTTCTTTATTCCCTCACCATTCCTTACCAAATTTCTACCCAAATTTAGTCCCTATTCTTTAATAGAGGCTACTACAACAAGGATCTACAAGAAGAAAGCAAGGATCTTGAAGGAGGAGGCTAAGATCTAGAAAGATGGGCTACTTTTCACATTTGGAGATTTTTTATTAGGAATCCATCTCCCAATAGGTACATATTAGTTTTTACCCTTTTATTAGGTTCTAAATCTAGATTTAACCATGAGAAACCAATCCACATGCATAGGCTACCCATAGGAATTGATTTTAGGTTCATAGGAGACCTATGGTAGAAGTTGTGTGTGTTTGGTGTCAATTTTGAAAAAATTCCGAGATTGACACATGTGGTATTTGTCATTTGGTCAAATAGATCAATATAACATATGATTGTTTATTTGTGACTAGTTTCGTATCCACAATTGGGTACATGTAGGCCGTATCTCGTCAATTTGACGAAACGGATCGATTTTGGGGATTTTTCTCTTACACGGGGATTTGTGCACAAAATTCTTAACACGGACACGTAGTTGGTCTAATTATTATACGTATTGTGCATAATTAGTATTCTAGACTTGGTTGTATCCTTCGGGATGCGTTTGGTTGTGTGGTGGAGCCGTATCGCAAGCATATCATTGAATGAGTGTGATACGGGTGCGGTGCACTCCACGTGTTTGGTCTATTACCTCAATTCTATGTGTGCATGTGTATATTCCTATGTATGAGATATTGTGTATGATATATATGTATTATGTACGTATTTATAGTATATAGTATGCATAATTGTATATAGCTATATATATAAGTGTATATGAGTATATATGAGATACTATATATAAGTATAAGTGTTTATATATATATATATATATATATATATATATATATATATATATATATATATATATATATATATATATATATATATATATATATGTGTGTGTGTGTGTGTGTGTGTGATTGTATATATATATATATATATATATATATATATATATATATATATATATATATATATATATATATATATATATATATATATATGAGGAAGTGTATATAGATATATGGAGATTGATTATGCATAGATTTGTTTTTATCTAAGTGTATATGTCTATGAGTATTGGTAGCTATGTGTCTAGGTGTTAAGTGTATATGGTTATATATATATATATATATATATATCTATATCTATATCTATATATATATATATATATATATATATATATATATATATATATATATATATATATATATATATATATATATATATATATATATATAGTTGAGAGTTTACACATATATGTATTGATACGTATATAGGTATGTTTAAGTGTTTATGTATATATGTTGTAGTGTTTGTGATTTTGTGTGTGAGAGTGTGCTATGTATGTATGTGATTGTGTGTCAGTATCTGTACAGTAGCAATTTAGCAGTGAGTGAGAGGGTCGAGTAGAGCAGCTTATCAGTGCAGCGAGGCAAGGCAGTGTGCAGCCATCCACTGCAGTCAGCAGTAGCAGTAGGCATGAGGCGTGCAGTAGCCAAGGCATGAAGCCTGCAGTAGCTAACTGAAATAGAGGCAGTGTACAGAAATGCATAACACAGGGAGCAAGCAGTGACATTCTCAGCAAGGTGCAATAGCATGCAGCAACTTAAGCCTTCAACTAGCATAGCCAAGGCCATTCATCAAGTGAGCAGCAAGCAACCTGCAACTATGAACTCGTGCAGCAATAAGACTAGCCAACTGCACCCAACATTGGTGCAACAACTCCACAGCAAGAGAGAGAGGCAACGCACAACTGCAGTAGCCATTCCTGCAGAAGCAGTTACAGGCATCGAGCATTGGCAGTAGCAGCTTGCTACACAACAAGCTATATGAAGCAAACTGCATTAAATTCAGCAACTGCAGAGTATCAGTATAAGTAGAGAACCATTATGTATCAGTAAACACGCACAACTGTAGTTTAGCAACCTATTAGCAGAGTCAGCAATAGCAATTTGCAGATACAACAGAGACAGTGTGCAACAAACAAAGATCAGTAGTCTCAATGCTCAACATGGTAGTGTAGAAGTCAGTGCTGCATCCCTCATCATGTTGTAGCAGCAAGTAAAGTGGCTGCTAGCACTGCAAACCCAGGAAGCTGCTTGAGCATCAGCAAGTTCACAACAGCAAGGTAGCAACTGAGGGCATCAGCAGCTAGACGGCAAAAGGGAGAGGTAGCTCAAGCTACTGCAACTGCAGAACAACAGTACATCGAGCTTAATGCACATCAATCATCCACATTGCATCAATGCATCTAGTCCATCAGTAAGCAACAGCCTGCAGGCAAGTATCAGCAAGGTGGTTTAGCTAGGTAGGTAAGAGGTTAGATGGTTTGGTTAGTAGTTATAGTAGTTAAGTTAGTAGATAATTACTTGTTAAGTAGTTATGTATCCAGATATTTGTTAGTCTAAGTAGTTAGATAGGTATTAAATGATGTAGTGATATGTTAGGATATAGGTATATGTATCTATATGTTAATATGTATTATATGTTAATAGTTAATAGCTTTAATAGTTAGTGTAGCTAGATAATTATGATGTGATATACTTGATTATGTTAGTAACCATATATATTAGTAAATATCATATATAGTTAGTAGGTATATGTATTGTATTATTGTATATATATATTTCATAATTAGTATATGAGTTAGCATGTAATTTAGTTATATTGGTATAGTTGATATTGTGTATTAACTATATGTTTGGGGTTTTTGAATTACCTCGGGATACCAAGGTAATATCAAGGTATTGGGTTTGGGTATCGAAATAGTGCGATACGCATTGGTGCAAGACCAAGGTATCATAAATTCATTGATTAGTTGATATACTATATATATTGACTAGTATATATACATAACTATTATTTCATATATTGAAACTTGCGTATCTTAGGATACGGCATTTTATGTGGTTCTTAATATCTTATATTAGTTAACATAGCTTAGTTTTATAGTGTATTGACTTAGTATCCTAGTGTTAGACTCTTGTAGCCTAGAAATAATCGGTTTAACTTAGAAATTGCTTTGTGACCAAGATGTTGACTAGTTTAACTTAAAATTATTCCAACACCTTGTAATAATGTAATATTTTATATATAGGTTTGTGTGACACTAGTTGGGACACAGTTTGACATTCATTGCTTGGACGACAGGCGAGTACATTCTTTGATAGTTTCCATTATTTGATAATTACTATAATGCAAGTATTTAGAAATATTTTACATGACTCTTGACACATTGGTACACGGACTAGTATACACATGGATCAGTTATGGGATGGTATATATATTGTTCATTGTTCCTTGGGTTCTCAATGTTTAACTTAGACAATATTCAATGTTTCAATGTTCAATATTCAATGTTCAACGTTCAGTGTTCAATGTTCAATGTTTAACTTAGACAATGTTTAATTTAGACAACGTTCAGTATTCAATGTTCGATGTTCAGTATTCAATATTCAATGTTTAATGTTCAAGGTTTATTGTTTACATGGCCTTGAGTATCTTGTATTACAACGTGTCATGGTTGGATCCATTATACTAGTTGGGGGAAAGGAAAGTGTTAGCTAGATATGTGATCAAATCCTAGACAATGTTCAATATTTAACTTAGACAATGTTTATCCAACGTTAAAGTAGACAATGTTCACCCAAGCCGATCACATATCTAACTAGTATTTCAATCACTTAGCATGGTTATAATTTTTTACCATATTCTAGTTCACTGTTTCATTCTATTGTCTTATTCTATTCATCGTGATAAGTGTATACCATATTGTTTATTTTTTACCTGTTCTTCCACCATAGTTGATATTGTTCATTATTTTTTGTCTTATATTATATTCTCTATTTCTGTTTATAGTCATTATCAATTAATTGGAACTACTATTGGATTGTACTTCTCTCCATTCCTGACTGGAAAATATTTTTCAAATGAATGGTTAGAGAGGATATGTCCCACTCACTACGGACCAACAGATGGAGTGTCACCTGAGGATGTAGTGCCAGTTACTGAGGCCATTTAGATTTTTCTACCTTGTAGTAGTTGTTCTATTTAGATTGTACATTGTATTATTATTGTGAGACCTTATTTGTGTTTAGACTTGAGTTGGACATGTATGTTTTGAGACTTGTATTTCTCTTCTTTCTATTCCATATCATGCGTACATCTTCCTTTAGTTTTATATGTGATTGAGTATCATTTGGAATTGAGATGGCATGACAGTATTTTATATACATTGTGTGAAATATTAGATAGTATAGTAGACCAAGACAGCGTTCTACCGCCGATTCTGCGGCGTAGGCTGGACGTACCTACGTACTCGTGCCCCTATACCGGGTGCGGGTCATGACAATTTTACAGTGTATTGTGATGCGTCAGGCAAAAGACTTGTGTGTGTGTGTGTTGATGCAACATGAAAGAGTGATAGCTTATGCACTGAGGCAGCTTCGAGATCACGAAAAGAATTATCTGACTCACGATTTGGAGTTAGCGGCGGTAGTATTTGCACTCAAGATGTTGAGGCATTACTTGTATGGTGATCAGATGAAAATATTTATGGATCACAAGAGCTTAAAGTATGTATTCACCCAGAAGGACTTAAACATGGGGCAGAGGAGGTGGCTAGAATTGATAAAGGACTATGATGTGAAACTTTAGTACCATCCAGAAAAGGCAAATATGGTAGCAGATGCTCTTAGCAGGAGAGGTAGTATATTTATATTGACATCGCAGCAGCACATCTTAGAAGATCTTCGATAGATGGATGTCGAGATAGTACTTCCGCAAGACGTAGGAGTATTAGCTAGTTTACAGGTACAATCTACCATTATAGAGACGATTAAGGCAGCTCAGGTAGAGGATCCGAAAGTTCAGAAGTTTCGGGTGGAATGTGAGTATGGTCTGAGAAAATAGTTGACGATTAATGAAGATGGAACTCTTAGGTTTGGAAATCGTCTCTGTGTACCAAGTGAAGATATCCAACAAGAAGTAATGACCGAAGCACATATTTTTCGGTATTTAATTTATCCAGGAGGTACCAAGATGTATCAAGACATCAAGCAGCATTTCTGTTGGAACGGGATAAAGAGGGATATAACACGATTCGTTTCTCGGTATTTGGTATGCCAGCAAGTGAAGGCCGACCAACAAAGACTAACAGGATTATTACATCCGTTTCCTATTCCGGAGTGGAAGTGGGAACATATCACGATGGACTTTGTGAGCGGTTTACCTTGATCCCCTCCTGGTCGTGATGCAGTTTGGGTAATAAAAGATCGTCTCACAAAAGTAGCTTACTTTCTTCCTTTTCGAGTACAGCAACCTACAGAGCAGTTAGCGGAGATGTACATGCAATAGATAGTAAGACAGCACGGCGTCCCAGTGAGTATCTTATCAGTTCGAGACACTCGGTTCACTTCAAATTTTTGGAAGAGCTTGCACCAGAGTTTGGGCACCAAGTTAAGATTCAGTACCGCCTACCATCCTCAAACGGACGGGCAATCAGAGAGAACCATCCAGACCTTCGAAGATATGCTTCGAGCTTGTACTTTGGATTTTGGAGGGTCTTGGAAAGATCACCTCCATCTCGTTGAGTTCTCATACAGCAACAGTTATCAAGCAAGTATTCAGATAGTACCCTTCGAAGCATTACATGGAAGAAAGTGTAGATCACCATTGGCATAGAATGATATAGGTGAAAGAAAGATGTTAGACCCAGAGATGATCACGTAGACAGTAGAAGTTGTCAAGCAAATCAGAGAGCGACTTCGGGTTGTGCAAGATAGGCATCAGCATTGGGCAGATCAGCATCGTAGGCCTTTAGAGTTTTGTGTCGGCGACCACGTGTTCTTGCAGATTTTGCCAACACGTGGAGTCAATAAATTAGGGGTTCGCGGGAAGCTTAGTCCACGATACGTCGGTCCATTCGATATTCTCGAGCGGGTGGGCAATGTTGCTTATCGTCTTGCCCTTCCACCTTCGCTATGTGAGATACACAATGTATTTTATGTGTCTTAATTGTGTAGGTATGTCCCGGATCCGAGTCATATCCTCGACAATTTTGAGCTAGTCGTTGGTATCGACTTGTCTTACGCGGAGCAATCAGTATCTATTTTGGACCGAAGGGACAAGGTGCTTAAGAATCAGAATATTCATCTTGTCCGGGTTGCTTGGGGTCATCACCCTTTGAGAGAGTCGATGTGGGAGCGTGAGAACGATATCAGGTCTTGGTATCTGCACATGTTCGACACGTAAGGTATATTCGCTCTTATGCCTTCGTATCTCGAATCTCGCAATTCGTTTACCCATGCTATATGACACTATTTTTCTTTATATGCTTAAATTTGATTGTATGGGCTTGTAGTTAGCGTAGTGCTTATTCTTATTTCTCTAGCTAGCCTTGGGTTTGAATTTCGATGATAGAATTTTTCTAAGGTGGGTAGAGATGTCACTTCCGGTTCCCGATATATACGTACTTGGAACATATTAGTTTTTCTGCTTATATTATTTGTTGCTTGCATGTTAATTAGGTTGCATGTCATGGAGGCTAGACCCATTATTTGGTTCAATTAGACCCATGGTTTGATTGTTGGGTTGGTTTGGTCATGAGTTGAACCCATGGCCTAAACCTCAAACCCTAGCTATATAAGCTAACTTTTTTCTCTCTCTTCCCTCATTCTTTATTTTCTCCTCTGTCTTTTATTTCTAGGCAAGTACACCTTGCACTACATAGAAAAATCTCTTGATTTTTGATTCTTGCTCTTTACTTGCATTTTATTAGTTTAGTATGTATGCATTAGGATTCTAAACACTTTTAGTACTTGGAGTTTTCGGTTTTCATGGATGAATTTGAGTAGATATACATTTAAAGTTTAGTATTTTTTATGGGTTCCCAGATTTTGGTGGTTTTGATCTACTAAAGCATGGTATTTTTGAAAAATAGTTTTTGGGATGGATGGAGCACTTTATTTTGAGCATTTTGGCTTTTGGTTCACTTGATTCGGAGTTAAAATAAAGTTTTTATGAAAAAAAAATATTTTAATTTTTGGAGAGCTTTCTGCTATGGCCGAACCTGCTGTTGGGGGAGACGATTCCTATGCAGCCTGACTCATGTGACCCATGAAGTTTGAGCTTATGCGGCCTGACTCATGTGACTCATGCGATCTATGTGACTCATGTAACTCATGTGACCCATGCGGTCTGAGCTTATGCGGCCCGACTCATGTGACCAATGCATCCTGAGCCTATGCGGCACGACCCATGCCACCTATGCGACTCATGCGACTCATGTGACCCATGCGACCCATGCGAATTATGTGACCCATGCGACCTGAGCCTATGCGGTATGACCCATGCGACTCATGCGGCTCATGCGACCCATGCGACATCAACCTCTATGCGGCACCTGTCATATGTGACATTTACTTTATGCGTCCCTGACCCTATACGACCCTGTGTGCATGATTTTTTTATTTTTCTTGGTTTGATGCTATATTAGATTTTGTGATTCTAAGTGTGAGATTGATGATTGGAATGCATGAGAACTGAGTGACCATGTGTTGAACCTGATTATATGCTCGACACGACTATGAATAGAGATAGACCATGCATCCAAGTGACTGTTACTACTCATGTGCCTGACTCGACCTACGTATTTCTATGTGCTAGAACTCATGTGATTTACCAATGATTGGTAACTTGATTCGACTATTGGTATCCATGTTGATACACTTACTACGTGCTATGTGTTCCTATATGCTAAGTGTTTCTACGTGATTATGTTATATATTTCACACCGAGGTGTGCCTACGTGCTAAGCGACATGTGATGTAATAAATTCCTCTAGCATGGACATGATAGTTGGTTAATAACCAAGCAGGGCTAGGATTAGTTTGGTTGTTGCATCACGCTGGGGTTGTCACGTCCAGTACCGGAATACGGAGACGGACATAGCCAGCTCTCCCTTAAAAGGTATAGAACGTCGTACGGCAATCATGATTGTAACTAGACAAGGGGGTACATACTACAAGCAAGTCACTTAGGGTCACACAACACATCTATTGTCTCAATCAATCAAGGAAAAATAGTAAACATAGAACATATATGACAAGAAAGTAAGGCGTCCCAAACACCCTGCCAAAATATTCTAGAAACCAGCTATGCAAAAAAAGAAAGCTGGCAGAGTATCAAAAGTATATGAGCATGATCAACTATAGTCTAATTAATTATAATCATGTAGGAAAATTAAATATCCAGATTCACGGCTAACAAGTGCCGGAGGCGAAACGCCCAAAATAAGTAAAGTATGCAATAACGAGTAGGGAAGAAGAAACTCACTCGTTCCCTTCAATGACCATCCGTCTGGTGCGTGCCATTATTCAGGGGGGAGTACACTTGATCCTCGTATGATAGCTCTAAACCTGGCTATAAAAAACCAGTGGGGTTAAACCCAAATAAGTACCATAAAGGAAGCACGAATGAAGAAATTAAACTTATGAAATAGATACATATATATATTTATGTTTTGTAGTTATGGTTCATAGCTTATCGTGACACAATAATCTAATCCTACAACCAAACAAGGACAAGGGTTAGACCATCGCACCATGATAGTCCATGTCCCTAGACTATTTGATAGCAGGTACAACACAAATAATCTCAGTTACAAAATTGGTCAATCACTTATACGGCTTACTAGATGGAGTTTGGGTTATCCCAGAGGTATTATGCATATAGGAATCCTCAGATCGAACCAGGTACTAGCTGGGTTAGCTGAGCCATAAATTATCGCATAGCACGTGGTATTGTGCATCGGTCCCTCGTAAGGCCACCGTGCTAAGATCGTATAGAACACAGTATAATATAATTGTCGAATATTGTCATCCACTAATGAGGACTTATACAATATCCATGGGGACTAGCATGCACACCCCAATTCAGATGACTAGAGGTGGCTAGTTAGGAACGATCTCGAGATTCTATTTTCTCCCAATGCTCTACAAGTTTAGTTGCCTAGTTAACCCTATTGTTAACTGGAATCACATGGCATGGTCACATGTTATTTCTCTTATATGCCATACTATAGTACGACCACGCTAGATATAAATCCATTGTCAATTTGCAGTTCAACTTGAATTCACCCCAGCGTGATGCAACAATCAACAGATCCTAGCCACACTTGGTTATTGACCAACTATCATGTCCATGTTAGAGAAATTTATTACATCACATGTCGCTTAGCACGTAGGCACACCTCGGTGTAAAACATGTAACATAATCACGTAGAAACACTTAGCACATAGTAACACATAGCACGTAGTAAGTGTATAAGCACTGATACCAATAGTTGAGTCAAGTTACCTATTATCGGTAAATCATATGAGTTCTAGAATATAGGAATACGTAGGTCGAGTGTCACGCCCCAGTCCCAAAATACGTAGGACTAGGAACACGTAAGCATGCCAGCCGCATGGATATGGCAACTCCAATATATGGAAACCAAATCCATACGTACGTTGTAATATGAATATAAAATCCACAAGTGGTATAAACATATGTCACAAGTCACAGGGTACAATCTAAATCTTATCCACAGAAAATCAATATAAATGAATAACCAGCATCTATATAACTAGATCTCAACATAAGTATCTAAGGATGATAGTTGGATGGAAACAAATCCACTACCAACTCGAATGTAAGAGCAAATACAAAATAAGTACAACACAACAACACCATATAAGAATACCAACTAGCAATTACGGGCTCGAAGAGAGGACATCCACGAAACATATATAACCATCCAAATCTATGCTCCTGCAAATACTCAAGAACAGATACACCTGGCAGAGGACCAGGTCCTCAGAGGGACGTAACAAGATACAGAAAAGCGAGCCAACTTGAATATAGTAAACATGCATATTATTTGAAAATAAATAAGTATGCTGTACAAGACATCTATATGAATGCAAATGAGGACAACTTTTCGACGTACGGGCAAGGGTAGGCTACTCGATCTACCTCATAACTCACACACACGTCAATAGACATCAGAAATCGACATACCGCGGGGGTAGCGACCAGCGAGACTCTAGAAATCGACATACCGCGGGGGTAGCGACCAGCACGACACACGCCCGTAGTACGAACTATATACTACGGTTTACCAGAGTGGTTAAAAGCCCATACGCCTAATGATTGTCCTCTCATGATACTAAGTGCCATGTGTGTGTCAACATATCTAATACATAGTAATGACTGAAAGAAAACTACACATGGAAGAAATATACAGAATACAATAAATATAAAGAAATATAAATAGCATGCAAAAGTAATGTAATAATTTGGCAAGGTATCTTGCCTGGTCTGAAAAGGATGAAGTCCCAACTCAAGGCGTCGTCCGATCTACCCGTCACATAAATTAAACAAGTTAGGTTACAAAAGTGGGTAAATAGGTTCCTCCATTTAATCTATTTTAATTTTGAATAAAATAACCTAAAATAGTATTTTAATCTTATTATAATCTAATTTTATTGTTAAACCCTAATTTTGTCCAAAGAACTGAATTTTATCAACTCGAGACTCATGGCACGCAAATCGAGGCGATCTGTTGACCGAAAAGTCAACTGACACAAACTCAACTTTCATGCATGATTTCCTGTAGATTTTAGCGTCAAAAACATGATGGAATTTACGACTCATCCGGATTCAAATTCGTTTGGGAATTATGGCACATACAAATTTTGTATTGTGCACCGATGGTTAAATTCTAACCTAGAAGTTCTACAGAATTAACAGTATGTAAATACTTCGAATTAAATTTTGAAAAAAATATATGTCGATGATCTCGACATTATCTTTTCGAAACTTTAAACGGTTCATGATTCTGATTCCGGGTTCTCCCGAAATTGTGAAAACATCGAAATACGTCTATTTTTGGACATGCTGTGCTCTACGAATTTTCCAGAATTTAATACTAATAATTTCAAAAAAAAATTATATAATCAGAAAGCTAACCTCAATATCTTTCTAACGCAAGAAACTATGCCTCGTTTGGAGTCCGGAGCTATGCGCAATGGCTTCTGGAAGATGAAGGAACCCTAGATGGCAATTCTCCAAAATCTCTCTCTCTAAAATAATGGAATAATTAGGGTTATCATATTATATATATATACCTGTGGCTGAATAGATATCTATAGGCTGAAACGTGTCAGAATCTGATTAGATGGTTTTATTTATATTATTTATTTTTGATTTGCCTTTATCAAAATATTATTTAAGTCGTTTTAAATCTAAATAACTCCAAATAAATATTAAAAATAATCATAAAAATCTGAAAAAATTACAGAAAATATATTTTGAATCCAGAAACCCTAGAAAAGTACTTGGGATAATTTTATGTTCATAGGTTTTCTACTATAATTAGGAGAAGCTCTAAACATTAGTTTTACCCATATAACTAAAAATAAATACTAAAATTATTCCAAAAATTCTAAAATAATTCCAGAAATATATAATAATATTATAAACACTAGAAAATAATGTGGGTCCATTCTATATTCCTGGGATTGCACAATAAATTCTACAAGTCCTAAAAATTAGTTATTAGCCTAATTACTCCCAATAAATACTAAAAATACTCAGAAAATTCCCAAACAATTCTAGAAAATATATGTGACTATTTAGAACCTAAAATAAAATTTTGGGATATTTTTAGTTAAGTTTGAACATAAAATAAATTCTTCAAAGTCCTATAAAATTAGTGTTACTAGTTTTTAATTAACTAAAACTTATGGAAAAATCCCAATAATCTAAAATAGCCTAAAAATAATTCTAAATAAATATTTATATAAGTAAATATACTAAAAAAATTATTTTCTAATTAACTAAGAGAATACTATAAATAAATTCAACATCTATAATAAATATAATAATATAAAATATACACAAAATACCTATTTTGGGTGAGGGAGTTTACAATCTACCCAACTTAAAACAATTTTGTCCTCGAAATTAAAATAAGGCATAATTTGTTAAATCCTTCACATTCGTACATAAGGTACGTCGATCGCAATCTCTTCCAAAAATTTAAATAACAAAATCTATTCAAATCTATCACGATCATTTTAAAATTAAGATAATCATTGTTCAAATCAAAGTTCAACCTATTGTAATCTCTTCTCACTTTTCCAAATCATCAATATCCAAATTTAAATTGAATCCATATAATATCCTCAAGATTTAAATAACCCATATCAAATTTTACCTCACGATCTCCAACTATCATAATCTTCTCTAGAAGTAATTCGAGTCCAATATTATTCCTATTTTTACTTATAATTTTTTTTTGTATTCTTCAACTTTTTAAATTCTATTCACATCCTCAATATTTCAAATAGTTAGTCCAACCATCAAATTTTAATTCTTAATTTAAATCATCAAATTAGAAAATAATTTAAATGCAGTCCACCAATGTTCAAGTATGAAATTATATATTTATCCTTCAAATTCAAATTGATGATTTTACCTTCAATACTCAAAATTTAAATTATGTACTTAAGGTATAAATATTGGGTCCTCAATATCAAGATTTTTAAAATTCATTAATCCTCATCATCTTAGTCATTCTTCTAAAATTCTCAAAATTAAATGGCTTGAACCTCTCCCAATCTAATCTTACTCGATCACAATCTAAAAGAAATTCCTCTCGAGTTGCCAATGCACTGCTACCTAACTTAGAATTTGCCCATCTATCACAGAAGGCTATATACTTTAAGAAAAATATTCCTTAATTTATTTACTCATGTCATTCAATCCTCAAAACTTCAACGCCGATTATATCATATATGATATGTCCTTAATTACGAAAGAATAATCCTCAAGTATGTGATCGGCCTATGGGGTATATCTAGTACTCCCTGTGTATCAAACTTATACCAAGCACGAGGTTTCGTCTTTCCGAAATAAGGAAAGACGGAGATCAATAATAAAGAGTTCAAGGGCGAGGTAATAGAATAGAAGTATCGGGATCAAGGCGTTTAAAGAATTTAAATAGGAATTGTCAAAGCAGTTGTGGATTGAAGTCCTATTTTGGTAATGCCTATCCACATGCTCGCATTGGTACAGTTATGTAACGGATACGATATGCTTAGACATATCTAGAGGGCAAGTTCATTCATCTACTAATCACTAGATATCTCAATCCACGTAAAGTAGTTATACGAAGGGCGAACCACGCGCACTATGGTTGATCAGACCGTAGTACACTGATTCTGAAATATATTAATGTATGCATCCACTAATACATATATAGTGAACAAGCTTGATGAAAGAATAAGCTTGCAAAACTAGGCTATAATAGCGGCATAAATCAAGGTGGTACAACAATTATAAGTACGCTAGATGATGATGAAAGGAGGTACAAGTCAATTCAAGTTCACGAAAACAAAACAAAAAATAGAATAAGCAATAATAATAAAGACTCTACAAATCTCTATAGTTATCATACAACCTCCTTGTCTATGTCGCTAGTCGACCAAATGGGGGCAAGGACCTCTAAATTTTATTGTCTGAATAAACACTGTTGTCTTATGCTAGCATACAATTAATATCATTCAGCTACACTTCAATAATAGGGCAAAAGACTATGTGATACTAGGTTGTGAGGTATGCTACCCAACTTATAATAATTAACTAATACTGTAATTGCCTTAAGGATACCGTAGAACTCCTGTTAAGGTCTATGGAAAGGGGTCTTGGTATTTATTAGGGTATCCTCTTTCATTACATAGGTCATGGTTGTCCTAAGTCTTAATCATAGCGCTCATGGAGCAAGTGTCAATAGTAAGGATAGAAGAGTTACTGGCCGTAAAGGGGAAAGGATCTAACTAGTATCGAGGTGGGGGTACATGTTACGCAATTTAAAACTAAGGGATATGCGCCAGGTCTCAATCTACAAGAATAGCTTAAACCATCAAGTTCTAACTACTAAGCACACAATTTCAAAATTAAAGAGTAACCACCAAAATCCTAGCAAGCTATATATATCCTAACATAGAATAAATTCACTTGGTCTATAATCAGCAGTGTCAGATGGCACGAGTTGAAAGATGAAGAATAGAGGAACAAAATTTGGTCGTCGCACAATTAGCAAACGCTAAGGTCGTAGAGGAACAATATATGAAATTAAAATAGGGGGCTCTATATAGCATCGTGGTTTTCTAAGGGAAAGTGGTATGCTAGTTGCTATGTTCGAGGCATGATCAAGAGAAACGTTATATTTATTGCTCTTGGCTTCCTAAGGTACTGTCTGCTACTAATAAGACAATGATCTAAGTTTATAGTTCTAATATTATCTCACCATAAGTGTTAGGTCCAGCCCTAATATTTAACCCTGGATTTCTATTGGTTTCTCAATACTAGGGTCAAATACTATGGTCAAACTTCTAACTAACTCTAGTAGTGTCTATACTACTCTCAAGTCTTCATATTACATCAAGGGGTAATGGTAAACCAATTCTAGAGATAAGGAATTCTAGGGTTCACTAGATATTCTAAACTTAGTGGTGTGTCTATATTCTCGTTGTATTCTTAATAGGTGTGCTACCATAATTATCATCCTAATAACAGGGATTCCTATATTCTAGCAGAAGGCTATAATCAAAAAACTATTAGGGAAGTACAGGAATCAAATAGGATACAATTATTCAGATAGAACAGATAGGAGAAAGATGAATAATAGTTAATTGTGGATGAGATCCTATACTCTATTCCTAGGTGCAGGCTTGTTCGGTACAATAACGTAACCGAGACAATATGCGCTCGACCTGCATTGGCCACCACAAAAATATGTCACGCCCCAGTCCCAAAATATGTAGAACTAGGAACACGTAAGCATGCCAGCCGTATGTATATAGCAACTCTAATATATAGAAACCAAACCCATACGTATGCTGTAATACGAATATAAAATCCACAAGTGGTATAAACATATGTCACAAGTCACAGGGTACAATCTAAATCTCATCCACAGAAAATTAATATAAATAAATAACCAGCATCTATATAACTAGATCTCAACATAAATATCTAAGGATGATAGTTGGATGGAAACAAATCCACTACCAACTCGAATGTAAGAGCAAATATAAAATAAGTACAACACAACAACACCATATAAGAATACCAGCTAGCAATCACGGGCTCGAAGAGAGGACATCCACGAAACATATATAACCATCCAAATCTACGCTCCTGCAAATACTCAAGAACAGATACACCTGGCAGAGGACCAGGTCCTCAGAGGGACGTAACAAGATACAGAAAAGCGAGCCAACTTGAATACAATAAACATGCATATTATTTGAAAATAAATAAGTACACTGTACAAGACATCTATATGAATGCAAATGAGGACAACTTTTTGACGTATGGGCAAGAGTAGGCTACTCGATCTACCTCACAACTCACACACACGTCAATGGACATCAGAAATTGACATACCGCGGAGGTAGCGACCAGCGAGACTCCAGAAATCGACATACCGCGGGGGTAGCGACCAGCGCGACACACACCCGTAGTGTGAACTATATACTATGGTTTACCAGAGTGGTTAAAAGCCTATACGCCTAATGATTGTCCTCACATGATACTAAGTGCCATGTGTGTGTCAACATATCTAATACATAGTAATGACTGAAAGAAAACTACACATACAAGAAATATATAGAAAGCAATAAATATAAATAAATATAAATAGGATGCAAAAGTACTGTAAAATTTGGTAAGGTATCTTGCCTGGTCTGAAAAGGATGAAGTCCCAACTCAAGGCGTCGTCCGATCTACCCGTCACATAAATTAAACATGTTAGGTTACAAAAGTGGATAAATAGGTTCCTCTATTTAATCTATTTTAATTCTGAATAAAATAACCTAAAATAATATTTTAATCTTATTATAATCTAATTTTATTGTTAAACTCTAATTTTGTCCAAAGAACTGAATTTTATCAACTCGAGACTCATGGCACGCAAATCGAGGCGATCTGTTGACCAAAAAGTCAACCAACACAAACTCAACTTTCATGCATGATTTCCTGTAGATTTCAGCGTCAAAAATATGTTGGAATTTACGGCTCGGCCGAATTCAAATTCGTTTGGGAATTATGGCACATACAAATTTTGTATTGTGCACCGATGGTTAAATTCTAACCTAGAAGTTCTATAGAATTAAAAGTATGTAAATACTTCAAATTAAATTCTGGGAAAATATATGTCGATGATCTCGACATTATCTTTCCGAAACTTTAAACGGTTCGTGATTCTGATTCCGCGTTCTCCCGAAATTGCGAAAATATCGAAACACGTCTATTTTTGGACATGTTGTGCTCTACGAATTTTTCAAAATTTAATACTAATAATTTCGAAAAACAATTTTTATAATTAGAAAGCTAACCTCAATGTCTTTCTAACGCAAGAAACTAGGCCTCGTTTGGAGTACGGAGCTATGCGCAATGGCTTCTGGAAGATGAAGGAACCCTAGATGACAATTCTCCAAAATCTCTCTCTCTAAAATAATGGGATAATTATGGTTATCATATTATATATATATATATACCTGCAGCTGAATAGATATCTATAGGCTGACACGTGTCAGAATCTGATTGGATGGTTTTATTTATATTATTTATTTTTGATTTGCCTTTATCAAAATATTATTTAAGTCATTTTAAATCTAAATAACTCCAAATAAATATTAAAAATAATCATAAAAATCTGGAAAAATTACAGAAAATATATTTTGAATCCAGAAACCCTAGAAAAATATATGGGATAATTTTATGTTCATAAGTTTTCTACTATAATTAGGAGAAGCTCTAAACATTAGTTTTACCCATATAACTAAAAATAAATACTAAAATTATTCCAAAAATTCTAAAATAATTTCAGAAAATATATAATAATATTATAAACCCTAGAAAATAATGTGGGTCCATTCTATATTCCTGGTATTGCACAATAAATTCTACAAGTCCTAAAAATTAATTATTAGCCTAATTACTCCCAATAAATACTAAAAATACTCAGAAAATTCTCAAACAATTCTAGAAAATATATGTGACTATTTAGAACATAAAATAAAATTTTGGGATATTTTTAGTTAAGTTTGAACATAAAATAAATTCTTCAAAGTCCTAAAAAATTAGTGTTACTAGTTTTTAATTAACTAAAAATTATGGAAAAAATCCCAATAATCTAAAATAGCCTAAAAATAATTCTAAATAAATATTTATATAAGTAAATATACTAAAAAATTTATTTTCTAATTAACTAAGAGAATACTCTAAATAAATTCAACATCTATATTAAATATACACAAAATACATATTTTGGGTGAGGGAGTTTACATCGAGTCAGGCACATAGGTAGTCAGAGTCACTTGGCCACATGGTCTATCTCTATTCCTAGTTGGTCAAGCATATAGTCAGGTTCAACACATGGTCACTCAGTTCGCATGCATTCCAATCATCAACCTCACACTTAGAATCACAAAAATCCAATAAAGCATCAAACCAAGAAAAATTAACAAATTATGCACACAGTGACGCATAGAGTTAGTATCGCATATGACAGGTGCCGCATAGAGATTGCTGCCGCATAGAAAGTCAGGTCGCCTAGCCACATGGGTCGCATAAGTTTAGACCGCATGGATGCATGATCTAAGACCACATGGCCGTATGGGTTGCATGAGTTCAGACCGCATGGCCGCATGAGCTTAGACTGCATGGCCACATGGGTCGCATGAGTTCAGACCGCATGGCCGCTTGGGCCGCATAGGAAGTCAGGCCACATAGCCGCATAGGACGCATAGGAAGTCAGGCCGCATAGAACTCTCGGACGCATGAAACTTTATCTTCTCCAGATAGCAAGTTCAACCATGACGAGAACTCCAAAAATAGAAAATAATGTTTCCTTCATAAAATTTTTATTTAAACTCCGAATCAAGTGAAACAAAAGCCAAAATGCTCGAAATGAAGTACTCCATCCATTCCACAAATTATTATTTTTTTGAAAATACCATGTTTTAGTAAATTAAAACCACCCAAATTCAAGGAACCCATGAAAAATCATAAACTTAGAATATAGATTTACTCAAATTCACCCATTAATATCGAAAACTCCAAGTACAAAAAATATTTAGAATCATGATCACATAATAGACTAATAAAATACAAGAAAAGGGCAAAAATCAAAAATTAAGAGATTTCTCTATGTAATGCAAGGTGTACTTGCCTAGAAATGAAAGAAAGAGGGAAAAATGAAGGATGAGGGAAGAGAGAGAAATAAGTTAGCTTATATAACTAGGTTTGAGGTTTAGACCATGGGTTTAACTCATGACCAAACCAACCCAATAATTAAATCATGGGTCTAATTGAACCAAAGAATGGGTCTATTCTCCATGACATGCAACCTAACTGTAACGACACGCACCCGCTTTTCGGATAAGAGTACGTGGCCAAGCCCAGCCTACGTCGTAGCATCGGCGGTAGTATATTGTCTATGATAACAATGGTCCATCATTCACAATATTTACATAGTTTTACAAGATTCTCAATTTACAATTAAAATCATAACTCGGGAATAAACCGCTAAACATCAAATCCAAAGAAGTTGCTAAACTATCTAAATTCTAATATTGGGCTCCACAAGCATCTCGATCTCCAACCAAATCCAATGAGCAAGATAGCAAGTCAACTAAAATGTTTACCGGTCAGGATGGAACGAGTACAACCCAATAGCAGTTCCAGTTAATTGACAAGTACAATGAACAGTAAATAGTTATGAAATACTTGATGAGCATATAATAATGGAATAGGGTACATCATAGAGGAACAGTAAAATAAAGAAATAATGAAAGACAAGAAAGAAGAACAGAGAAGCATGTAAAGACAAACATATATGTGAACTAGAAAACCTGTCATGCAAGTGTACAATCAGCAAGTATAGATTAATCTAGAATGACTGCATCTAACTAGTGTTTTGAAATACCAAGTTGACATGTGAACGGCTAGGGGATAATATCCGGCAAACCACACGTGTCGTGTGTGGCTGCTATTATTCCAGAAAGACCATGGGATGAAAAGGGAATGTTCACACGTCTCCTAGGTATTTTCTCGCCCGACAAGTACTCATGGATCCAAGTCCAGACACGAATAATCTCAATATTCCAGAAGATGTCAACTGGCCAAAAAATATATTAGTCTAGTAATTCATTAGTCCAGTAATTCATTAGTCCATAAAAAAAGTTAATAGGCCTGAAAATATGTATCTCAAGAAAATGAATCCATACAATACCAATCCGTGCATCTATCGTGTCAGGAATCAGGTAAAATAATACTATAAACATGCATCACAAAAAATATCAAATAATAAAAACTATCAGAGAATGTACTCGTCTGTGGTCCTTAGCTGTGATTGGATCATGTCCCAATTCAGAGTCCAAATCCTACGTATGATATGTTACCATGTCAAGAGGTAAGTTATTTTAAATTTATTTAATTCTAGAATAATTACTCTAAAATTCTATTTTAATCTTATTATTCTGTTTTTTAGATTAATTCCTAACTTTTGTCCAAAGAAAGTAAATTTTATCAACTCGAGACTAATGACACGCAAATCGAGGCGATCTGTTGACCGAAAAGTCAACCAATGCAAAGAGACCTTTCATGTATGGTTTCCTGTATATTTCAGTGTCACAAACATGCTAAAATTTATGGCTCATCCGGATTCAAATTCGTTTAAAAATTATTGCACATACAAAATCGTACTATGCAACGGTGGTTGATTGCTAACCTAGAAGTTCTACAAAATAAAAAGCACAGAAGTATATAGAATAAATTCTGGGAAAATATATGTTAATAATCTTGACATTATCTTTCTGAATCGCGAAAACATCGAGACGCGTCTATTTTTAGACATGTTGTGCTCTACGAATTTTCTAGAATTTAATATTCATAACTTCATGAAAAAATTTAGATATTCAGAAAATTAACCTCAATACGGTTCTAATGCAAGAAACTGGGTCGCGTTTGGAGTCTGAAGCTATGAGTAATGGCTTCTGGAAGATCGAAGAACCCAAGATGATAATCCCCCAACCCCTTCTCTCTCTCTAAAATTAATCGGATGATTAAGGTTATTATAATATATATATATATATATATATATATATATATATATATATATATATATATATATATATATATATATATATAAGGTTATTATAATATATATATATATATGGTGGTATGCGGCTGATTGAAAATGGATAGGCTGGATACGTGTAAGAATCTGGTTGGGTGGTTTGTTTAAATTATTTGTTTTTAATTTGCCTTTATCAAAACATTATTTAAGTCATTTTAAATCTAAATAATTCAAAATAAATATTAAAAATAATAATAATTTTGAGAAAATTAAAAAATATATATTTTGAACCCCCAAACACTAGAAAAATACTTTGGATAGTTTTATGTTCATTGGTTTCCTACTATAATTACTAGAAGCTCTGAAAATTAGTTTTACCTATTTAAGTAAAAATAAATATTAAAAATATACCAAAATTTTTGAAATAATTTCATAAAATATATAATAATATTATAAACACTAAAAAATTACGTGGGTCCATTCTATATTCCCAAGCTTCCACAATAAATTCTAGAAGTCCTAAAAAATTAGTTATTAGCCTAAATAACTCCAAATAAATACTAAATAATACTCAAAAAATTCTCAAAAAATTATAGAAAATATATTTGATTATTTAGAACCTAAAATAAAAGTTTGTGATATTTTTAATTATGTTTTTCACTAAAATAAATTCTTAAAAGTCCTAAAAAATTAATGTTACTAGTTTTTAATTAACCAAAAATTGTGAAAAAAATTCAATAGCCCCAAATTAACCTAATAACAACATTTAACCAATAATTTCAGGATATGGAGGTTACAAGTCTACCCACCTTAAAAAAAATTCGTTCTCAAAATTTAAAATTCTCAATAGTTTTATTTATTTATTATTTTTTTATCATCAAAATTTAAATTAATCATACCATATAATCATGAAGTAAATCCATATTGTTATTTCACAAAATTTTGAAAATTCAATAAATATCATATTTCTGAAAATCTTCAAATTTAAAATTAAATTCCATTCTTATCACAATCTCCTCCAAAATTTTAAGTTAATAACTAAATACTCAAAAAAATTAATATCCAATACTCTAATTGAAATCTAATCAATGCATATTTATAAAATTTAAAAAATTTATCCCAAAAATTTGAATTCAAACACTAATCTATTAACGATTTTACTCCTCGATTCTTTTTTCACACAATACTCAAATAATATAATACTTATGAAATCTTCATAGACAACATTCAATATATAATCTTTAAATTTATATTTTGTAGTCAAATAAATATAATAATAATCTCATTAAATTTCTCAAAATTTAGTGACATTTTCAATCATATCATAATCTTCATAAAAATCTATGATTTAACAAAATTGTCAATTCTGCCATATTAAATTCTTAACTCTTTATTTAAATTTATGTTATCTTCGAAATTTAAAATTTTTAATAAATTTTTTTCTGCCACCATCATAATTTAAGCAATATAATCATGAAGTCAAGCCTCTATTGTTATTTAACAAAGTCCTTAAAAATTAACTTCATCCTCACAACTTTAAATTTTAACGTAAATCTTTAAAATTTAAAATCCAATAGAATTTTTTCCTTAAATCAGATTCACAAGTCATACCGCTTAAATACAATCTAACATTATTTCTTTAAAATTTAAATCTTATTTATAAATATTTTTAAAAATTTAATAATTAAATCCTTCAAATTTAATCTCATATCCAAACTTAAAAATTAAATCAAATCTTCAAGTTTTTTTTAAAAAAAAATCCATCCTTAAAATTTGGAATCTCATATTGTAGTTATTTTTCACAATAATTTGATTTGTCCCCATAGCCATAATTTGTTTTGTCCTCACTGCTATTACGTATATGAATTCTTGGTATTTAAATTAATGATCATCCTTAGAATATCGATTAATGATTTAATCCTAAAAATTTAAAAGTTAAATCAAATCTTCAAAGTAAATCCAACTAATATATATTTCATGAATAAATTTTAAAAAAAATTCAAAGTCTCATCCTCAATATTTGAATTTCAAATCTACTCAATCAATCATATCTCTAAAAAAAAAAATTTAATTTTGACTTCCAATTAAGTCCTTAAAAGTCGAATTCAACAAGTTATAAAATTAATCTTTGTATTATTATTCTTTTGGTCTAACTCAACCCATAAACCAAAGCTCAATATTATATTGAACTTCTAACACTCAAATTCTCAATATTATTCTTGAATTTCTTGAATTATATCTCAAAACTTTCAAGATTATCCTCAATTTCAAAAACTTTCAACATTATCCTCAAAAAAAAATTTTGTCAATAATAAAATATGACAACTTCCACCCACCTTATAATTTTATCCTTAAACTAAAAATCCTCCAATTTTAACTCTTCAAAAAATTAAATAAAATATATCATACCTTCCTAAAATAAATTAAATAATCAATTAATAAAATAAAATTTTAATCACTTCCAGAAATTTTTATAGCTATGACTATATTTATTGAATTGGTCTTTAATCCTCAAAAATTATAAATCCATAAAATCTCAACTCCTCAAATTTCTGAAAACTTGAAATTTAATTTCAAATTTTTAAAATATAAATTTTAAATCCATATCTTGTATGCCAATAGCTCTAATGTTAATCTTTTAAATTCCTCAAAATTTAAATTCGAAATATATTCGATCAATCATATCTTTCGAAGTTTTTTCTTTAATTTTGAATTCAAATTAAGGCCTTAAAAGTCAAATTCAACAAGTTATAAAGTTAAGTCTTTATATTGTTATTCCTTTGGTCTAACCAAACTCATAATCCAAGTTTCAATATTATATAGAACTCCTAATACTCAAAATTTTTAACATTATCCTGGAGTTTCTTGAATTATATCTCAAAACTTTCGAGATTACCCTAAATTTTAAAAACTTTCAACATTATCCTCAATTTCAAAAAAAAAAATCAACATTATCCTCAATTTATTATTTTTGTCAGTAATCAAATTTGACAACTTCTACCCACAATAAAATTTTATCCTCAAAATAAAATTCTCAAAATTTAACTTCTCGAACAATTAAAATAAAATGTATATAATTTTCTCAAAAGTCAAATATTCAAATATTGAAATAAAATTTTAATCACTTCAAAAATTTTTATAGCTTTGACAATGTTTATTGAATTGAATTTGAATCCTCAAAAAATTTAAATACATAAAATTTCAACTCCTCAAAAATTCTCAAAACTTGAAATTTATTTTCAATCTTCAAATTATAAATTTAAATCCACATCTTGTAGTCTAATAGCTCTAATGTTAATCTTTTTTTTAAATTTGAAAAAATCACAAAGTACTAAACCCATACTTAAAATTTTAAATCAAATACTCAAAATTTAAATTCTTCAAACTTAAACTTAAATCCACTATAATAATCTGCAAAAATCTAAAATTCCATAAATCTTTATCTTCTTGTCTTTATCATCATTTAATTTAAAACTATTTTCTTTTTCTTTTTAAATTTCAACCATGTTTTAGCAAAATAATTATAATCATCAAGCTACAAAGAAATTTAAACCTCAAAGCAGATTTTTTTTAATAATTCTCATTTTCAATAATTGTGCAACCTTAAGGAAATAATTTACCAATCGAGCAGCCTACCCCTAACTTTGATCACACCAACTTATAAAAATATCATAATATATAATCACTTAATTTTCTCAAGTTCATCTACTAGAGTTTACCTAAAAGTTTAATATGTATACCTATTTTAATCACGTAGCCTATGTAACACCTTAACTACCCAAGCAATAAAATTGAAATAAGGCCTTCCAATTGTATACCTAGTCCTAGTCATTCTTCTAAATTCAAATCAATCCTAATTGTGAATGAGCATCTCCTAGTCGCAGGCTCACAGCTAGTACTACTAAGTTAAAGTACTAACCATGATATCACACTTGATGCAAAGACGGACCTGCATGGGCCACCATAAAAACTTGTCACGACCCGCACCTGCTTTTTGGATACGAGTACGTGGCCAAGCCCAGCCTACGCCGCAGCATCGACGATAGTACGATGTCTATGATAACAATAATCCATCAATCCAAATAGATAATATTTAATCACAAGTTCAAATCTATTGCTCATTCACAATATTTACATAGTTTTACAAGATTCTTAATTTATAATTAAATCATAACTCGGGAACAAACCCGCTAAATATCAAATCCAAAGAAGTTGCTAAACTATCTAAATTCTAATATTTGCCTCCACAAGCATCTCGATCTCCAACCAAATCCAATGAGCAAGATAGCTAGTCACCTAAAATGTTTACCCAATCAGGATGGAACGAGTACAACCCAATAGCAGTTCCAGTTAATTGACAAGTACTATGAACAGTAAATAGTTATAAAATACTTGATGAGCATATAATAATGGAATATGGTACATCATAGAGGAACAATTAAATAAAGAAATAATGAAAGACAAGAAAGAAGAACAAAGAAGCATGTAAAGACAAACAGATATGTGAACTAGAAAACCTGTCATGCAAGTGTACAATCAATAAGTATAGATTAATCCAGAATGACCGCATCTAACTAGTATTTTGAAATACCAAGTTGACATGTGAACGGCAAGGGGGTAATTCGGCAAACCACACGTGTCGTGTGTGGCTGCTATTATTCCAGAAAGACCATGGTATGGAAAGAGAATGTTCACACGTCTCCTAGGTATTTTCTCGTCCGACAAGTACTCATGGATCCAAGTCCAGACATGAATAATCTCAATAGTCCAGAAGATGTCAACAGGCCAAAAAATATATTAGTCCAGTAATTCATTAGTCCAGTAATTCATTAGTCCATAAAAAAAGTCAATAGGCCTGAAAATATGTATTTCACGAAAATGAATCCAAACAATACCAATCCATGTACCCATCGTGTCAGGAATCAAGTAAAACAATACTATAAACATGCATCATAAAAAATATCAAATAATAGAAACTATCAGAAAATGTACTCGTCTGTGGTCCTTTGCTGTGGTTGGATCAGGTCCCAATTCAGAGTCCAAATCCTACGTATGATATGATACCATGTTAAGAGATAAGCTATTTTAAATTTATTTAATTTTGAAATAATTACTCTAAAATCATATTTTAATCTTATTATTCTATTTTTTAGATTAATTCCAAAATTTTGTCCAAAGAAACTAAATTTTATCAACTCGAGACTCATGGCACGCAAATCGAGGCAATTTATTGACCAAAAAGTCAACCGATGCAAACTTGAATTTCATGCATGGTTTCATGTAGATTTTAGCGTCACAAATATGCTAAAATTTATGTCTCATTCGGATTCAAATTCTTTTGGAAATTATTGCACATACAAAATTGTATTGTGCAACGGTGGTTGATTGCTATCCTAGAAGTTCTATAGAATTAAAAGTATATAAATATTTCGAATAAAATTTTGGGAAAAATATATGTTAATTATCTCGACATTAGCTTTCCAAAACTTTAAACGGTTAATGATTCTGATTTCTGGTTCTCCCAGAATCGCAAAAACACCTAGACGCATCTATTTTCAAAGATGTTGTGCTCTACGAATTTTCTAGAATTTAATATTCATAATTTCGTAAAACAATTTATATATTCAAAAAATTAACCTCAATACGGTTCTAATGCAATAAATTGGGTCACGTTTGGACTCCGGAGCTATGAGTAATGGCTTCTGGAAGAAACTATCACAAGAAAATGTTTCTAGTACACTGAAATATAAAAAAAAAACTAATACGTCCACACAACCACAAGAAACTATCACAAGTCATCATCAGCAAGCAGGTGATTGTCAAAGTATGCTCTGGTAGGGTCAAAGTACTACTAAACAAATGGATCATCGATCATGTAGCCAGAACGGCAAGGATCACGAGCTACTGGGTGAGGTGCAGTAGGATGATGGGCTAGGTGATAATGAAGATCTGCTAGGGAGTTGGCTAATATGTGTGCCTGAAGAGTGGTGCGATATGACTGGTTAAGAAGCCGAGTGATAATCATAGTGTTCTACTTCTGGTGTTGAGCAGCTATCATCTCGTTTTGTAACCTGAATTACTCATGGAATATCTCTTGGATAGAGTCCAAGGTAGCAGGCTGTGTAGAGGATGATGGAGTAGAAGTCAGAGCAGGAGGAGCTAGGGCTGGATCAGCTGGTGCATCAGAATTAGATGATTCATCTTCATCAGGAATAAGAGAAAAGGTCGAATCATGCGGGCTTTGGTCAGGTAGGTTGGCTCAGATAGATAAGTGGGTTCTTCCATAGGAATGTGGAAGTGCTCAAAGTTGAGTGGTAGATACAGGGCATAAGGAAGTTGACGTTTGTGTTTACAATTGTCAATCATCATCCGAATCATGGTTTTAGGAAGTCTAAGGGGAGTGGATATGTAGAAGTAATATAAAGCAGACATCTCCCTATAGGTCACATCATCTTTAGAGGTTTGCTTAGGAATGATAGTTGAGTATATGATACGGTGAAGTTCGTAAAAGTATTGGTTAAAATAACGAGCATGAAACTTTTCGTCAGGACAAGGATGAGGGAAAATATGTCCCTGAAGGAATCAAGAGTGATATCGTATCGGAGATTGAGTTTGTCGATCTCAAGTAGGGCATCTCCCTCGTTAGGAATTTCAAGAATTTCACCCAAAGTTGTATCGTCAAATTCAATGTCGATTCCACCCACTCTCGAAGAGATAGACCATTGATCATGAGATAGATTGCAGTAAAATATGCGAATGACATTCAAATATATGGGTTTTCTAGTTTTGACTAGACGATGAAGATGAAATTCTACAAGTTTAGGTTTTTGGGCATGAAAAGTAGTAAAATTAATAGGATTGCCCTTGCAAATATTTTTTTGCACAAAATCATTGAATCATATATTTGAGGCATCAATAGAAGTAAAAATAAAATCATCATATTCTCCTAGATTTGGAATATTTGGAGAAAATAAAGAATAAATAGCATCATGACTAGAGGATTGAGAAGAGGAAGCTTCATTTGCTTCTCTTCTTTTTCCTAAATTTTGGAGCCATGAATTATGGTTTGAGAATGTGAAGATTGTACCTTAAAAATATTGAAAGGGATGAAGGAGAATCTCACCAATAGCCTTAAATCTCAAGTTGAGAGAGAAAAAGCCTTTGAGGAAGGGGATTACAAAATTAGGATTTTGGAGGAAAGGTTTGATTCTCGGTTTTAGAAGAAGGGTTTGGTAGGATAAAGTAATGAGATCAAATCCGTGGCTGCTGCTGTTATATAAAAATACTTGAACCAAATTCGGACCGAGTTCGGATTGAGTTCGGATCGAACTCTCTCCGAGTTCTGATAGCTCAGGATTATTGAAATATATATTTTTGTAAAATGCTATAATATTTATATGAAAAATATATAAGTGATCTTATAATAATATAAAATATATGAGTTCTATGACAGCCTATTATTAGTCATTGATATTTAGACAAGTCATTTAACAAAATTTATAGCAGTCAATTACTGAATGAATGATAATTGTATTTAGGAAACATTTGTAAATAGCTCTTTGTATATTATTACTCAGTGAGGTATTTTTGTTATTATTAGTTAGCTGTAGGGGCTGGTTGCCAGCTAGCGGTGGTCCGAAGACACTTATGTACCGTGTCGTTTTAAGGTTATTTATACCATGTTGAGAGAAGGACCATTTAGGCTTTTCAACAATAATTTCCCTTTAGAGCATAATATTGAAGAATTATTTGACAAGAGTTTCTTCATACACAGTTTAAGAACAATTATTTTATCATATTAAAAGAGTACAATATACTACTATAAATATGAAGGTTTGTGTTACCATAATGACTTAATAGTCATGTTTCTTTGTTGGTACAATTGCCATGAGAATATTCATTTGGCTTTTTGCAATCCCCAAATTTCTCCTTTGCCATTATGTCTTGCCGCAAATCGTTCCACCTATATAATTAGAACAAGATTTTGGTATCCAGGATTTGGATCCGTATTTGTTAGCTTTAGGAATCCACTTATACATATTCATATCAACCAATTTTCTAGCCTTACACTGAAGTGTAATATGTCCTTTTAAACCATAATAATGACATATAGCATGGGCATTTGTGTTGGGTATAGAAGGATGAGTATGTAAAGTAGTGTGACATTTCTTCCGTAGATATTTATAATAGAATTTATGATTGTGTGAAGTATGTTGTGTTCTACATACATGATAGTGTGAAGCATTTGGTTTTCTTGCTGGTGTCATGTTGTGAGTGCTCTTTTGTTTAGCCATGTGTCTCGTGTTAGACTGAATAGTAGGTTGTACGACCTGCTTTCCCAATCTAATCTCTAACTTTTTAGAGGTGGCATATAAATCATTATATTTTACATTAAGAGCATCTATCTTAAGTGAGTCATTAGAGTACTTCTCCTTTTCCTGTTTTAAGTTATCCTTAAGTTTAGCATTTTCTTGATTGCTTTCATCAAAGTAGTTAAGAGCTTCTTGTAAGCTAAGCTCAAGTTTGGAGATTTTAATTGATTCATCAGAATAGGAGTTTTCTCTAGATTCCTTAAGTAAGAAAATAAGCTGATCATTCTTAAGCTGATAGGATTTGATATCTTTTCGAGCTTGCTTATAGTTATTTCTAAGCTTATTATAGTCTTCAAAAAAATTATTAAAAGCATCAGATAATTCATCATACGAAATATCTTTTGTTAGTGAGTCATCAGTTACCTCGCTTACTATTAAGCACATGTTTGTTGTATGTTGAAGGTTTTTGTCATTCTCGTACTGGATGCTTGCATTGATTGCTAAATTTTCACTTGGGCATAAGTTTACAACATCTTCTTCCTTGCTGTCATCATTGTTGCACTGAATGTCTACATCTTTCTTTGTATATGTAGCTTCTTCATTTTGATACGAGCTTGCAATATCATGAGGTTCTTCTTTATCTTCTTCGTTGTCTCCATAGGTTGCTTCCAGTAGTTTCCATATCTCATAGGATTTTTTGCACTTGGAGATAAGTTTGAATTCGTCTTCGCCTAGAGTACAGTAGGGCATGTACATTGCCTTTGTCTCATCGCTTGCTACTTTTTTTTATCTTCGGTATATTCGTTATCTGCTTTGTCAACTCTTTTGTAACCATTAGTAACGTAAGTCCATAAGTTAAAGCCAAGAGATTTTAGTCCAAAATAAATAGTTAGTGTTTTAAAAATATGTAGCTTATCAAGGAGTTGGCTTTCACCATTGATGGAAAATAGTGATCTTGTTGTTGCCATATGTTATACTCTTTGGATGTTAATCCGATAATCAAGATAACTTGCTTTGATTATGAGCAATAGTTCCTATATAAAGAGTACCAGTTCTGATACCAATTAAAAGAGCAGTTGGGATCGAAAACTAATTAAGAGACTATCTGCTCTGGAACTAATTATGGAGCAATTAATATCAGTAATAGTTCCAATATAAGAGTACCTGCTCTGATACCAATTGTGGAACAATTGATATCAGTAATAGTTCTAATGTAAGAGTACATGCTCTGATACCAATTGTAAGACCATGTATGGCAACTCTACAGGAGGGGTGAATAGAATGTATGTATGCAGCGGAATAAAATCTCATGTTAAAATATAATTCTATGGCATACAATGGTAATCAACAACTAGAAGTTAGAATATATCTCATTTATAAGTGATACTACTAGCAGTGTTATGAACATATATAATAGAGTGAGAGAAAGAAAACACAAACACCAAGATATATACTGGTTTCCCTCTGAGAGGACTAGTCCAATTCCGAGAACTCAAGCTCGGAGTTGTATCCACTATAATCACCAATAGTGAATCACAAGCTTTTATCTGAAGGCTTGTCGACTTTTTACAACCACGAGATTTGATCCGAAGTCTCACAACTTCACAACTTGATAGAGAGAGAGTAACTGATTGAACAAAGCTCTTTACAACTCAGAAAACTTCTAGATCGAGATCGTACTTGGCAGTAGGAAGGCTAGGGAGTTGCTCTTTGAGATAGAAAGGTTGAGGCTTTAGGGGTTTGCTCACAATAGGATAGAAGACTTAAGAATGGTTAAGTTGTTATGGTGTTATTAGAATAAATAATTTCAATCCTATTTATAGGGTATAGGCAAACAGAATTCGGTCAGAATTTGGATGAGGTTTAATTCAAAATTCTAACCGTTGGGCCAAGAAATGAAGAGATATTAAACTGGTTGATTTCATACCAAAAGGGTAACCAGTTCGGTCCGATTTCGGCACGAGTTTGGTCTCTAAGTATGGTATCCTTTGTAAATGAATGTCGCTTGATTTGGTGGATAGGTTCATTGGTCCATTTGAGTGGACTAAGTATCTGGGTATAGGTACTTGGGATTTGCTTAGTGCAACTCAGCTTACATTAGTCCTAGACTCAAATAAATGAAAGATTATATTTGAATAGAAACCAATAGCTATTGCAGAGTTTGTCTTTAGTACTGATGGAGATGATATGCTTTGCATCGAGTATCTTCTTTATCTGTGTTTTGGTTCTGATTCATCTGATGTTTGACGATTATCAGAATCATGTTGACTGTGACCACTTTGTGTCAACACAATACTCACTGGGATGCCGTGCTATCTTACTATCTATCGTATGTATATATCTGCTAACTGTTGTATGGATTGACCTACTCGGAAAGGAAGAAAGTGAGCTATTTTTGTGAGACGATCCACTATTACCAAAACTGCATAACGACCATTCGGGGATCTTGGTAAACTGGTCACAAAGTCCATCGTGATATGTTCTCACTTTTACTCTGGAATAGAAGGGATGTAATAATCTTGCCGGTCGTTGTTGGTCAGCCTTCCCTTGCTGGCATACCAAACACCGAGAAACGAACCATGCTATCTCCCTCTTTATCCCATTCTACCAGAAATATTGCTTGATGTCTTGATACATCTTCGTACCTCCTTGATGAATTGAATACTGGAAACTGTGCATCTCGGCCATTACTTCTTGTCGGATATCTCCACTTGGTACACAGAGACAATTTCTAAACCTAAGAGTTTCATCTTCATGAATCGTCAACTCTTTCCTAAGACCAGACTCATATTCCGTCCAAAGCTTCTGAACTCTAGGATCCTCTGCCTGAGCTGCCATAATCCTCTCTATAATGGTAGGTTGTAGCTGTAAACTAGCCAATGCTCCTAACTCTTGCGAAAGTACTATCTCGATCCCTATTTCTAGAAGATCTTCTATGATGTGCCGCTGCAATATCAACATAAATGTACTACCTATCATACTAAGAGCATCACTACTACATTTGCCTTGTTTGGATGGTACCGAAGATCCACATCATAGTCCTTTATTAATTCTAGCCACCTCCTATGCCTCATTTTCAAGTACTTCTAAGTTAATACATACTTTAAGCTCTTATGATCCATAAATATTTTCACCTGATCACCATACAAGTAATGCCTCTACAGATTAAGTGCAAATACAACCGCCGCCAACTACAAATCGTGAGTCGGATAATTCTTCTTGTACATCTCGAAGCTGCCGTGATGCATAAGCTATCACTCTTCCATGTTGCATCAACACACATCCAAGTCATTTGCCTGACGCGTCACAATAAACTGTAAACCCTCCATAACCCACTTGAAGCATAATAATTGGGTCTGAAATCAATCTCTTCTTTAATTCTTCAAATAATGTCTATCACTCTACTGACTAGTCGAAAATAGCCTTCTTGCACGTCAATCAAGCCAACGATGTTGAAATTCTTACAAAGTCTGCCATAAACCTTCTGTAGTATCCTGCCAATCCCAGAAAACTGAGTACTTCAGCTGCTGTCTTAGGAACTGGCCAACTCTCTACGGCCTCAACCTTCTTCGGATCTACTGCTACTCCTACTCCAAAGATGATGTGACCCAAGAATGACACGTGATCCAACCAAAACTCACACTTGCTTAGCTTTGAGTATAATTGGTGTTACCTCAAAAAATATAAGACCTTCTGAAGATGCTCGTCGTGCTCCTCTTCGCTAATGGAATAGACTAGAATGTTGTCTATGAAAACCACCACAAATTGATCTAGATATGGCATAAAAATACGGCTCATCAAATCCATAAATATCACTGGAGCATTAGTTAGTCCGAATGACATAACTAAGAATTCGTAATGCCCATATCGTGACATAAATAATATCTTAGGTATGTCTTGCTCCCGAACTCTTACTTGATGATACCCTGATCAAAGATCGATCTTAGAGAAAACCTTGGCTTTACTCAGCTGATCAAACAAAACATCAATCATTGGTAATGGATTCATGTTCTTCACTGTTACAACGTTCAAGTGCCTGTAGTCGATACATAACCGTGATGACCCATCCTTCTTCTTTACTAAAACAACTGGTGCTCCCCAAGGTGATCCACTGGCTCGAATAAACTTCTTTGGCTTCAGTTCTTCTATATGTTGGTACAGTATGTCTAGCTCTGATAGTGCCATTTAGTAAACTTTATAAGATATTGGCCCTTCTCCAAGAATCAACTCTATATAAAACTTAACATCTCTTACTGGGGGTAACCCTGATTGTTCTTCTGAGAAGACGTCTAAGAACTCCTCAACTATCTCGAAAAGTTGTTCTTTTGCTAACACTATCGCTGCGATCCTCCCTTCATGCTGGTCTTCCAAAGATCTGTCAAAGGTGAAACCTTCTGTGCTCGGGATACTAAATAATACCTTTCTCTTATGGCAATCTATTGTAGCATGACTGTCTCACAGCTAGTCCATGCCTAAGATAACGTCAAAGTTACCCAAAGGAAACTTGATCAACCGTGCTGGTAGTGAACGCCCGCACACTACGACCGGATACGCTATACATATTCTACTAACTCCTACGAGCTTATTACCTGTGAGTATATTCAACCTCTCTGTCAATGCCTGGAACACCAATCCAATGTGTGTCACAAATTGTCAGATATAAAAGAATGAGATGCGCCTGAATCAAACAATGCTACAACAGAAAAAGATGCGACAAAAATATTACCTGCCACCACATCGCCCGATGCTAAAGCCTCCTCCAAAGACAAGGTGAATGCCTTCCCTTGGCCCTGCTATTCTCCTCGCTGTTGTCTTCCTAGGTGACGATGTTGTGGTGTCACGCCCCAGTCCCAAAATATGTAGGATTAGGAATACGTAAGCATGCCAGCCGTATGTATATGGAGACTCTAATATATGAAAATCATAACACATACGTACATTGTATTATGAACAATAATTCACAAGTGGTATATAATTATCACAAGTCATAGGGCATAACTAAATCACATCCACAAAAATCACAAAGAAATAAATGATCAAATATGTCAATGAACCAAATATGAATTCGTTGAGAAGAACTAATAGTTGGATGGAGACAAATCCACTACCAAACTAGAATATAAAGGTAAATATAATAAGTACATCATCTAATGATCAGAGAGGCTCGAAGGAAAGACCTCCTCAAAAGATAATAAAGTAGAAAGTCCTTATCCGTGCTCCTGCGAATAGTCATGATCGTCTACACCTGGAAAGGGACCAGGTCCTCAGAGGGACGTAACAAGATACATAGAAGCATACCAATTGAATACAATAAAACATGCATAATAGACAGAAAATATATATGTACACTGTAATAGACAATCTATATGAGAATGCATAATGAGGACAACTTTTTAACGTATGGGCAGGTGTAGGCTACCCTAATACACACGCTATCTCATAACTCATTAATACACACACGTTCTTGTACCATTAATCGACATACCTCGAGGGTAGCGACCATCGTAACACCAAATTGATATACCTCGAGGGTGTAGCGCCCCGTTCTCCCGGTGCAGAGAGCGCGTCTAAGAAACACAAGACGGTATCGTTCAATCGGGATAGATTGAATTAAGAACTCGTCCTCGTTATGGATTTGTTTCTTCGGAATCGATTCCCATATTTAGTGGACCGTGCCCCCGGGATCGACTTAGCGGCAGAGTCAGGAGGGACCTCTCCGCTGCTATCTTTTATTGCCTCGGTTTTCGATGTCGCTTGTTGCTTTCGTGCTTTGAGTTGGTTTTGGGATTTGTTTGTTTTCCTTGAACCGTTTCGATGGTTTTCATTGTTTTCGTTCATTGAACTGCACTTCAATTCCGAGATTGGAAAAGAGGAAGAGGTATTGATCGAACTGTTCGTAATGCAGGTGAACGAGCAGTAGGCGGCTTGCGAGCGGAGTCGTGAAGCGCCTCCTTTCTTCTTCCTTCCAATAATCTAAGTGAGTGGCTACCAACCCGATTAGCTAGCCCTGCTTCCAAGCTTCATATCTAATAAATCTGTAATCTCCTTTGCCCCGATCAAACGATACCAAGTAATAATAAAAGAAACCAAGATAAAAGAAAATATGCTTGGTTATTATGCTTGTCAATCAAACATGTGAACTGTTATCTTATAGTATGCTTGTTCGTGCAAATATTCTATAAACTGTGCTAAGTATAGATCACATCTTGTATATGCATAATTGTTCAGGAAGTCTATGCAAAATAAATCATGCAATACTGCTTGTCGTGTACTCGTGTTCTTGTACTCGTATTGCCTCAAATGCATGACTTGTTAACTTGTTAATCGTGTTCGATCATGGACAACTTGTGCACAAGGTATTGGTTCTGCGGACGGTCGCTGGGGCACTGGCACCGATCCGGTCCGGGCAAAACTCGTGTGTAGTTGTCTTGTTCGGGACAGGATAGCTTGCAGCACAATCGTGTACTCTCGTAGCATGCTATCCTTGTCCTCGGCTACGTCCACTATGGCAACCATGCCAGTGATCATCGTGTATATTTAAACCTGTTGCAAACTAACTTGTGTCTTCGTGGCAGGGAAGGCATGGTAAGTATTGTACAGGTAATTCAGACGGGCAGGTAAAATCCACCAAACGGTGGCACGTTCATTTCAGTAAAATTCTATATGTTGCTTACTTGTAAATGAACTAAGGCAAGATAGAAATCTACAAATATGCATGCTTCATTAAAACAACGTGTTGATTGGTATAGTTCGGCTAGCTCGCCTTCACCAGTATGTTTCGACATGCTGACCCTCGTTGAAACAGGTTCTCCGTACTAAGGCGAACCGAGCGAGGAGCCGAAGTCGTCTTCCCGGATCCAGTCCAGCTGTTGGCGCATCCTGATCATGCCGTCCTTGAAGCATTTTGAAGACAGGAGCTTGCAACTCTTTATACACAAATGCAGCTTCGTGGCAAAGCTATCCTTCAGCCTGGAGGTCTATATCTTTTAAAGTTTAGTAAAGGGATATAATGTACAGGACTGTTATCTCATTTTGAGTCATCTCTTTTGTAAGCCGTTCGGCATATTAGCTGACTCGTTCAGGAGTTTGTAATAGATGTTCATTATCAATAAAGAGAACTTTTCCATATTTCAAATCTGTGTTTCAATTTATCTGCGTACTCTGAATATGTGCTTGCTATGCAAATCATTAAAGCCTTGTGCGGGCGCAACCCCAGGCCCGCACGGCGGTCACGATTCGGGGGACGCCTCAAACGAGTCTACGGAATCGGGTCGTGACATAGTGGTATCAAAGCACAGATTCAAGTTCCTTAGACTTCGTGCTGGAAAAGTTCCTTTAACGATCAAATCCTGTGCGAACTCTTGAGCTCGCTAGGCCAAAATGAGATACGTTCATGCAATAAGTCCATAATACATTATAATTCTAATATAATTTACCTTCTTTTGAAGGAATGGTACCAGCGTAATCTGCAGCGCAAGCTCCGAACGAAACACAAGAAAGCAGTTCGGGCACTTCGGGAAGTTCAAGGAGCCAGCGAGCCACGCCAAGCATCGATCCCATCCAGCAAATGTTGAGGATGTTGGAGAAAAACCAACAAAGGGACGAGGCTCGCTAAGAACGGGCCGAGAAGCGAGCGGAAGAGAGTCAGCTCAAGTTTTAAGACAATATAGAAGCTTGATTCTCAGTCCAACAGAAGCAGGTGGATGCCCTGCAACAGATCATTCAGACTTTGGCTTCCAACCATTCCACGGCATGAGCGCCGACTCCGGTGGAACAGCCCGTGCTTGAAGTAGAGACGCCGCAAATTCCAAGGCCAAGGGACGTGACTGCCTTCGACTTTGGCCACTTTAAGAAAGTCTGCAACACCCCATTCAACGGGACTGAGGACCCAGTCGTAGCTCTAGATTGGTTGGCCGAACTTGAAGATCACTTTGCTCTGCTAGAGGTCCCCGAAGAGAAGCACATCGCCTGCGCGTAACTACAGCTCCGCCTCAACGCGCACGATTGGTGGGACGTGCATCGACGATCTCTCCAATTTGATCACTGAGAGGAGGCGATCTCGTGAACGAATTTTTGTGCCGCGTTTGAAGAGGAGTTTATACCCCCTCCAGTACAACGTCAAATGGAAAACGAGTTCGTGCAGCTGCGGCAGGGCAGTATGTCAGTGAAGCAATATTTCGTCGAATTTAACCGACTCTCCAAATTCGCTAGGGCCTATTTACCTGATGCAGCGAGTTAAGATAGAAGGTTTGAAGGTGGTCTACGCCCTGCCATCCATGCGCACGTGGTCAATAATCAGTATGGAATAATGCGTGAAGTAATGAATCATGCCCTATCTCTTGAACCGCAGTATTCTCACGTTTCCACCGGCGCTGTGTATACCTACACTCACAAACGCCAAAGCAACGAGAGAGGAAACAACGTTGCAAAGCGAAGAAACGACGGTGGTCAGCAAATAAAGCTTTGGAGCAATAAATGTCAATTCTGCAAAAAGCTTGGATACTACAAGAAAGACTGCCGCTTGAGACTTGGGTTATGCCTCGCTTGTGGACGATCAGGCCATGCCATTAAATCCTGTCCAAACCTTCCTGATCGTCGTCCCCAACAAAATGCTCCCTAACGGTAGGTCCTATTCTTAATTTTTGGGACAAAACTTCCAATTAGTTGGGTAGGATGTAGCGCCCTGTTCTCCCGGTGCGGAGAGCACAGCTAAGAAACACAAGACGATATCGTTCGATCGGGATAGATTGAATTAAGAACTCGTCCTCGCTATGGATTTGTTTCTTCGGAATCGATTCCCATATTCAGTGGACCGTGCCCCCAGGCTCGACTTAGCGGCAGAGTCAGGAGGGACCTCTCCACTGCTATCTTTTATTGCCTCGGTTTTTGATGTCGCTTGTTGCTTTCGTGCTTTGAGTTGGTTTTGTGATTTGTTTGTTTTCCTTGAACGATTTTGATAGTTTTCATTGTTTTTGTTCATTGAACTGCACTTCAATTCTGAGATTAGAAAAAAGGAAGAGGTATTGATCGAACTGTTCGTAATGCAGGTGAACGAGCAGTAGGCGGCTTGCGAGCGGAGTCGTGAAGCGCCTCCTTCCTTCTCCCTTCCAATAATCTAAGTGAGTGGCTACCAACCCGATTAGCTAGCCCTGCTTCCAAGCTTCACATCTAATAAATCTGCAATCTCCTTTGCCCCGATCAAACGATACCAAGTAATAACAAAAGAAATCAAGATAAAAGAAAATAGGCTTGGTTATTATGCTTGTCAATCAAACATGTGAAATGTTATCTTATAGTATGCTTATTCGTGCAAATGTTCTATAAACCGTGCTAAGTATAGATTATATCTTGTATATACATAATTGTTCAGGGAGGCTATGCAAAATAAATCATGCAATACTGCTTGTCGTGTACTCGTGTTCTTGCACTCGTGTTGCCTCAAATGCATGACTTGTTAACTTGTTAATCGTGTTCGATCATGGACAACTTGGGAACAAGGTATTGGTTCTGCGGACGGTCGCTGGGGCACTGGCACCGATCCGATCCGGGCGGAACTCGTGTGTAGTTGTCGTGTTCGGGACAGGATAGCTTGCAGCACAATCGTGTACTCTCGTAGCATGCTATCCTTGTCCTCGGCTACGTCTACTATAGCAACCATGCCAGTGATCATCGTGTATATTTAAACCTATTGCAAACTAACTTGTATCATCGTGGCAGGGAAGGCATGGTAAGTATTGTACAGGTAATTCAGACGGGCAGGTAAAATCCACCGAACGGTGGCACGTTCATTTCAGTAAAATTCTATATATTGCTTACTTGTAAATGAACTAAGGCAAGATAGAAACCCACAAATATGCATGCTTCATTAAAATAACGTGTTGATTGGTATAGTTCGGCTAGCTCGCCTTCACTAGTATGTTTCGACATGCTGACCCTCGTTGAAACAGGTTCTCCGCACTAAGGCGAACCGAGCGAGGAGCCGAAGTCGTCTTCCCGGATCCAGTCCAGCTGTAGGCGCATCCTGATCGTGCCGTCCTTGAAGCATTTTGAAGACAGGAACTTGCAACTCTTCATACACAAATGCAGCTCCGTGGCAAAGCTATCCTCCAGCCTGGAGGTCTATATCTTTTGAAGTTTAGTAAAGAGATATAATGTACAGGACTGCTATCTCATTTTGAGTCATCTCTTTTGTAAGCCGTTCGGCATATTAGCTGACTCGTTCAGGAGTTTGTAATAGATGTTTATTATCAATAAAGAGAACTTTTCCATATTTCAAATCTGTGTTTCAATTTATCTGCGTACTCTGAATATGTGCTTGCTATGCAAATCATTAAAGCCTTGTGCGGGCGCAACTCCAGGCCCGCACGGCGGTCACGATTCGGGGGACGCCTCAAACGATTCTACGGAATCGGGTCGTGACAGAGGGTAGTGACCATCGCGACACAAATATCGTAGTACGTCCAGTTACTATGGTTTACCAAAGTGGGTAGCCCATACGCCTACTGACTGTCCTCCCCTCCCATGATACTATGTGTCAAGTGTGTGTCAACATATATAATATATAATTATAACTGAAAGAAAACACATATATAATGGATATATAAAAATATGATAAGCATGTATAGTACTGTAAGCAATTTGGCAAGGTATACTCGTCTGCTCTGAAAAAGGATGAAGTCGTAACTCAAGGCGTCGTCCGATCTACCCGTCACATAAATTAAACAAGTTAGGTTACAAAAGTGGGTAAATAGTTTCCTCTATTTTAATCTATTTTAACTCTGAATAAAATAATATAAAATAGTATTTTAATCTTGTTATAATCTAATTTTATATCAAACCCTAATTTAGGTCAAAAGAAAGTCAACTTTACGGATTTGGGATCCATGACACGCAAATCGAGGCAATCCGTTGACCAAAAAATTAACCAACTCAAATCCTAGATTTGTGTGTGGAATCCTATATATTTTAGCACTACATGAACGCTGGAATCGACGGTTTCATAAAATCACAAGTCGGTAAAGAGTTATGGCCACAAGTGCGCACAGATGACAATTTTTGGTGATTTTCTATTTACGTCTACGTTGCACGAATTTTATAGTAGATTAAACTTGCATGTTAAATTATGGAAAAATAATTTAAAGTTAATCATATCATCTTTTTTAAACTTCAAACGGCTCAAAATTTCGAGTTCGGGATCTCCCAAAATCTCGAAAATACCGAAACGCGTCAGATTTCAGACAGCTGGCACTTTTATAATTTTCTGGAAAAATATTTTCAAAAATTATTAAATATAATTTGTATATTCAGAAAATTAACCTTTATATGGTCTAACAAAAAAAATTGGAGCGCGTTTGGAGTCCGGAGCTAGGAGATATCGTCTTTTTAAATCGTCATAACTATTAGAAAATGAGGCTGAATTTATGTTTTTGGACAAAAAAGAGAGGAGTTTGGGAAAGAAAAATATGAAAGATTAGTTTATTCCATAAGTTTAATAGTTATTTATAAATGTGGAGACTACTTAATTGAATACGACTAGGATTGGCTAATTTGGATATGATTAGGATCAGTTTAAATAAGGATAGGATGTGCATGAAGTTGCTTTCCTAGTAGGCTCAGAATTTGAATTAATTTAAAATATAGTTTAAATTTATCTCAATAATTAATAATCTTAAAAAGAATTAAAGATAATATAAATAATTTATATATAGTCTTATTAATATATATTAACACTAAATTAGCATCTATCCAATATTAAGACTTTATATATCCAAATAAATCCTAACTAATTTCAAAAATCCAAATAAATTTCTTAAAATTTTAAATAAATTATAAAAAATATAATTAAATATTTTAACCTAAAATAAATATTTTGTAGGAACAATATGCAAGTATGGTCTCATAATAAATCATGCAAGTTCTAGAAATTTACGTTTTCTATGTTTTAATTACCCTAAAATTCTAGAAAAAATCTACAAAAAATCTAAAATAGCCTAAAAATGATTCTAAATAAATATTTATATAAGTAAATATATCAAGAAATTTATTTTCTAATTAACTAAGAGAATACTCTAAAAAAATTCAATATTTAAAATAATCTATAATAAATATAATAATATAACAAATACACAAAATACCTATTTTGGATGAGGGGGTTTACAATCTACCAAACTTACAAGAATTTTGTCCTCAAAATTAAAAATAAGGAATGGTTTGTTAAATCTTTCATATTCGTATCTAAGGCAAGTCAAACGCAATCTTCTCAAAAATTTAAATGACAAAATATATTCAAATCTATCACAATCTCTTCAAAATTAAAATAACCACTGTTTAAATTAAAATTTAACATATCATAATTTTTTCTAGATTTTTAAATAATCAACATCCAAATTTAATTCAAATCTATATGACATCTTCAAGATTTAAATAACCCACATCAAATTTTATATCACAATTTCCAATTATCATAATCTCCTATAGATTTTAAACAATTCTAATCAAATCTTATTCCTTTATTTCAACTTAAAAATTTTGTACTCTACAAATTTTAAATTTAATTTCCATCATCAATATTTTAAATAGGTGATCCAACAATCAAAATTTAACTTTTAATTCAAATCAATAAATTGTAAATTTTTGAATTCAATCCATCAATGTTCATGTTTAGAGTTCAATTTTTTTATCCTCAAAATTTAAATCGTTGATTCAATCTCTAATATTCAAAATTTAAATCATGTGCTCACATTATAAATATTTGGTCCACAATATCAAAATTTCAAAATTCATTCTATAAGGCATTCTTATCCTTAAAGTTAAATCCTCATCATCTAATTCATTCTTCTAAAAATTCTCAAAATTAAAATGACTTAAATCTCTCAATCTAATATTACTTGATCACAATCTAAAAAAAATTTACCTCAAGTTGACAATGCAACTCCTACCCAACTTAGAATTTACCGATCTATCATATAAGACTATACCTTTAAAAAAATACTTCCTTAAATTATTTAATCGCGTTATTCAATATATCCTCAAAAAATTTAACACCAAATATATCACATGTGATATGCCCTTAATTACAAAAGATAGTCACCAAGTAATGTGATTGGCCTATGGGGTTTATCTAGTACTATCCGTATATCAAACTTATACCAAGCACAAGATTTTGTCTTTCCGAAATAGGGGAAGACGAAAAACAATAATAAATAATTCAATGAGGAGGTGATAGAATACAAGTATGGGGTTCAAAGCGATTAAAGAATTCAAAAGGGAGTTGTCAAGACAGTTGTGGATTGAAATCTTAATTCGGTAAATTCTTATTCGTATGCTCAGATCAGAACAATTATGTACCTGATATGATATGCTCTGACCTGTCTAGAGGGCAAGTATATTCGTCTAACAAGCTGAGTCAATTATATCTCAATCTACGTAAAGTAGTTATGCGAAGAGCGAACCAAGCGCACTAAGGTTGATCAGACCGTAATACACTGATTCTAATTAGACAATTTATTAGTGTGGTTGATCAGACCTCAATAACACATATGTCATGAACAAGCACGATAAATTATAAGCTTGGAAAACTAGGCTATAATAGCAGCATAAGTCAAGAAAGTATACAAATAAAAGTATGTGAGATTATGATGAATAAAGGTACGAATAGGTTTCTGCGCATGAAGCACTTGCACCTAGAATCGCGCTTGAGAAGGAATACAGTAGATGAGACAATTAAATCGAGGAGAAGGTGTTGATGAGGTGAAGGACAACCACTACTACTTGTGACACCCACAAGGTTCATGGGCAGGGTATCTATCTAAAAGTCCAATCCATAGTAGCTAGCCATCTTATTATATAAGCTTTTATATCTAGCCATACTTCAAAAATCCTATGCCATAATGGAGAATTATGCTCATGTTATGGTAGTGATAACAGTAAGGTCATACATGTATCTATGGCTTCTGTGTTTGTGCCCCTACCGTTTCCATGCTAATAGATGTCTAAGTGTCTGGTTGGCCAATTAGAGTATGGGCCTCTAAAAGTCTACGGTCTAGGTAATCCTATCCTCTTACACTAGCTTATATTCAGTGTCATTAAATTATACTTCATTAATGGGTCATAAGGACTATGGGATGCTAGCTTGTAAGACAAGCTACCCAACTTACAAGAACTCAACTAATAGTGTTATTGAACAATGGAGTGTATATACCTAGTACAAGTCACCTTTCTAAACCCTATCAAGCACGAAAGAAAAGATAAGATTGACGTTGTGAAAGGATCAAGCAAGATGCAATACAAGCAATCAAATAAGAATGCGAAACAAAATCAAGGGAGGTAATTAAATAAGTGGATGAGATCCTATACTCTAATCCTATGCGCATGCTTGCTCGGTACAATAAATTAACCGAGACAATATGCTCTCGACCTGCATGGGCCACTACAAAAATATGTCATGCCCCAGTCCCAAAATACGTAGGACTAGAAATACGTAAGCATGACAACCGTATGTATATGGAGACTCCAATATATGGAAAGCATAACACATACATACGATGTATTATGAACAATAATTCACAAGTGGTATATAATTGCCATAAGTCACAGGGCATAACTAAATCTCATCCACAAAAATCATAAAAAAATAAATGATCAAATATGTCAATGAACCAAATATGAATTAGTCGAGAATAACTAATAGTTGGATGGAGACAAATCCACTACCAAACTAGAATATAAAGATAAATATAATAAGTACATCATCTAATGATCAGAGAGGCTCGAAGGAAAGACCTCCTCGAAAGATAACGAAGTAGCAAGTCCTGATCCGTGCACCTGTGAATAGTTATGATCGTCTACACCTGGAAAGGGACCAGGTCCTCAGAGGGACGTAACAAGATACATAAAAGCATGCCAATTGAATACAGTAAAACATGCATAATAGACAAAAAATATATAAGTACTTTATACTAGACAATCTATATGAGAATACATAATGAGTACAACTTTCCAACGTATGGGCAGGTATAGGCTACTCTAATACGCACGCTATCTCATAACTCATTAATACACACACGTTCTTATACCATTAATCGACATACCTCAAGGGTAGCGACCATCGTAACACAAAATTGACATATCTCGAGGGTAGCAACCATCGCGACACAAATACCGTAGTGCATCCAGTTACTACGGTTTACCAAAGTGGGTAGCCCATACGCCTACTGACTGTCCTCCCCTCCCATGATACTATTTGTCAAGTGTGTGTTAACATATATAATATATAATTATGACTGAAAAAACACATATATAATGGATATATGAAAATATGATAAGCATGTATAGTACTATAAGCAATTTGGCAAGGTATACTTGCCTGCTCTGAAAAAGGATGAAGTCGTAAGTTAAGGGGTCGTCCGATCTACCCGTCATATAAATTAAACAAGTTAGGTTACAAAAGTGGGTGAATAGTTTCCTCCATTTTAATCTATTTTAAATCTGATAAAAATAATATAAAATAGTATTTTAATCTTATTATAATCTTATTACATTATTAAACCCTAATTTCGGTCCAAAGAAAACTTTACGGATTTGGGATCCATGACACTCAAATCGAGGCAATTCGTTGACCAAAATGTCAACCAACTCAAATCCTAGAATTTTGTGTGGAATTCTATAGATTTCAACGCTACATGATTGCTAGAATCGACAGTTTCATAAAATCACAAGTCGGTAAAGAGTTATGGCCACAAGGGCGCACAGATGACCGTTTTCGGTGGTTTTCTATTTATGTCTATGTTGCATGAATTTTACAGTAGATTAAAGTTTTATGTTAAATTCTGGAAAATTAACTTTATGGTAGATCATCATGACAGTACTCATAATTTCGAGTTCGGGATCTCCCGAAATCTCGAAAATACCAAAATGCGTCTGATTTTGGACAGCTAACACTTTTAGAATTTTCTGGAAAGATATCTTCAGAAATTATTTAAATAATTTATATATTCAAAAACTAACCTTTATATGGTTCTAACAAAAAAAAAATTAGAGCGCATTTGGAGTCCGAAGCTAGGAGATATCGTCTTTTTAAGTCGTCATAACTACTAGAAAATGAGGCTGAATTTATGACGAATTTTGACTATTTTTTGACGAAAAAGAGAGGAGTTCGGGGAAGAAAAGTATGAAATATGAGTTTATTTTATAAGTTTAATAGGTATTTATAATGGTGGAGACTACTTAACTGAATACGACTAGGATTGGCTAATTTAGCTATGATTAGGATCAGTTTAAATAAGGATAGGATGTGCATGAAGTTGCTTTCCTAGTAGGCTCGGGATTTAAATTAATTTAAAATATAGTTTAAATTTATCTCAATAATTTATATCTTAAATAGAATTAAAGATAATACAAATAATTTATATATAATCTTATTAATATCTATTAACACTAAATTAGCATCTATCTAATATTAAGACTTTATATATCCAAATAAATCCTCAATAATTCCAAAAATCCAAAAATTTCTTAAAATTCTAAATAAATTATAGAAAAATATATCTAAATATTTTAACTCTAAAATAAATGTTTGGTAGTAACAACATGCCAGTATGGTCTCATAGTAAATCACGGAAGTCCTAAAAATTTACGTTTCCTAGGTTTTAACTACCCAAAAATTCTAGAAAAATCTCCAAAAATCTAAAATAGGCTAAAAATAATTCTAAATAAATATTTATATGATCAAATATATCAAGAAATTTATTTTCTAATTAACTAAGTGAATACTCTAAAAAAATTCAATATTTAAAATAATCTATAATAAATATAATAATATAAAATACACACAAAATACCTATTTTGGGTGAGGGGGTTTACATGTGGCCTCTGCTGGCCTTGCGGCTGATTCTTCTGCTGCTGGTATATCTCAGCTTGCGTCAGTACCAGACTCTAAGCTAATGGTCGTGCTGCTAACGCTGGCCCTCTTTGTTGCACTGCTCCTGGTGCTGGCAACGCTAGAAATTGCTGAACTAGCCCTCCTAGCCTATGCATCATCGGACAATTGTCCATTCGGTGATCTGGACTGCCATACATCATATACAACCTATTGGCTGCCCTACACATATCTCTAGTGTGGCCTCCCTTCACTACTAGAATAAGCGGGATTAGCGACATTTTTTAGCGACTCCATGTAAAAACGTCGCTAATTTAGCGACTCCCTGTGAAAACGTCGCTAATTTAGCGACTCCCTGTGAAAATGTCGCTAGACGTCGCTAATTGGCGAAATTTAGCGACGTTTAGCGACTTTTATTCAGTTTATAAAAGATTAGTCACTGTAAGTTCAATTTAGGTCGCTAAACGTCGCTAATATGTTTTATTTAGCGACGTTATTTAGCGACGTATATATTTTGGACATTTAGCGACGTTATTAGCGATGTTTTAGACGTCGCTAAATTAGCGACGTCATTATTGGCGTCGCTAAAACGTCGCTAAATTTTTTACTTATGGCTGATTCCCCCCATTTCCTTCGATCTCTCCTTCTCCCTCTCCCAAATTTCAAACCCTCATCCTTCCTCCCTTCGGCGACCCCTCCTCCCTCCGGCGACCCCCCTCCAGCCGCGTCCTCCCCCCTCGGGCCGCGTCCTCCCCCTCCTCCTCCTCTAGGTAAACCCTAACTCTCTCTCTCTCTCTCTCTCTCTCTCTCAAAGACACACATGTGACACTGACACAGATACGACACACACACACAAATACTAACACACACGACACACACACACACACACACACTGACACAATATGCATATATCTAATGATAAAAGGAAACTAACTTTTGGTACTGTAAAAATTTATCATGTACAAAATTTGATGCTTTACAAATCATATATGAGAGCAACAAGAACTAGTAATATATGAGAATGTCCAAACAAAGAGCTGCGATACATATCTTTCTAGTTTCTAGTAAGAAGAAAGAGTATACAATTCAACAAAGATGAAAAATAAATAATAAGAAAATGCTACTATGTAATGTGTACTCATAGCACAACTTGATTCACTCACTCTGCAAGCAAGCTAACTCTGGTTCTGTATGTAGACTCGTCAAGGGTAACTCCTCTGAGCACCATATAATCATGCAACTCAATGACTTCCTCTCCACTGCAGTACCTACTGAATGCAGTAACGATAATGGTGTATGTTACTTGATCCGGAGACAAGCCTCTATCGAACATCACCTCCATAAGCTCTTTCGCTTCTCCAAAGCATCCGAGCTTACAAAGAAAGTTTATCAAAACATTGTAAGTGACCACGTCTTCCATGACTCCAACCTTCCTCATTTCGAAACACAAAGCAAACGCGTCGTCGGCCCTCCGGCTACTGCAGTAACCGTGCACCAACGTGTTGCAAGTCGCGACGTCTATCGGTATCCTGGCCCTCCTCATCTCCTCCACCACAAACCTCGCTACGTCGACCGAAACCCCCTTGTACAGTCCGTTCATGACGGAATTATATGTTACGAGATTAGGCCTCTGCCCTTCCTTCACCATTCCATCGTAGCATCGAAGCGCATCGTCCACTCGATTCTCCTTGAAGAGTCCGTCGATCAACGTACTATACGTAACGACGTCGGGATCCAAACCGCATTAACATACGACACAATACCTGTGTCACTTATTCTGTTCTCCCATGCTTGCACAGGTAGTTTATGGTAGTGTTAAACCATACAACATCACAGGCGAGATGATATAGGGTTATGGTAACTTTATGGTAATCCAAATTATTAAATTAACTTTTTTTCTTATTTAATGAGAAGTTCGTATTTTTAATTAGGGTTTTCTGTTAGAATAAAAATAAAAAAGTCCTTAATTCTCTTATTTGATTTCTATGGTAATGGATGCAACAATCTTAAATCACTTATTTGAGTCATCCATGAAGCAAGATTCATGTTGCTATTAGTCTTGCTTTTTATCTATAGAATCTTCATGTAATCAAAGAATTATTTCACCTCGATAACCAATCCATAAACTTGATCCCTGATGTCGAGATGTCCATGAAAGATTATAATATCGACCTTTAATTTAAATTCATCTTCTCTCTCATACGAACTATTTTTATGACCACCACGTTGATAAGCGTAGCCATCATCGAACCAATCCTCATTGTTGTAAAAATTATTCTTCTTATAGTCGCCATATTGATCCCTCTGTAGACACGATGTCGCCCATCATAATTATGTTAGTCAGGTAGCTTGTTATTGCCACAATCATCATCAATTTTTGCCTAATGAAAACAACGAAGTCCTCATTATTCAAGATAGACAAATCTACTTGAGCCTTCCGTTGACGATCCTTTAGCATCGATACTTGTCTTTCCCCTGAGAGTTTATGAGACTTGCTCAACGATGACCCTGGACCATAATACTGCTTGCCTCAACGGTTAATGATTGTCTAAAAGTTCAAGCCATAGCGTCCATGCTATTTATTGAAATAATATAGATCTTCTAATTAGCCTTAATCCCATTATAAGGATGTTGTCCCAAATAAAAACACATCAGAGGACCTCTCAATTATCAATTGGGATAACAAGTAATAGTGAAATGTTATCTTTCATCTGATTGTACTGATTGTGATTTAATAAACTACAGGAATAATAGTTTGGACACAATTCAGATTTTTTATTTTATTTTTTCTGTAAAATTAGCGACGTTTTTAGCGACGTTTAGCGACTTTTAGCGACGTGTAGACACGTCGCTAATTAGTGACGTTAGCGCACGTCGCGAATGATGTCGCTAAATAGGTCGCTAAAAATGTCGTTGTATGTCGCAAATTACTGACATGGCAGTATTGCCAGGTCATTAAAGACGTCTCTGTAACATCGCTATATAAGTCGCTAATTAGCGACATTTAGCGACATTAATTAACGTCGCTAATTAGTGATGCTGCGTCGCTAAACGTCGCTAATTTTACCGACATATTTAAGTCGCTAAAAAATGTTGGCATAGCAACGTTTAGCGACATTTTTTCTTTTAGCGACTTGCTTTTTTTCGACTTCTTTGAAATGTCGCTAATTACGTCGCTAAATGTGATTAGCGACATTTTTTCGTCATTTAGCGACGTTTTTAAACGTCGCTAATTTGACTTTTTCTGATAGTGCTTGCCATAGTAAGTGCAACCCACCGGTGCTCCCTAGCACTATTGCTGTTGTTGCTATCTTGGCTGTTTCCGAGCCAGTACCGTCACCATCAAAACTGCTGCCCTCCTTGGCGCTGAATTATGGATGCGAACGCCAGGTGATGGTGCTGACGTCCGAGGTACTCCTCCACCTCCTCCTCCGCTCTGAGCATGAGAACTCTTCTGGCCTCATGTCCTTATCGATAACCTCTGAATGGTAAGCTCGTGCCTCCAAGCTGCTATTAGTACTTCTTCATAAGTCTGGCAGTCATGCTCCTCTACCAGTTGTAGAATCTCCAGATGAATTTCTTGTTGGAACCTCATTCCTCTATCCGACTCTGTAGCCACCATAGTCCGAGCGAATCTACTCAGCCTGCAAAACTCGATTGCATATCTATCCACTGTTACTGGCCTGCTTGAGATTGATAAATCTCTGTTGGAGCTCATACTGTACTACGACTCCAAAGTACTTATCCCAGAATCGAGCCCTTAAACTATCCTGGGAGATAGGACATCTCAAACCAACCTCTACTGACGTCCACCAATCACGGGCAAGGTCTTGAAGCTGCAATCGAACTTGATAACTTCTTCCACCGTCGGAACCCTTGCTACTGCCAGAATAACATCAATATCTTGCAACTAGGCATATGATGTGATGGCGTCCTCTGTGCTATCAAAGTACCTTGGGTTAAGTCGACAAAATCTAACTGACGCCCCCGAATCAGTCCTCTCGCCTCTTTCCAGAGCCGTCTGTAAACCTTGACTCAACAAGACATTCTGCTCTTGTAATTGAAACTTCTGATGTTGTTGCACTGTCATCTGATGCTGTTGCATAGTCATCATTCCTCGTAGGATCTCCAGTAATGTCGGGGTGTAAAGTACTACTGGTACTGCTAGTACTACTGGGGTACGAAAATCTCAGGGGTTGGTTGCTCAATATATCCAGCTTCTGGTTCCACTGTGCCAGCTTGTTCAACTACTAGCTCCACTCGAATTTGACTCTGACCTGGTGCTTCCTCCCGTTGTTGCCCAGGAGAATCCTGTCCTGCCATACCTGCTGCTCCAGCAACTGAATAAGCCCTAAAGAAAAGGACAAAAAACATCAAGAACATGATGGGAAGGATCAAGGAAACAATTGATTCGATAGTCAAGCGAGACTTCGAGAAGAACGAAATCAGGATTTCAAAGGCATATGTTTGATTGAGACTCCTATGACCATAACACCCCACAAGTCTGGAAATACAGACCTACAAGGGCCACCACTAAAACCTTGTCACGCTCCAGTACCGGAATACAGAGACACACATGGATAGCTCCCCCGTACAAGGTATGGAACATCGTACGGCGGTCATGGCTATAACCAAAGAAATGGGTGCATACTACAAGCAAGTCACTTAGGGTCACACAACATATTTATTGTCTCAATCAGTCAAGCAAGAACAGTAAACATAGAACATATATGACAAGAAAGTAAGCCATCCCAAACACCCTGCCAAAATATTCTAGAAATCAGTTGAGCAAAATAAGAAAGCTAGCAGAGTATCAAAGGTACATAACCATGATCAGCTGCCGTCTGATTAATTATAATCATGTAGGAAAACTAAATGTCCAGATTCATGCCTAACAAGTGCCGGTAGCTAAACGCCCAAAATAAGTAAAGTGTGCAATAACGAGCAGGAAAGAAGAAACCCACTCGTTCCCTTCAACGGCCATCCGTCTGGTGTGCATCATTATTCAGGGGGAAGTATGCTTGATCCTCGTGTGCTGGCTCTAAACCTGGCCATGCAAAACCAGTGGAATTAGACCCCAAATAGCAAGTACCACCAAGGAAGCAGGAATGAAAAAATAAAACCATATATATATATATATATATATATATATATATATATATATATATGTCTCATAGTTTAGGTTCATAGCCTATCGTGAGACAAAAATCTAACCCTAAAACCAAACAAGGACAAGGATTAGACCATCGTACCATGATAGTCCATGTCCCTAGACTATTTGATAGTAGGTACAATACACAAACAAGCTCAGTTACAAAATTGGCCAATCACTTGTACGACTTACTAGATGAATTCTGGGTTATCCCAGAGGTATTATGCATATAGGAATTCTCATATCGAACCATGTACAACAGGGTTAGCCGAGCCATAAATAACCGTATAGCACGTAGTATTGCGCACCGGTCCCTTGTAAGGCCACCGTGCTAAGCCGAAAGCCGAAAGGGGTCCCAGGTGGGTTCTGGGATCCCGAACATCCAATCGCATAGAACACATATTATAGTATAATAGTCGAATATTGCCATCCACTAATGAGGACTTAGACAATATCCATGGGGACTAGCATGCACACCCCAATTCAGATGACTGGAGGTGGCTAGTTAAGCACGATCTCGAGATTCCATTCTCTCCCAATACTCTACAAGTTTAGTTACCTAGTTAACCCTATTGTTAACTGGAATCACATGACGTGGTCATATGGTATTCCCTTTATATGTCGTACCATAGTACGGCCACGCTAGATATGAATCCAATATCACTTTGCAGTTCAACTTGGATTCACCCCAGCATGATGCAGCAATCAACAGATCCTAGCCACACTTGATTATTGATCAACTATCATGTCCATGCTGGAGGAATTTATTACATCACATGTCGCTTAGCACGTAGGCACACCTCAGTGTAAAACATATAACATAATCACGTAGAAACAATTAGCACGTATGAACACATAGCACGTAGTAAGTATATCAACACGGATACCAATTATCACACCCCGGTCCCGTAAGGGCTGATCGTCCTCGCTTGGTCCCTACAGAACTGATCGTCCTCGCTTGGGTGTGATATCGTGCAAGCCTAAGTTGCGCTTGCACCAGGCATAGTATCTGTACAAGACACAAATCAGACAAAAATATATAAGCACGAAATATAAATACAGAGAACCAAAGTTGAACACATTTGACAGGAACATAAAATATTTTCTTTATTGAATACTTTAAGATTGGATTACAAAGTACTTGCTTGGCTGAGTTATAAAATATGCCATAGAAGGCTTACAACTCTTTTTACAAACAAAAAACTAACCACAACGCCCATAGATTATATCCTTTTAGTATGACCAAAATCAAAACAACTAGAAAAAGAGCAGTTTGCACACAGGAGAGGAAAGCTAAGGAAGCAGCACGAGCACGGTTCCACTGAATGGATGCGCTAGTACTGGTTCAAAATGCTCGCCAAGCTCTTACTACCAGAACCTGGAGATTTGCCCACAAACGAGGGTCAGTACTATAACATATACTGGTGAGCGACCGTGGCCAAACTCACCTAGAGATCCACACTAAGTAAGCATGTAAAGTATACATTATTAGGTGATCTTTCTGGTTGTCTAATTTCTTTTTAATAATTCATGCAAACAAACATAAACGATAAATTGAACCATGCATATGATAATTTTTACCCACGGTCGAACGACTATCCCTGCAGCAGACACACAAGTTAGCCACAATTTGCATATATGAATAAACTTATGAATCAATATTGGCATCAAGTATTAGGTATGCAAGAAGGTAAACCTAGAATGCACCCTAACTACATGATTTTTCATGGAAAACCCCATGAATAGCAGCTGGGACTACAAACCCAAACTAACTATTAGACATGATCATACCCCACTAATCGCAAGGACTACAAGCCTCAGGGTGTTTCGATTATCTCTCCTAGGCCGAACGATCCCCAGTGCCCCAAGAACCGCTCGAGAGACAGACCTTGTGCATAAGTTGTCCAAAGACCAATGCAATGAATGTGTTCTATCAATTAATTAGTTCTATTACAACAGTTGAATAAAAAGCTTCTATATGGACTATCTTCTTTTCGATCTTCAATGAGTTCAATATCGATCAATTCAAACCATAAGAGGTTTTCAATAGGTTTTGTGTGCAGCATAAGATAAGCAACGTGCATCAATAACTTGAATGGTTTGCAGTGTATTATATGATTCAAATATCATGATTTCCATATCATGCAATAAGTAGTAGCAAATTCTAAGTTAATAAGTGAAACATATTCATTAACTTATCCTGTTACTGGGGTATCAAATTGAGCATAGGGACAGGCATTTTGAGTGGACTAGAGATTCTTTTATTAAGGCGTGCAGACTAAAGGATTTATCGAAGGGCCAAATCCACTCACCGATTAAATTGAACGAGAGGATAGGAAAGCCTTATGCAACTGTCACTCCTTGGTTATGCGTCTTGAAATTGCAATAACACTTTGTTAACATCCTTCGCTTAAGATTCGAAAAGAATACGCAAGCATGAAAAGCGAATCATGAAAACCAAGTCATCGAAAGCAAGAAAAAATACAAAGCAATACAAAACCAAGCAGCAAAACAACCAACAAAAACTCTTGGACTTATTTCAATAGAAGTCGTTCCATCAATTTGAATGATTCATTGTATTTCGTCCGTGTTGATTTGGCGATAAGGTTTCCCGAGACTCGATTCTCACTGAGTCAAAGTAACAAGTGTTTCATAAGTAACCCGCTATGAGCGGTGCATTACATAATATCCCACTGAGAAGAAGTTTCTTCCTCGAAACTTAAGAGATGAAGGAGGTGAAGATCAAGGCATCAAGAGGTCAAAGGAATCAGACTCACCAATATCATGTCCGCTCGCATCACGCTCAATATTCAACGGATAAACTCTAGGCCTTCTAGTCTGATCAGTTTGTCCATTAGATTGAGCTGGGGCTGGCATGGGATTATGATCCTGGCCACGTCCAACATTCTCGTTGCGGTCATATGGCACGGACCTCTTGGTCGGACAATTTCTCAGAAGATGGCCATTTTGGCTGCAGTTGAAACATTCACCTCTAACAATATGACAAGTTTCCACTACGTGCCCTGATCTGCCATAATAGCTGCACTCAAGTTTAGGGCACTGCTCGCTCTCTGTCTTCTTTCCTCTATAGTAATATCTTTTGGTAGGAGGGTTTCAAGCAGCTGATGCCTTCTCTGGAATACTTTGTGGTATGAACTGCTCATTTTGCACCGCTGCCTCAAAGGCCTTAATGTATGAAGTACACTCCCGGTTTATCACATCCTTTCTAAGTTCATCATTCAAGTCCCTAATGAATCGGTATATGTGGTTCCTCTCGTTAGGAATAATTTCGTTAGCGAACTTACCAAGCTTGGAGAATTCTGACTCATAATCTTAAACGGACATGCTCCCTTGCTTAAGTTCGGTAAATTCATCTTTCTTTCTTTGTCTGACGGCTGAGGGAGATACTATTCCATGAATGCATTCTTGAACATCCCTCAAGCGATTTTGTCGTCCCTGTACCGTATGGCAAGATCTAGCTTCCTGATTTGCCACCAATTATGTGCACATAACTACAGCTGCATGGCTGCACACGCCACCCTCTTATCCGCAAGTATCCTAGCAAACTCAAACAAGCCCTCCAACTTGGCGACCCAGTCCATCACCTTATCTGGCGCATCCCAGCCTTCAAACTCTGGAGGGTTCAACTTTAGGATGTCAACACCTTTAAAGGTAGACTTCCTGGCCGCTTGCGGAGTTTATCTGCTTCTGCTAGGCCAGCTTCTTGAAGTGCAGGTGCAGGTGCCACATGCGTCACGGCTGTTCCTGATACACCACTGTTGGCCACCAATATTGTCACTATTTGAGTCAGTGAGTCAAGCTGATGTTGCTGTACCAAGGCTCTAGCATCAGCCCATTGCTGCTGAGCTTCGAACCTTTCCTGTTGGGCCTCATGTCGATCATTTTGATTTTTGAACATAGCAATTAACCTATCGATTTAGTCATCGTTCATGCTCGATGTGTGCGATGTCCCTTGGTTACCTGTTTTGGTCATCTTGCTACAAAATAGAGTAGCTTACATTAGTCTCATAACGTATTATGGACTTATTGCATGGGACGTTGGATTTTTATACTTTTTAAGATCGGGACATTAACACCTTCGATTTACTTATATATATTCGCAACTATTTTCGAAATTCGGGACTTTTGAAACTGCTTGAAAACTTATATCATTTTTAAAAATAATATTTAAAGAGACCAAGGACGTAAAGCCGTGCTCTGATACCTCCTATCACGCCCAGTCCCGTAAGGATCGATCGTCCTTGCTTGGTCCCTACGAAATCGATCGTCCTCGCTTGGGAGCGATGTCGTGCAAGCCTAAGTTGCGCTTGCACCAGGCATAGTACCTACACAAGACACAAGTCATATAAAAATATACATATATAAGCACGAAATATAAATGCAGAGAATCAAAGTTGAACACATTTGATAGGAACACAAATACTTTCTTTATTGAATACTTGAAGATTGGATTACAAAGTACTTGCTTGGCTGAGTTACAAAATATGCCATAGAAGGCTTACAACTCTTTTTACAAACCAAAAACTAACCACAACGCCTATACATTATATCCTTTTAGTAGGACCAAAATCAAAACAACTAGAAAAAGAGCAGTTTGCACACAGGAGAAGAAAGCTAAGGAAGCATCACGAGCACGGTTCCGCTGGATGGATGCGCTAGTACTGGTTCAAAATGCTCGCCAACCTCTCGCTATCAGAACCTGGAGATTTGCCCATAAATGTGGGGTCAGTACTACAACGTGTACTGGTGAGCGACCATGGCCAAACTCACCTAAAAATCCACACTAAGTAAGCATGTGAAGCAGACATTATTAGGTGATCTTTCTGGTTGTCTAGTTTCTTTTACACAATTCATACAAAGAAACATAAACGAAAAATTGAACCATGCATATGATAATTCTTACCTATTGTTGAACGGTTATCCCTGCAGCAGACACATAAGTTAGTCGTAATTTGTATATATGAATAAACTTATGAATCAATCTTGGCATCAAGTATTAGGTATGCAAGAAGGTAAACCTAGCATGCGCTCTAACTACATGATTGTCCACGGGAAATCCCATGAATAGCAGCTGGGACTACAAACCTAAACTAACTATTAGACATGATATCCCCTAATCGCGAGGACTACAAGCCTCATGGTGTTTCGATTATCTCTCCTAGGCCGAACGATCCCTAGTTCCCCAGAAACTGCTCAAGAGACAGACCTTGTCCACAAGTTATCCAAAGACCGATACAATGAATATGTTCTATCAATTAATCAGTTATATTATAACAGTTGAACAAAAAGCTTCTATGTGGACTATCTTCTTTTCGATCTTCAATGAGTTCAATATCGCTCAATTCAAACCATAAGAGATTTTTAATAGGTATAATGCGCAGCATAAGATAAGTAACGTTCATCAATAACTCGAACGGTTTGCAGTGTATTCTATGATTCAAATATCATGATTTCCATATCATGCAATAAGTAGTAGCAAATTCTAAGTTAATAAGTAAAACATATTCATTAACTTATCTTGTTACTAGGGTGTCAAATTGAGCATAGGGACTGGCATTTTGAGTGGACTAAAGATTCTTTTATTAAGGTGTACAGACTAAAAGATTTATCAAAGGGCCAAAGCCACTCACCGATTGAATCGAACGAGAGGATGGAAAAGCCTTATACAACGGTCACTCCTTGGTTATACGTCCTGAAAATGCTACAACACTTGGTTAGCATCCTTCGATCTCTTTCTCTTACGATTCAAAAAGAATGCGTAAGCGAGAAAAGCGAATCATGAAAACCAAGTCATCGAAAGCAAGACAAAATACAAAGTAACACAAAACCAAGCAGCAAAACACCAACAAAAACTCTTGGACATATTTCAATAGAAGTTGTTTCATTAATTTGAATGGTTCATTGCATTTCGTCCATGTTGATTTGGCGGTAAGCTTTCCCCAAGACTCGATTCTCAACCGAGTCAAAGTAGCAAGTGTTCCATAAGTAACCCGCTAGGAGCGGGGCATTACACTAATAGTCGAGTCAAGTTACTAATCATCGATAAATCACATGAGTTCTAGCACATAGCAATACGTAGGTTGAGTCAGGCACATAGGTAGTCAGAGTCACTTGGACGCATGGTCTCTCTATTCACAGTCGGTCAAGCATATAGTCAGGTTCATTACATAGTCACTCAGTTCTAATGCATTCCAAGCATTAACCTCACACTTAGAATCACAAAAATCCAATAAAGCATCAAACCAAGAAAAATTAACAAATCATGCACACAATACCGCATAGAGTCAGTGTCGCATTTGACAGGTGCCGCATAGAGATTGTTGCCGCATAGGAATTCAGGCCGCATAGCCGCATGGGTCGCATGAGTTCAAACCGCATGGCCTCATGGGTCGCATAGGAAGTCAGGCCGCATAGCCTCATGGGTCGCTTGAGTTCAGACGGCAAGGCCGCATGACCTCAGACCGCATGGCCGTATGGGTCGCATAAGTTCAGACCGCATGGTCGTATGGGTCACATAGGAAGTTAAGCCACATAGATGCATGAGTCGCATAGGAAGTCAGGCCACATAGAACTCTCGGCCGCATGGAACTTCGTCTTCTACAGATAGCAAGTTCTGCCATGGCAAGAACGCAAAAAATCAAAAATAATATTTTTATCATAAAAACTTTATTTTAACTCCGACTCAAGTGAACCAAAAGCCAAAATGCTCAAAACTAAGTGCTCCATACATCCTAAAACTATTTTTGAAGATACCATATTTTAGTAGATCAAAACCACCAAAAATCAAGGAACCCATAAAAAATTCTAAACTTAGAATATAGATATACTCAAATTTACCCATTAAAACCGAAAACTCCAAATATGAAAAGTGTTTAGAATCATCATAAGCACATAATAGACTAATAAAATACAAGAAAAGAGTAAGAATCAAAAATCAAGAGATTTCCCCATGTAGTGCAATGTGTACTTGCCTAGAAATGAAAGAAAGAGGGGAAAATGAAGGATGAAGGAAGAGAGAGAAATAAGTTAGCTTATATAGATAGGGTTTGAGGTTTAGACCATGGGTTCAACTCATGACCAAACCAACCCAACAATTAAACCATGAGTCTAATTGAACCAAAGAATGGGTCTAGTCTTCATGATATGCAACCTAATTACCATACAAGCAACAAATAATATAAGTAGGAAAACTATTTGTTCCAAATACATATATTGGGAACGGTAAGTGACAGGGGTGAATCCAAGTTGAACTGCAAAGTGACAAAGTAAATTCGTATCTAGCATGCTCGTACTACATTACAACATATAAGGGGAGTAACATATGACCATGCCATGTGCTTCAAGGTAACCGTAGGGTTAACTAGGCAACTAAAATATGTAGAGCATTGGGAGGGACAAAATTTTGAGATCGTGCTTAACTAGCCACCCTCAATCATTATATGGGGAGTGAAGATGGATATTGTTTAATTCCTCATTAGTGGATGGCAATATCTGACTATTATATTATACTATGTGTTCTATGCGATCTTAGCACGATTGCCTTATGAGAGACCAGTGCATACTACTATGTGCTATACGGCGATTCTTGGCTTGACTAGCCCTTGCTAGAATATGGTTCGATCTGAGATTCCTATTATATGCATAATACCTCTGGGATAACCCAGACTCTATCTAGTAAGCCGTACAAGTGATCGGACGATTATGTAATTGAGCTTGTTTGTCTATTGTATCTGCTGTAAAATAGTCTAGGGACATGATCTATCATGGTGCGATAGCCTAACACTTGTTCTTATTTGGTTTTAGGGTTAGATTATTATATCACAATAGGCTATGAACCGAAACTACAAGACAGAACTATATATATATATATATATATATATATATATATATATATATATATATATATATATATATATATAAAACCTGGTTTTAATTCTTCATTCGTGCTTCCTTTGTGGTACTTATTATTTAGGGTCTAACTCCACTGGTTTTGCATGGCCAGGTTTAGAGAAACTACCAGAGGATCAAGCGTACTTTCTCCTGAACCATGGCTCGCACCAGGCGGATGGCCACTGAGAAAATTGAGTGGGTCTCTTCTTCCCTACTCGTTATTGCATACTTTACTTATTTTGGGCATTTAGCCACCGTCACCTTTTAGCCTTGAATCTGGACATTTAGTTTCCATATATAATTGTAATTAATTAGACTATAGATGATCATGATCATGTACTTTTGATACTCTGCCAGCTTTCTTATTTTTGCACAGCTGGTTTCCAGAATATCGTGGCAGGACATTTGGGACGCCTTACTTCCTTGTCATATAAGTTATATGTTTACTGTTCTTACTTGACTAATTAAGAAAATAGATGTGTTGTGTGACCCTAGGTGACTTGCTTGTAATATGCACCCCCTTGTCTAGTTACAGCCGTGACCGTCGTACGACGTTCTATACCTTGTACGGGGGAGCTGGCTATGTATGTCTCTGTATCCCGGTACTGGAGCGCAACAATATATATATATATATATATATATATATATATATATATATATATATATATATATATATATATATATATATATATATATATATATATATATAGGCAGGATATTGCACCAAGCAATCTCAACCACACTTTTTTGAAATGTGCGGTTATAAATTATCCCATAAACTTGTTACCACATCTGCATACTTTATAACCACACATTTCAAAAAAAATTATGTAGTTGGGATTGCTTGGTGCAATAAGCCTTGGTGCAATATCCCGTCTCATATATATATATATATATATATATATATATATATATATATATATATATATATATATATATATATATGTGTGTGTGTGTGTGTGTGTGTGTGTGTGTGTGTGTGCGTGTGTGTCATCCTTCAATTTTGTAAGCCCAAAGAAGCTAATCCTCCGTTGCCACCAAGCACCGTCGACAGAGTTTTTATTGGGACTCAGTCACAATTTGACAGCCAAAACCGCGGTCCAGCTGTACCCTAGTGGCAAGCCTCATTAAGGGAAAAAATACAGCTAGCATGCTGTATGGATTAGGATAACTCTGTTTGCCCTGAGCAAAGTCCTTCCTCATTCTATGGCAAGTTGCCACGTTATGTTGTTGATTATCTTGAACGGGGAGAATTATGATATCCTTCAATGCTTCATTATGAAAGAAGCAAGCTGGTGCGGTCCCTGTGCGAAAGAGCATGATATCAGCATTCTACTAAAAAATAAATGCTTATGGAAAAGAAAATTGTGCACAATCATCGAGTTTGTCAAAACACAAAAAAATGTGCCAGATGACAACTTTCAGAAGGGAAGTGTGCGAGTCGTCTAATTTATCAAAATCCAGAAAGTACGCCAATGAGCCAAGTCCCACTCCAAACAAAGGGAATACGTGTCCGTATTATGCTTATACTCATGAAATTACCTATATTCTCTACTTAGGAGATGAGAATGAGAAAAGTGGTAACAGAGAAATATTATTATCTCACCCAAAGAACGTCATCTCCTACGACTACTTGGATGCTTGCAATGTCCTGATGAGGGTATCATCTTCTTCTTCTTCGGCTTAATCCTAAATACAGTTGTGCTCATCCTCACGATAAGAAGAAAGTCTGAAGGGTTTTTCTGAAGACTTTGTTATAATGAAGGCTCTAATTTTAGGGAGCTTTCTTTGCACTTATATAGATATGCGAAGAAAGGCATTCCGAGTTCATAACGGTCCTTGAAAATAGCACCACATGCATCGCCTTGAAGATTGCTTCCAATCAGCAACTGAGTAAAATTGCTACCATGGAGATTGCATAAAAATTAATGAACAAGTCAAGCCTATGTTTAACTCAGTCACGTCAGCAGTCTGTTGGGATTCTGCATCAAATACGCGCGCTAAAATCTGAACAAGTTTTCATGCTTCTAATTCAAAGTGTTTCAAATTTATTTAAAAATTTGAAAATTTTGAAAGGGATCTTATAGAAGCATAAAAAGTATGCCTATGAAGGATGTCACCTTCGAAGAAGCGGTAGCATACTTTTTTACACCCTCGTTAAGTGAAACAGTAGCGTACTACCCCTCAAGCTCCAAACAAAAAAGCAGTAGCATACTCCATATGCTTTGTATCAGTAGCGTACCCTATATGCTCTCTCTCTCTCTCTCTCTCTCTCTCTCTCTCTCTCTCTCTCTCTCTCTCGGTGTCTCACAATGATCGTGGTTTCCTCCTAAGCATTAAATATAATAAACCTAACAGGATGGCACAGCAGTCGAAGAGATCAAGTCATTAAATGCAGGGGATCTTTGGACACAAAGACCCAGGTTGTTGTTTAGAGGCCAATGGAAGCTGTACTTCGTCGATAGTACGCCAAAGGATGTTATTCCTTCCTAGTACGCTAAAGGACGTTACTCCTTCCTGATACGCAAGGGTTGCTACTTCACTTTAGTACACCAAGATTGTACGTCGAAGCTGTTACTTTTTTTCAGTACGCCAACATAGCCACGTCAAAAGTTGTCTCCTCTGACACAACAGTTGAGGAGATCTGGTTATTAATGTAGAATATCATTAGCACGCCGACCCAGGTTGTCGTTTAGCAACCAAAGCTTGTTATTTTGGGATATATACATATATATATATATATATATATATATATATATATATATATATATATATAGAGAGAGAGAGAGAGAGAGAGAGAGAGAGAGAGATGGTAATGACGGAAGACCCTGGCGCCGGTGGAGGAGACCTAGGGTTTCGAATGTCTGGTAGCCCTAACAGCGCTTCTTGGCCAAATTTACTTTATCGTAAGCATGCTTTCTAGGAAATGTCTATCTAGTTATGATAAACTAAAAAAAAAAAATAAGACTTGAATAATTGACTAAATCTCAAAGGGGAGCCCTCAATAAGTTTTTTTTTTATCAAAGAACCACAAAATTCAATTGAAAATAAAATTGTTAACCATAATAAAAATAAAAACAACAATAATCTAGACAATAATTGAATTGATCAAAATAATAATGTTAATGATATAGGCCACCATGGAGATGAAAATGTTTATAACTTTGATAACAAGCAACAAAGCCAATGTGTCCTTCTAAATGTAAACATTCATGATCCAAGAACATGAGATAGTCTTGACACAAAATTGGTATTTACCAAATAGATATAAATATGATAGAAGATAGCTAGCGTATTCAAAAGAATTAGATAAAGTTTTTTTTTTTTTTGGTAAGTTGTTTAAAAAGTTAACCAAAAATGGTCAATTGGAAAATGAAGGATATGATGATTGGGTACACCTTAGTACCAGACTTAGAGAGCAAGAAAGAAATGATGAGCACCTTTCAAACATGGACGCTTGGGGAGATTTGTGTTCAAGGTTAGAAAAGAATGAGACATTTGATAAGTGCTCTAGAAAAATTAAAAATAAAAAGAATATTGAAAGGATGTTTTGCAAAGAATTATTTCTGTTTTAAAATATCATACAAAACATAATTTAGCATTTCGAGGAACAAATGGAAAGCTTTATGAGAATAGTAACCGACTACTTTTGGATTTAATTGAGATGATTGGTTAGTGGGATCAAGTAATGAAGGACCATATTCAACATAATAAAAATTATGAGATTTACTAACATTATCTTGGTAATAATATTCAAAAATGAATTGATAATAATGTTAGCTTCTAAAATAAAAAATGTAATAAAAAAATATAGAAGTAAAGTATTTCGGTGATATTGGATTGTACTACGGATGCAAGTCACCAAGAACAAATGACTCTAAATTTAAGAAGTTTTGATATTTTCTAGAGTCATATTAATGATGTACGAGGTATACAATAGTAGAGCTAATTATTTAAAAGGAAAACACCAAGGTGTGCAAAAGAAATTAGTAGACATAAATCCTAGGGCATTTTACACACCTTGTGACTGCCATAGCCTTAATTTAACATTGTGTGATATAGAAAATTGTGTGGAAAAACAAAGGATTTCTTTGGACTGGTTCAATGTATTAACATATTATTTTGTTAATCCATAAAGCGATGACAAAATTTTAAAAGATAATGTGAAGAGCTTAATTGTAAAATTATTATCGGTGATGCATAAAAAAGTCACGTTGAAAGTATTAAAGCAATTAGATTTCAAGCTTCTGAGATAAAAAAAGTTCTACTTGAGTTGACGGAAAATAAAAATGACACCAAAATAAGGATTGAGCAAAATTTTTAGTAGAACATATTATTTTTTTTGAATTTCTTTTAGGAATAATAATTTGGTACGTCATATTGTTTTTGTAAACTTAGTTAGCAAAACCCTATAGTCTAAGGATATGTTTATTAATATTTCTATAAATATGGTAAAGGGACTTATCACATTTTTTTGAAATTATCGAGAAAATGGGTTTGCAAATGCTATGATTGCTGCTACAGAGTTTGCAATTAAAGATCGGTGATATATTTAATGTAAAATAATAATTTCATAGAAAACTATGACAACCAGAATAAAGAGGTAATACAATCATCTGAACAATTATTTAGAATTAATTATTTTTTATATATTGTAGATCACGCAATTGGTTCACTATATTAAAGATTTGAGCAATGATAGTCATATGAGGATGTTCTTGGATTTTTATTTGGTTCGGAAAAGTTGAGTTCACTAAATGATAATGATTTGAAAGAATGTTGTGATCAACTTAAAAATATTTTGAAATTTAAAATAGTTTTAAATATTAATGGAAAACACTTATTCGGGGAAATGGAAATCTTACTAGTGGTTTTCCAAAAAAAATAAAAATAACAATTGATATATTGAATTCCATACAAAAGTGAGACTATTATTCGATGGCATTTATTGCTTATAGAAATTTACTCATCATACATGTTATCGTTGCATTTGTAGAAAGAAGTTTTTCAAAATTGAGATTACTACAATTTGAGATCCACCATATTGCAAGAAAGACTTAATGGAGTAGCTTTGATTTCTATAGTAAATGGATTTCTTGAACAAATCAATAATAAAAAAATAATTCGTGTTTTTTGCAGCAAAAAAAAAATGTAAGAATAACTAATTTTCAATAATACATTGGCTAATCTTGCATTTTTTTATCTTTTGGAGATTTTATTTCTTGGAATTATGAGAAGATGCATAAGATTTGAAGGCTATAGATGTCTTTGAAGATACAAGGATTGCGAGAAGATTTATAAGATTTCATTGGCTCGATATGTGTTTGAAGATACAAGGAATAATGAAATTTCAAGAGAGACATTGTAAACCCCAGATTTTTCAGATTTTTAAAAATGAATTTTTGGAATTTTTTAGGAATTTTAACTAATTAAATAAATAATTTCTGGTATTAAAAAATTGATTTTGTGATTTTAATAAATATTAAAATATTATAAAAATAATTTTTTGAGTGTAAAATAAAATATTAGACTTACTACAATATTCCTGGAATTTATTGGACCCCAGAACTATTTTTAAAGACCCAAAACTTATTTTTTAAATAAACCAACTTAAACCGAACCAAACATGATTAAACCACCCTAAATAAACCCGGTTGAACCCAAACCCAACTAAACCTAAACCCATCCCTTATCGGGTCGGATCCGGACCCGTTAACTAAAACCCGACCTGTAAAACCCCTAATTCTGAAAACCGTATTTTTATTATTTATTTATTTATTTATGTTAATTATGAGCTAAATAGAGAAAATAGATTTTATCCTGAGGTATTGAGCATTTAGAGGATTTATGGAGCCATTATAAAAATTTTCTAAATTTTATTTCATGTAGAAGACCATTTGGACAGTTGCTACCTTAACCGTATACACCAATACCCTATCCAAATTTTCTATAAATAAATAGGTATATGTATATATACATAGATTTTTATTAATAAGAAAAAGAAAAGAATAGAAAATAGAATTTCCTATCAGACCAAACTCGCAACCCGTTAAACACACTCCGCGCGTAAAGTAAGGAAATAACAGCTCTTCCTGCGTAAACAGACAATAGCAACCCGCTCACCACACCGCGTATACTTCTTCGCGCGTAAACCACAGCAGCAACAGTATCAAAACCACCACTTATTTTACCCCGCGTAAACTCTTCTTTTCACCGCGCGTAAAACCCAAACCACAACCCAATAGGAGAAGAAAATATCAACAGTAGAAGCAAAACCCAATTTTGCTTTGCTTTGCTTTCCCACACGTGTAAGCTCCTCATTCCACCACTCCTTAACACTAATATTACTAAACACCCCCAGCCGAAACCAAAACCAATGAAAAGAAAATAGCAGCGGCAGTAGTTTAGTTTTCTTAAACACTAAGTTTCCTCACCGCCTCTTAATCTTTATATATATCCATGCAATACACCCCAAAACCATAAACTCTCACTCCTTCAACTTACACGGTTGTGAACGCTTGCACTATACGGAACCTTGCTCGACAAGTATACCTTGCCACAGTACTATTATTGACATTCCAAAAGATGCATGATTCTGTTTTATTTATGTATTCGCATTGGACCTTGTACATGAGACCACCCCAGTATTATGGAGTATTATTTGGATTCATTGGCTGTGGCACAAGTTTTCACACGAGTGTGAGTCTCATATAGATCCCGGACTACGTATTGGTTTGGCCGCCTGTACGTAAGAGCCGTGCGTTAGGGATAACTGCTAATAAAAACTTTGTATGCTAGTAGACCTGGTAGTTATTTAGAGGTTGTATCATGTCATGGATATGGCATACTTAGAGCATGGCATGGGGAGAACAATAAGTAAAGCGTTTGGGCTCCTATGCACTTTTCTCCTGTACGTCCGGATTCTCCACCGGAGAAACGGGTGATGATGACCACTATATATTACTGGCGGCCTCGGCCGTTCAAAAGACGACATGCTTTTAGGCCCCTGATTCTCCAAGAGAATTATGCCAATCCTATTATTTGGCCAGATAGCGCACGTGTTGGAAAGTTATTCTCAAATTGTATTCACTTAGACGGTTAGGTGGACCATTGGATGTTTATATTTTAGTACTTATTGGCAGGTTATTATGTATCTTGTTACGTCCCTCTGAGGACCTAATTCCTTTCCAGATATGGACGAGCAGGAGTACCCACAGGAGTACGGACCTTGACCTGACTCTACGTACCTGACTGAGGAGATCCTACCCTCAGAGTATCTGTGATTTATTAACGTTGTTTAGATATTTTACTACTTCAGTATAGTCGCTTGTAGTGGATTTGTTTCTACCCGACTACCAGACTTGATACTCATTTTGGATATCCAGTTATTATTCAGCCTTTATTCCTACTGATTATTTGTACTGTGGATGAGACATAGATTTTGTGTGACTTGTTATGACAGTATATTACCACTGATGGATTGCATATTCATATACAGCATACGTGTGTATATGATTTCCCTATATTGGAGTTCGTATACATACGGTTGGGCGTGTTACGTATTCCTAGTCCTACGTATTTTGGGACTAGGGCGTGACATATTTTTGGTGGTGGCCCATGCAGGTCCTGAAATATAGTCTTGGTTACATAACTGTACCAAACAAGCCTGCGTATAGGATAGAGTATAAGGATCTCATCCATACTTGACAGAAACCTCATTCTTCTTTCCCACCATCCTATATTTAGTTTAAACCGAAGATCCTTTACCCCTGTTGGCGTAAAAAGCCAACTGACTGTCTTGTTAGCGTAAAAAGCCAAGTCATGATTACCTACTTAAGCTACAGAAGATTATCTATTTTACGTTGTAGTCATGCCAACTTTACGCTACAATTATAAACAACTGCTAACCATGTTCCCTTAGTCTTTCTAAATCTGCGTATAACATGTTATACAAATCACGTAGGTAACTGTCCCTGCGTAAAACTTGATGATTCCTGAAAAATAGATAACCAGCATAGAATGACCAATCAGGCGTAAAGTATAAGGATAGTGATATGAGCGTATTTGGCACAGTCTTAGCTTTCCAGTCATAACCGGTTAGAACCGAATCTCTTGCATTAAATGCAGAGATATGCCTTGAGCCCAGTGCAGAAACAGCTTTTGACATAGCGTCTGATTTTGTCTCATCTTGAGCGTAAAACTCATTCCTGTAGATAGCGTATGCAGAAGCCCCAACTTTTCTTCCTCATTGGAAGCGTAAAAATGACTTTGTATTAAAAATATCACTAAACGACAACCTGGGTCTCTGTGCAAAATCATCATCACAGCCGTCCTCTCGATCATCGTGCAGTACTTTTGCAGATGTCATGATCACTGATTGACTGACAAATTCATCCGAGGAAATACAAAAAGTTCCTCAACCAACTTTATGCTACAACGTATGTTTGATTTTTACGCGTAGAGTTTATGCATCAGATTTTACACGCAGACCTTTCGCGCAAGCTTTACGCAGAAAGTATAGCGAGATTTTACGCACGCGGAATTTTTACACAGGCATATTTACGTAACATATCTTGTACACAGCCAATCTTTTACGCACAAACTTTACGCACGGAAACTTTTACGCAGACTTTCTCCCAAACAGTTTTAAAGCTCAATTTTAAGCTGACTTCTTTGAATCCCTGTTTTACACAGACAACCCTAAAACCTTGCCTTACGCTTCTCTGCTTTACGCGGATATTTCTGAGACCATATTTTATGCTAACAATTTTACATCTTTGTTTGAGTTATGTACTTCTTCTAAACGATCATCGTGCAGTACTTTTGTCAGATGTCAGGATCACTGATTGACTGACAAATTCATCCGAGGAAATACAAAAAGTTCCTCAAACAACTTTATGCTACAACGTATGTTAGATTTTTACGCACAGAGTTTATGCATCAGATTTTACACGCAGACCTTTCGCGCAAGCTTTACGCAGAAAGTATAGCGAGATTTTATGCACGCGGAATTTTTACACAGGCAGATTTATGCAGCATATCTTGTACACAGCCAATCTTTTACGCACAAACTTTACGCACGAAAACTTTTACGCACACTTTCTCCCAGACAGTTTTAAAGCTCTATTTTACGCTGACTTCTTTGAATCCCTGTTTTACACAGACAACCCTAAAATCTTGCCTTACGATTCTCTGCTTTACGCGGATATTTCTGAGACCATGTTTTATGCCGACAATTTTACATCTTTGTTTGAGTCCTGTACTTCTTCTAAACGTTGTGTACATCACCTGCAGAGAGATGGATATGCAGAAATGATGTACTGTCACCGATGGTGACAACTCCTGGAGTCAATGGTCAGACTCAAGAAGGAACCTCAACGAATCCTAGACTTTCAGGACCAGATGGACAGATTCACAATCCAGTTCCATCTGACTTTCCTATTCCACCAAATGGGAACCTCCCAGCCTCATCAACACCGTAGGATGGTCAGGCTCAACTGTTCCAATTCTTTCAGATGATAATAAAAGAACAGCAATAATAGGCTGCCATATTAGCTGCAGAGCAGAGACAACAAGCAGCAGAACAAAGACAAGAGTTCCTAGCAGCACTTGAAAGGATGACTGCAAAGACTACTGTACCAGCTCAAGCACTAGCTCCAGTACCTCAAGCTAGAGTTGGTTCAGTAAATGACTTTGTACAAATGGGTCCGAGGTCGTACAAAGGCATTGAGAGCCCAGAAGAAACTACTAACTAGATCACTCACACTCGAAAGTTATTAGAAGCATCGCAGCTACCTACAGAGCTGTGGATGACAGGTGTGAGAACGCTTCTAGATGGTAATGCTCATCACTGGTGGGAATCCATGGAGCGCCAGTTGGGCACATACCAGACATGGGAGCAATTCCTAGAGTGCTTTGAAAGAAAGTACTTCTCGGACACCGTCAGAGATGCATTATACAATCAGTTTCTCCACCTGGAGCAAGAAAACCAAACAGTAGACGATTATGATGCTGAGTTTAGTCGCCTTAGTAAATATAGCTCTGCCTTGATACCAGATGACTTGGCCAAGGCTAAAAGGTTTTATCGTGGACTGACTCAGGAGCTCCAACATTATACAAGCTCACAGTCCCGAATCTCTTATGCCAAGTTACTGACAGAAGCCAGATTGCAAGAAACTATCAGCCGAGGAAAAGGAGGCCAGCTGAGGACACAACCAGGACCGACAAGGACATAACAAGAAGGACCTATTAGACGTCCTTTAGCTCAGCAACAGCAGTACCAACACAAAGCAGGACCATACCAGATCACAGAGAAACTCCAATGCAATTATTGTGGGAGACGCGGGCACATCTCAAGGGACTGTCGAGTCCGCTTGGGACAGTATATGAGATATGGTTCCGGACAACATATATTAAAGGACTGTCCTATGCAACAAGCATCGACACTTCCACCGCCATCATAGAGGCTATCACTTCCAGCACCCAAGCCAGCTCAGCAAATAATGAGACCAGGAGCACCTCGACCTCCAGCAGCAGGGGGATTTCAGCGAGGACCACCGCTACCTGCACAGGAGGATCAATTCACGAGGGCTAGACAGGGACAAACACAGAGGAACGGACAAGCTTTTGCAATAGAAGTGGATGACATAAATCAGGAGATTGATGTCATAGAAGGTATCACTCTTGCTTTTACTTCTCCTGATGTGACATTGTTTGATACGGGAGCCACCCACTCATTTATATCATCTAGTTTTATTGCCAAACACAACATTACCTCTACACCTTTATCTATTTGTGTTAGAATTCTTACCGGGGGAGGAGTTGTACCTTTTAATAGAATTTATAGATCATGTCCTATAGTGATACGTGGCAGAGAAATGAATGCCCGACTCTTAGTCCTTCATATGCCTACTTTTGATATTGTGCTTGGAATGGACTGGCTAAGCAAGTACCACACTTTCTTCGATTGCTTTAGAGGAAACATTCTTTTCAAGGTATCAGGTCAGCCTGAACTTGAGTTTGCACGAGGATCTACCGAAATCCTTGATGGTATGCAGCTCTTGGTGGACGATATTGTCTATCATCCTATTATTTCAGAATTCTCAGATGTCTTTCCAGAAGAATTACCAGGACTACCCCCAGATAGAGACGTAGAGTTTTCGATTAAATTAACACCGGGAGCAGCACCCATAGCATCACATGTTTATAGACTGGCGAAGAAGGAGATGGATGAACTAAAGACACAGTTGAAGGAACTAGAAAAAAAGGTTTTATCCGACCAAGTGCATCACCCTGGGGAGCACCAGTGTTGTTTGTACCAAAGAAGGATGGGTCAGTGCGTATGTGCATTGACTATAGAGCCTTGAATGTAGTAACAGTGAAGAATAAATACCCACTGCCACGCATTGATGACCTATTTGATCAACTTAATAGAGCCAAGATGTTCTCAAAGATAGATTTGAGATCGGGATATCACCAGGTGAAAGTACAGAATGAGAAAATCCCGAAGACCGTATTCCGAACAAGATATGGGCACTACGAGTTTTTGGTCATATCATTTGGATTGACTAATGCTCCAGCTATCTTTATAGACTTAATGAATCGAGTCTTCCATAAGTATTTGGACCAGTTCGTGGTCGTCTTCATAGATGATATACTTGTCTATTCAAAGAGCCACAAGGAGCACGAGAAACACCTGCGAATTATCCTAATGACCTTGAGGAAAGAGCAGTTATATGCGAAGCTCAGTAAATATGAGTTCTTCTTGGACAAAGTTTTATTTCTTGGGCATGTCATTACAGGAGATGGTATTTCTGTTGATCCAGAAAAGATCTCGGCAGTCGAGACATGGCCTGTTCCTAAATCAGCAGCAGAGGTGAAAAGTTTTCTTGGACTTGCAGGATATTACCGACGGTTCGTAGAGAACTTCTCAAGAATAGCAACACCTATGACTCGGTTGACATGCATTGATCAAGAGTTCATATGGACCAACGAGTGTCAAGCCGCTTTCGAGGAATTAAAGAAACGACTGACTTCAGCACCAGTGCTAACTATTCCATCAGGATCAGGAGGCTATATGATCTACAGTGACGCATCAGGGAAAGGCTTGGGATGCGTATTGATGCAGCATGGCAAGGTGATTGCATATGCATCTAGGCAATTACGAGTACATGAGAAGAATTATCCAACTAATGACTTGGAACTTGCAGCCGTTGTATTTTCTCTAAAGTTATGGAGACACTACTTATATGGGGAACGAGTGGAAATATATACAGACCACAAAAGTCTCAAGTATGTCTTCACACAAAAGGAGTTAAATATGAGGCAACGTCGATGGCTCGAATTAATAAAATATTTTGAGATAGAGCTACATTATCACCCAGGTAAGGCTAACATTGTAGCAGACGCGTTAAGCCGAAAACCAATAGCTTACTTCTTAACGACACAGAAGGAATTATTGAAAGACTTGCAAGGTCTTGGCATTGAAGTAATATTTCCCGGAGCAGATGGGACACTAGCCAACTTACAAGTACAATCATCACTAGTAGAAAGAATCAAGGCAGCATTGCCTACATACGCCAGATTTAGAAGATTAAAGGAAAGAACAGAGGCCGGGGAGCAGACAGGACTGCGCATCCATGATGATGGGACATTACGATGTGGTAATCGTCTTTATGTTCCAAATGGAAAAATTCGACAGGAGCTGATGACAGAAGCTCATAGTTCGATATATTCTATTCATCCTGGAGGCACTAAAATGTATCGTGACTTAAGACAGCAGTTTTGGTGGCATGGAATGAAAAGAGAGATAGCTCGCTTTGTAGCTAAATGTTTAATATGTCAGCAAGTAAAAGCGGAGCACCAGAGAACATCAGGGTTATTGCAACCACTCCCAATTTCAGAGTGGAAGTGGGAACACATCACTATGGACTTTGTCACGGATTTTCCCAGGAGTTCCAGTAGAAGAGATACGGTATGGCTAATAGTGGACCGACTCACCAAGTCAGTCCATTTCTTACCTTTCGGAGTTGGCCAATCTACAGAAACTTTGGCTGACTTATATATGAGACAGATCGTAAGATTGCACGGCGTACCAGTCAGCATTGTGTCAGACAGAGATTCACGCTTTACATCATATTTTTGGAGAAGCATGCAAGAAAGCCTTGGAACTCGTCTGAAATTCAGTACATCTTATCACCCGCAAACAGATGGGCAGTCAGAACGTACTATTCAGACATTAGAGGATATGTTGAGGGCTTGTATGTTGGACTTTGGAGGATCATGGGAGGACCACCTACATCTTGTGGAGTTTTCTTACAATAATAGCTATCAGGCAAGCATCCAGATGGCTCCGTTTGAGGCATTGTATGGAAGAAAGTGTAGGTCTCCTGTGTGTTGGAGTGATGTAGAAGAACGTCAGATTATGGGACCAGAGTTAGTGGTCAACACCGTTGAGACAATTAAGAAGATACAAGGACACTTGCGAGCAGCGCAAGACAGGCATAAACAATGGGCAGAACTTCATCGTCGTCCCTTGGAGTTTAAAGAAGGATATCATGTCTTCTTAAGGATATCACCTACCAGAGGCACCATCCGATTCGGAGGGCATGACAAGTTGAGACCAAGATATATTGGACCATTTGACGTGCTAGAGAGAGTGGGAGAAGTAGCATATCGACTTGCGCTACCACCTTCACTTGAGGGAGTACATGACGTATTCCATGTATCGCAGCTCAGGCGATATATGGCAGACAGAAGTCATGTTCTCGACCATTCAGAAATCACCATTGGGCCGAGCTTATCATATCAAAAGCAACCCGTGGGAATCCTTGATCATAAAGAAAAAGTATTGAGAAATCAGTCTATTCCCTTGGTCCGCGTAGCATGGAAGCATGGTTCGCCGGGAGAATCTACTTCGGAGCGCGAGGACGACATGCGCCAACGTTTTTCGAACCTATTTATTGACCAAGGTATAAATTTGTTTTGATTATATCTCTTACAAATCTTGACTTTCTACCGTGACTTAGTTTTAATTTCGAGGACAAAATTTTTATAAGTTGGAAAGAATATAAAACCCCTAATTCTGAAAACCGTATTTTTATTATTTATTTATTTATGGTAATTATGAGCTAAATAGAGAAAATAGATTTTATCCTGAGGTATTGAGCATTTAGAGAATTTATGGAGCCATTATAAAATTTTCCTAAATTTTATTCCATGTAGAAGACCCTTTGGACAGTTGCTACCTTAACCCTATATACCAATACCCTATCCAGATTTTCTATAAATAAATAGGTATATATATATATACATAGATTTTTATTAATAAGAAAAAAAAAGAATTGAAAATAGTATTTCCTATCAGACCAAACTCGCAACCCGTTAAACACACCCCGCGCGTAAAGTAAGGAAATAGCAGCTCTTCCCGCGTAAACAGACAACAGCAACCCGCTCACCACACCGCGTATACTTCTCCGCGCGTAAACTATAGCAGCAGCAGTATCAAAACTACCGCTTATTTTACCCCACTTAAACTCTTCTTTTCACCGCGTGTAAAACCCAAACCACAACCCAATAGGAGAAAAAAAATATCAGCAACAGAAGCAAAACCCAATTTTGCTTTGCTTTGCTTTCCCACACGTGTAAGCTCCTCATTCCACCACTCCTTAACACTAATATTACTAAACACCCCCAGCCGAAACCAAGACCAATGAAAAGAAAACAGCAGCGGCAGTAGTTTAGTTTTCTTAAACACTAAGTTTCCCCACCGTCTCTTAATCTCTATATATATCCATGCAATACACCCCAAAACCATAAACTCTCACTCCTTCAACTTGCACGGTTGTGAATGCTTGGACTATACGGAACCTTGCTCGGCAAGTATACCTTGCCACAGTACTATTATTTACATTCCAAAAGATGCATGATTCTGTTTTATTTATGTATTTGCATTGGACCTTGTACATGAGACCACCCCAGTATTATGGAGTATTATTTGGATTCCGGACTACGTATTGGTTTGGCCGCCTGTACGTAAGAGCCGTGCATTAGGGATAACTGCTAATATAAACTTTGTATGCTAGTAGACCTGGCAGTTATTTAGAGGTTGTATCGTGTCATAGATATGGCATACTTAGAGCATAGGGTGGGGAGAACAATAAGTAAAGCGTTTGGGCTCCTATGCACTTTTCTCTTGTACGCCCGGATTCTCCACCGGAGAAATGGGTAATGATGACCACTATATATTACTGGCGGCCTCTGCCGTTCAAAAGATAACATACTTTTAGGCCCCTGATTCTCCAAGAGAATCATGTCAATCCCATTATTTGGCCAGATAGCCTATGTGTTGGAAAGTTGTTCTCAAATTGGATTCACTTAGACGTTTAGGCGGACCATTGGATGTTTATATTTCAGTACTTATTGGCAGGTTATTATGTATCTTGTTATGTCCCTCTGAGGACCTGGTTCCTTTCTAGATATGGACTAGCAGGAGTACCCACAGGAGTACGGACCTTGACCTGACTCTACGTACCTGACTGAGGAGATCCTACCCTCAGAGTATCTGTGATTTATTGACGTTGTTTAAATATTTTACTACTTCAGTATAGTCGCTTGTAGTGGATTTGTTTCCACCCGACTACCAGACTTGATACTCATTTTAGATATCCAGTTATTATTCAGCCTTTATTCCTACTGATTATTTGTGTTGTGGATGAGACATAGATTTTGTGTGACTTGTTATGACAGTATATTACCACTGATGGATTGCATATTCATATACAGCGTACGTGTGTATATGATTTCTCTATATTGGAGTTCGTATACATACGGTTGGGCGTGTTATGTATTCCTAGTCCTACGTATTTTGGGACTGGGGCGTGACACGACCCGACCCCGACCCGTTAGCTATAGCTACAGAAATCCCTAATCCCTTGATCCCCAACCGCCCCGGCAGACGCTCCGGCTCCCCTCTCTGTCGTCGGGCGTTACGATGTCGCCGCCCACCTCTTCCCCTTCACCTTCCCTCGCCAACAGCCGCCGTTGCCTATTCTCTACCCCGCCGCATCGCCTACCCCAACGGCCAACCCCACTCCTATAAAACCCGACTCCACCACACAACCCACCACCGCCACCGCCATCACCTCCACAGCAACCGACAGCCACTGCCACCACCCTCCGCCGTGACTCCTAGCTCCTCCGGCCACCTCTCCTTCGGTCACCACATCCCCGGCCGACATCGACCCAGTAACCCAGCCACCCGCTCTCACCAACCTCCACCAGAGCCACCACTCCTCCGCCGACTTTTCCTCCACCGAGCTCCCTTCCAGTCAACTCCGACCTCGCCGTCGATGACTGAGGAGCCCCGCCACCGCAGCAACTAGCAGCCGTCGAGGAGCCCAGCAGCCACCGCAGCCCGTAGTCGTCGTGCCTCGCCGCATCGTCACATGCGCACATTTCATTCATTTCCGACCTTTTTTCGGTGAGTCGTTCTCTCTCCTCATCGTGCCAATTTTTGATTCGTCTGCTGTGACATGTTTCCTACGTGACCTTCTCGAACCCCGTACAATTAGTTTAGGGTATCAGATCCTGTGTCGGTCGTAAACCGCAACGCAAAATCAGGAAAATAATTCCCAATTTCTGAATATTCAAAATCTGGCCCGAACATCCCAGTTCACGACCATTTTACGCACAACCTGTTAACTAATTCTAAAAATCACTTGAACAGATATTTAGACCACCTAACCTAGTTTTAAAACCCTGTATTAGTTCAATTTATCATGTTTTAGATTGTATTTTATTTGAGGGTGAAAATAACCAAAAGATTGGTTATTTAAAACCCTATTTTTTCGGAATGGGGTGCGCCCCGCTAAACAAGCCTACTTGGTCGTGTGCGAACTTCACAGAAAGGTGCGCGCCGTCAATACGGACATGTAGGATTTCATCAAAGTTGATTTGGATGTGCGTGCACACCGAAATCAATGTGTATCCGTCGACAACACCCCGTATCGGCCCTTTTTCTGAAACTCGTTGCAACTTTGTGTATGCTCGTCGTTTCGAAATAAAACTTGCGCCATCGGACTCGTAGCAATACGCTGGTCCTGTGACCCAAGTTTGGTTCGATTCTGAGAACGTTGGCAAAATCCCGTATCGTAGGCCCCACAACTCCACTGGACGGGCGATTTTGTGATCGGCTTATCAAAATCCAGTTCTGGACATTCCATTGGGTTCGTATCGTCGTTCTGGACTTGTAGACACTAAATTTGACGAATTTGGAGAACTTTGTCAGTGACACATTTTTCGGTGCGAAGTGGGCCACATGTGGACCCCGCTTTGACTAAAAATTGTCACTTTTGTCCCTGTGTCCAAATTGGACTTATGGACAGGCAATTCTAGCTATTTGATGTCTTTTAAACATGATGGTAACATTTATTTCAGCAACTGGAGGAGTACCTGCAGATCCCGCTGATACCAGAGCAGCAGTTGGAAATCAAACCCTAGGCAAGTGTACCTTGCCATACTTGCAGCAATTGTATTTTATTATTTCCTTGAATTATTTACATGATGTATCGGTTCAATCTAGGACCGTGTGATATTGCTTAGCGTCCGAATAATATTCGGGTATCGACGCCGTACGCGGAGTCGTGTAACGTCACTAGAGATTGATATTGCGACCCTATATATCTTCGTGCTTCCATCATCAAGTACGTCATACCATAGGACACTTGACACTGTTCATGAGACAGAATCTTCTTGAGATATTCATGGTGAATCTGTATAGGATACAAGTTTCGTGACATATACTTTATACACATGCATAGATATCATTATGACTTGCTGCATTAAATATGATCTTACGTGTCATGGACATGAGACGTGTGATTACATTGAGCGGGGAGAGACACGCAGGCTACAGGCTGATTTATATATATATTTATTATTGTGAGACCTTAGACTCTACATCAGAGCTAGGCACTCTACTAGTGATATTACTGCTACCCGGCTACCCGACACTGAGCTTGTAGTGGTCTCAGCCTGAGTTCTAGTGATGCTCTCAACTTGCATATCACTTAGCTAGTTACATAGTTTACCATATTGATTCATTTATTATTGCACTGCATCTATTTTGGCTTGAGTTATTCTTGTACCTTGCTATGTCCCCTGAGGACCTGTAATCCGGATTATGTCCCCAGGTTTAGCAGAGGAGATCTAGCCAGAGGTGTACGGAACAGGAGCATACATTGGAGCAGTACCAGAACCCGAGGACGAGGTGATCGCCGAGGATTTCTCCTGAGTATCTGCTTTATCTATATTCAATATTTGTTGTTGTTATACTCTTTATTTCTTGTCTATTGACTGTTGTATCAGACTTATTATCGGGTTGTTCCCCGAGATATGTTTTATTGAGACTTGATGTTGACTTATATTTCATATTGCATGTATTCATTTCTGTGGATGAAATTAGTATCATAGACCCTTGATGTTGTATTATAGCTTAAGTACACCCTGACGGGTCCATTAAATTGGATTTGTCCATCGGTGTGTGCTGATGGCCATTGCCACGTGTCTAGTCCCTCGATATTTTGGGACTGGGGCGTGACAGCGTTTTTAATAGCAAACGTGAAAAATGTTGAATGTTTGCAAAACAAGATGTTGAATGGATTTTGTTTTTTTTTTTACTTGTTTTAGTTTTTTTTATGTACACTTTTAAGCAGTTATAAAAGCATCCGTCTTCAATTGAGACATCTAAAAAAGTTGATTTATTAGTATAGTATTTTTTAGAATGGTTAAGAAAAACTATTTTTAGTATTTGCACAGGGTCCTTAGAATGTCAGAAAATGGATCATGTATATCATATCGATTTGCTTGTGCATTGCAATACATGGTATAATACGGGGTACCCTGCTTTTGAACAAATTACACTAACCACCCATCTCTTTAGAAAATAAAAATAAAAATAGGGGTAGTTAGTGTTATAACTTTATACTTTTATCTTAAAATAAGGGTACCCCGTATAATAAATAAAAAAGTAGGGGTGGTCAGTGTAACTTTTTTAAAAGCAGGAGTATCCCGTGTTATAAACTAAAAATATAGGGGTAGTTAGTATAAATAACCCTTAAAAAAAAATTTTACATTTACAAATTTTAAAAAGAACGAAGATTAAAAAAGATATAAAAAAAATTTAAACGTCGGCGTTTTCAAAAATTTCTTTTGTTTTCCTTTCCAAAACGTCCTTGGTAAAGGAGTCTTTAGTTTTTTATTCATTTTTAAAACAAGTTTAAAAAAATCACAAAGAAGATGCTTTAGGTTGTGTTTTTTAAGACATTTACAATTTTTTTATTTTTCTAAAATAAAATAAAAAAGAAAATCCGACGTTCTCATTTTCATTTTCATTTTCACTTTTAGTTTTTTATTCTTTAAAACTTGAAAACGTCCTTGCAAAGGATGTTTTTCCTAAAATATTTTATATTTTTTTCTTTCTTTTTTCTTTCAGTCTTTACTGGAGCAGTGGAAAAAATAAAATAAAAATGAGAAAATGTCCTTGCTAAGGACATTTTCGGTTTTTATACTATTAAAAATATGGAGAGAACGAAAACGTCTTAGACGTTTTTGTTTCCTTCTTATAATTTTTACAAACTTATTTTCATGTGCATAATTTAATCAAAATATAATGAGCTGTACGAATTTTTTTTAATAAGGTATCATGAGATACCAACAGAAAATATGAGCAGAGGAGGTCCAAGGGTAAAATAGGTAGTTTGCCTTCTTCTTCTTCTTCTTCTTCTTCTTCCTTCGTTTCTTAATAAAAGAGAAAAGATTGTGTTGATGATACTTATGCTTATCCCATGTGACCACGATCCATCACCAAAGGAAGCTCTTTATGAAAAGAAATAGCCAAACAACTCATACATTTAAGTTTTGGGTACTCATAAGCCTTACGTTTTTATTATGAGCTTGTGATCCTCCAATGCTCTAATCTCTGACCTATGGAGCACGCAAGCGATCGAGTTAATAGCTGAGTCTAATTCACTTATAGATAAGATGAGTACATAGGTTTTTGTGGAGCGTAATCCAAAAGGGAAGCAACCGTTTCAAGCATCCCAAAGCTAGCGTTGACAAATCATTTAATTTATTCCCCTTCTGTTGATATACACTTAATCTCATATTTATTTCAATAAGTATTGTTTGCTAAGCACAGCAGCACAATCAAGCTCTTCCACCTTTGACTCCTATTCTTACTGTTTTATTTCCAGATGTAGAGAGTATCTCTTGCATATCGGGATTCCCAAAACGTAGGTGTTACTTGTGATGAAAGTCTTATTAGTTCGTGCATGCAAATGTAAACTTGGATATAATGAGTAATTCTTAGAAAGTTTATATAACCTATATATAAAGTAAAATTTATATTTTCAAAACACAATTTTTTATATTTTCCCTTAAAGTTGATAGAAAAAGAAAAGTTATATAATTCTATTATTGATTTGCTCGTACAACTCTATAAAGACTAATAACAAATGGGTATCAAACAACAAGACGAACTTGCTAATAGAATTGATAACGATTAAAACCGCTAAGCAGAAAAAAAATCTGTATTAGAAATGGAAACCATAAAAAGTGTTAAAAATGTAGAAAATAGTAAAAATTGTTGTTGTGCTGATCAAGATAACACAAAAGCCTGATGGGGGTGACCAGGACCACCATTGCTCAAATTGAGATTTCAGCATCTTTGTTGGTTCGCTCTTAAGAACCAGTAAGTTGTGAATAATTTCTGAAACGCTCTCTTATTACCTACCTGACGGACTACTCAGACTTGCAAATGTCGAACTGCTAGAGAGGGATTTCTCTTTTTCACTCAGAGGTATTTATTTTTTATATAAAGGAAAGCAATCACCTATTTAGTTACAAATTTGAGTCGCCAAACCACTGACAACGTGGGATAACATTCAGGAGTAACACTTGGAGTGGGCAGTTGCAAACTAAACAGCCTGCAACAGCTAGCAAAATAACGGAGCTAACATAGTACAAGTACGTCCCCCGATGCTCAATAGCCTCGTTGCACCGTTGTCCTGCAGCCCAGTTGCACCGATGTCCTGCAGTCCAACTGCACTACTGTGATATGAATCCTTGTTGTAGTATCGCAACCCCACTGTGTTGCAGTACCGCAACCCGGTCGCTACTTCGTGCTCTGCGCAGCCCGCTGCACTACGTCAACACCGTGCATGACGTACAAGTTCAAAGTGCAAAGTGCACCATCATCGCAACCCCACATCTACATCCGTGCCCGTGCCCGAGTAGTCTGAGCTAGGCCCCTTTGGAGCCTAACTTTAAAGGAATTTCTCCAAGAAATGATAAAAGAAATAAATGGTTATTGCGGGATTTGAATCTAGCCCACTAGAAAAATCTCCATCCATAGTAACTGTTGGAAAATTGGACACGCCCTGAAAGCGTTCTGACACTGTGTTTGAGAGTGCCCGCAGCAAAAACTTTAGGCCAACCCGTCTGAGATAACCAACCCCTGTCTAACGAACATCAAATACAGATAAAGACAAGTATATGGCGGTAACTACATCACCTGGACAAATCACAACCTTTATAACTCAGGTAAAATTATAAGATTGACAAAATCAATGTTGAACCCTTTGCCAAAATATATTTAACCCCCTCACCACAATCAAGAAGAATAGAAAGAGATTACAATTGAAATCACTCACCAACCCGAAGTAATCTTCCTGAGAGAAGGCGACGACTCCTCGATCAGATCTCTTTCTTCCTTCTGCCTTGGATGGCGAAGTCCTAAAAGCAAAGCACAAACTTTCTCTTAAATTTTCTGTGGACGAGCACACCGAATCTCCAACTTGTGCTATACTTTGTGCCTCAACCCTTGTCCTATATTTATAGGATGAGAAATTATATTTTAGGTCATAATAGAATTTCCAAAATAGAAAATCTTAAAATAAGAATCATATTCCACCTAAAATAGCCAAACACCAATTATGGACGTCCATATATGGTCAAATTAAATATTTGATACAAATTTAAAATCTAATCAAATCTTACATTTAATGTAGATTTTTAAATTATATCAAATCAAAACTTTGATTATATTTGGGCTTTAAAATTCAGGAAATCCAGACTGGACCCCAACAATCTCCTTCACCAGTATGATGAGAGGGTGTTGACCCCACGACTTCTCAACTGGACTCCATGCCTTTCGTCCCGCGACAGAGTTTCTACTCTCCCATGTCAGCGATCTCCGATCCCACGAGTTGCTTTGCATCTTCCTTCGTCTCCAGCTCCTCGACCATCACGTCGACGCTAGCTGCCATGCGTAGTACCTTCTGTACCATTGGGATTCTGTCGACATCAATGACACGGTTGAGACCAAAGTTTCTGACTATCAGCCTCACCGTGAGTCTTGGCTACCTATTCCAGACTTCTGTCCTCCACCGAAACGTGTTAACGTTCCAACGAGCTTCTTCACCCTTGGTTGTCCCAACCAAGCGGACGGTACGATTCTTTCGAGATTTGAACTCTTGAATCTTCTTATCTTCGTGTCTGAACTTGAAACTCTCCCATACACATGCGTACTCGAGCAGAACATCACGTACTGTGCATGTCGTCGATGACCTACAACTCTCCCGGAACTGTGTGAATGGTGACGCTCCCACCTAAGATTGAGTTTGCTGCAAACATTGATCTCCTCCCTGGCCTCGAACTGTTGAATCCAATATTGCTTCGTGAAGCTTTGGCAAACCACCCGTTACCAAAACCGGATCCGTGAAGCAACCCCCACCTGGAGACCGACCAGCTGTCATGGGGCCGACATACTGACCCTTATCTTTGGCTCATCACCATTCGTCGCTTTGTCTCGACGAACCGAATCCTTCGTAATCCTTAAAGTATCTCGAAGCCCCTTTCCAGCAAGTTTTTGACGATCCAACTCCTGTCGAATACTCCTCGAGCCTCCATCCGATGTTTATGGCATGACTGTACAACGCAGCGGCTTGAGCCTGTACATGCCAGAACATAAATCATGCCAGAACATAAATCTCCTCGAGCCAACTGTTGGGAACCCTTCGTAAGCATCCAATATTTCTTCCTAAATAAACTGTAATAGCCATCATCCGTCAGCCGCTCTACCGAAATCAAGTTGTAGCGCAAACTCGGTACATATCGCACATCCTTGAGAATGAGTTTCTCACCAAGCTCCGTTGTCAAGTGCATATCACAAATGCCTACAACTGCAGTCGTCCCCTTATTATCCATCTTCACAAGTCCAAACCTGCCGCCGTGGTATGACGTTAAGATCCTCCTATATGGAGTAGCGTGATACGACGCTCCCGTGTCCATGACCCAATCGCCATCATGACATATGCCACAAGGTTCCTCTGCGTCAGTTTTTGATGATGAGATCTCCCATAGCCGTGAGATCCTCCTGGTCATCATTGTCTTTGGCCTTCTCAGCTTTGAGCTTCATGCACTTCCTCTTGATATGACCCCTTTCGCCACAGTGATAGTACTCCTCCTTGCGGTCCACAATCGCAAGATCCCGATAACTCTCCCATGTCCTCGTCCGTGACTTGGGTCTTCCCTTCCCGTAGGAAGCCACCAGAGCGGACTCATGCGCCGATTCTACTTGCTTATGCCAGATCTTCTCATTCAACAAGCTGCTTTTGACTGTCTCTATCGTGACAAATACACAGGCGCGAAGTTGCTCACCGACGCCACCAATGTATCCTAGTTTTCTGGCAGAGAACTCAAATACAAGAGGGCCTGAAGCTCATTATCAATCACCATCTTTATCGCAAATAGCTGATTGATAATACCCTAAACCTCGTTCAGATGTTGTGCTACTGGGGCACCCTCCGTGTACTTCGAGTTGACGAGTTGGCGAATCAAAAATGCCTTATTGCCAGCCGTCTTCCTTTCGTACAGCGAATGCAGGTTATCCCACAATTCTTTTGTCGAACTCTCCATAGACACGTGGTTAAATATTGAGTCGTCCAACCATTGGCGGATGAATCAAACGACCTTCTGATCCAGTCATTTTTAGTCTTCAACAACTTTGTCCGATGGCTTAGCATTGTCGCCCTCCAATGGACCATGCAAGTCCTCGTACCAGAGTAGATCCTCTATCATTGGCTTCCAAATCGCCCAATTCCTCCCTGTGAGGTTGATCATACAAGTTTTCATCTGCTTCGTAGATATAGCTGCCAGAACCAAAACTAGTAGCTCTGATACTAGAGGTTGGGGAATCGGACATGCCCTTAAAGTATTTCGACAACGAGTCTGAGAGTGCCCACAGCGAAAACTTTAAGCCAACCCACCTGAGATAACCAACCCCTGTCTACCGAACACCAACCACAGATAAAGACAAGTATATGGCGGTGACTACGTCACTTGAAAATATTCTAACCTTTATAACTCAGGTAAAATTACAAGATTGACAAAATCAATGTTGAACCATTTGCCCTAATAGATTCAACCCCCTCATCACACTCAAGAAGAAAAGAAATATATTACAATTGAAATCGCTCACCAACACGAAGCAATCTTCCTGAGTAAACGCGACGACGACTCCTCGATCAGATTTCTTTTTTTTCTATCTTGGATGACGAAGTCCTAAGAGCAAAGCACAGACTTTCTCTTAGATTTTCTATGGACGAGAACCCCGAATCTCCATCTTGTGATATACTTTGTGTCTTCACCCTCCTATATTTATAGTATAAAAATCATATTTAGGTGATAATAGAATTTTCTAAATAGAAAATCTTAAAATAAGAATCTTATTCCACCTAAAATAGCCAAACACCAATTATGGACATCCAAATATGGTCAAATTAAATATTTAATATAAATTTAAAATCTAATCAAATCTTACATTTAATGCAGATTTTTAAATTATATCAAATTAAAACTTTGACCATATTTGGGCTCCAAAATTTATCAAATCCAGACTTGACCCCAACAATCTCCCCCTCCAATCTGATGAGAGGGTGTTGACCCCATGACTTCTCCACTGGACTCCATGTCTTTCATCCCGCAACAGAGTTCCTACTCTCCCATGTCACCGATATCCAATTTTCCGAGTTACTTTGCATCTTCCTTCGTCTCCAGCTCCTCGATCGTCACGTCAACGCTAGCTGCCATGCGTAGCACCTTCTGTACCATTAGAATCCTGTCGACATCAATGATACGGTTAAGACCAAAGTTCTTGACTATCAGCCTCACTGTGAGTCTTGGTTGCCTGTTCTCGACTTTCGTCCTCCACCGAAACGTGTTAACGTTCCGACGAGCTTCTTCACCCTTGGCTGGCCCAACCAAGCGGACGGTACGATTCTTCCAAGATTCGAACTCCTGAATTTTCCCACCTTCGTGTCCAAACTTGAAACTCTCCCATACACATGCATACTTGAGCAGAACATCATGCATTGTGTATATCGTCGATGACCCATAACTCTCCTGAACTGTGTGAATGGTGACACTCCCACCTAAGATTGAGTTTGCTGCAAACATTGATCTTCTCCCCGGCCTCGAATTGCTCAAACCATTATCGCTTCCTAAAGCTTTGGCAAACCATCTCTCGCCAAAACTAGATCCGTGAAGCAACCCCCACCTGGAGATCGACCGGCTATCATGGGGTCGACATACTGACCCTCAATCTTTGGCTCATCACCATTCGTCATTTTATCTCGATGAACCGAATCCTTCGTAATCCTCAATGTATCTCGAAGGCCCTCCTCAGCAAGTTTCTGATATAGTGCCTCAAATCCCGATCCGACCGGGATGTGCACTATATAATTGGGCTTGTAGCTAGTCCGTCAGAGTATGCTTAGATCTTCGGCATCTTATTGCCACGGACGAAATGCGATGATCCTTTCCAACTCATGGAAAGGCCTCTATTGAAACGAGTCCAATAGTTTTCGTGTTTGGTTGCTTGGTTTTCTTGATTGCCGCTTTGGGATTTGATTTGGTGTTGCTTTCGAGTTGCTTGGTTTTCGCTGTTGGTTTTATTGATTGGAGCTTGAATTTTGGGGAGTTCGGCAAGGAAGGATAGGCAAGAATTCTAACTCGGTGCTCGTGCTGTTGCAGGTCCGCGTAACTAACGTTTGATCGTCGCTAGGCGGAATTCCTTGTTTCAGCAACTTTTCCCTTAACCAGTGAGTGGTTTGGTCCCTTCTTTCCTACTTCTTCACGCCAACATCTCTAATGTTTCAAACGTTCACTCGATGATGCCCGGTTGGACGCCTAGGAAATGCTTAGCCACAATGCATGCCAGCCACTAAGAAAGGAACATGGGAATTGTAGACTAATTTTTACTATATGCTTGCACACCTTATAATTTGGGTTGGTTGGAAAGGGAATTTGGTTGTTGGTTACGGCCTGGTGCCTCGGATAGAGTTTGGACCCATGGGATATCAAAATCGGAACACCGCATTGAGAAAATATGAACTGTTGCATAAGATATATATATTGCTGCTTTACTTCATCTGTTTAATTCGATGCATTGTGTGAGATATAAAATGTTCATGCATTTGCATGGTCTGGGACAACTTGTGCACAAGGTTTATCATTTCCTCGAAACGACTTTCCGGGGCACTGGAACCGTATCGATCCGGAGGGAAATATTGATTCGTGTTCGTCACGATGCATTACGGGACCTCCAGCGGGGCTTGCTACCCGGGCTGATAGGGCGCGCCGTTAATGCTTGGAATATGTTCCTAAGGTGTCGATCACACCAATGACCGCATAGAATAGAACACATGCTAATTTATTGTCTTATGCAGATGGTAAGTATACTTGTGTTTCATTGCAGGGAAGGCGTGCATCGGTTGAGTAAGCAATCGATGCACTGGTTGAATTCAATGCTATTTTCATTTCTATCAAAACATACAACTGATATGAATTGAATTCACTTGATTCCTTATAGAAGTAATCTTAATGCATGCTCGCCCCTAATAAGCTAGTGTCGATTTAGTCGAGTGGGATTCATCCCGCTCACCAGTACAAGTTGAGTACTGACCCACATTGTGGCAACTATTTCAGGCACTCAGACGGTGCAACGCTAGTGGATAGACGAAGAGGCGTTAGGAGCACCTCTATTTTGAAGTATAGTTGAAGTCAGATCATTTTGGAGGCTTGGACTTTCAACCTATACAAGGGCGTAATGTATGGACGACGGGGACTATCTGATGGAGCGCGCCCTGCATTTTGAGTTATCTTTTCTAATGTAATTCAAGTAGCCGAGAAGGCGCATCAATGTAGACTCTATGTAAATTACTCTGAATTATCAATGAAAAAGCATATTTTCTTCCTGCACTTGTGTTCAATTATCTGTGAATGTGTTTTCTAAATCGTATTTCAAAGTGAGTTCCTATAACTGCAAGTTCTTGCCTTGTACGAGCGCATCTCCAGGCTCGTACGGCATCACGCCCCAGCGAGGACGAATCGGTTCCTTGAAGGATCCAGCGAGGACGATTGACCCTTTCGGGATCGGAGCGTGACATATTGGTATCAGAGCCTAGGCTTTACATCCTTGGGATTTCAAAAGATTATAAAGGAGTTTGATGCGCCTCTCGGTTGAGTTGCATTCGGTGTCCGCTGCATGAGATGAGTCGCCTATACAATGAGCCCATAGATACAAAAAAATCTATCGTTTTTGAGGTGTTAACAAGCTACTCTCTTTTGTAGCAATGGCTAAAAAAAACACTGCCGCTGCAAGCAGTGCTCAGCTCGTCCAGAACGATCCGGCAAGTTCTGGAGAATCCGGAGGAGCGGGTTCAATGGATATGTCCGAACGGCTTATGCATCTCATGGAGGTACAGCAACAACAAGCCATTTCTTAACAGGCACAGTTGGCTGCTCAACAAAAGCAGATGGATACCATGATGCAACTGATTGCATCCTTGGTACCCAACAACGGGGGAGCCACGGTGACGCCTGCTACAACGCCGGCTGTGGCGGTAGAGGATGAGTCCAAAGAAACACAGCATCCAGCAAGGAACACCTGCCGTGCGGCAGAATTCACTAAGATGCATCCACCAACGTTCAATGGGCGAGCAGAACCGGACGTAGTGATGGGATGGATTGCTAAGCTGGAGGGACTCTTCAACCTGGTTGGCATCCGGGGATCCAAGCGAGTTGCCTGTGCATCGGTTCAGCTGGAACTGCGTGCGCATGATTGGTGGGAGGCCACGAAACAAGGGATTTACGATGCCAATCCCAACTGCAAAACAACTTGGGAAATGTTCAAATCAGCCTTCATTGAACAATACATTCCCAGGGCCGTGCGTCAACAAAAGGAAGACGACTTCAGCAATCTGGTCTAAGGAAGTTTGTCTGTGGATGATTATGATTCTGTGTTCGCTAAGCTGGCTAAGTTTGCTGGGCACTTCTTGCCTAACCAGCAGGCGTGGTGCTACCGCTTTCAGAAGGGTTTGAATGACGATTTGCGTAGGGACGTCATCAACCAGAAGTGTCAAACATACAGGGAATGTTATAAAGCTGCCCTGAACAGCGAGCGGATCTTTGGGCGCTGTCCACCAAGGGCCGATGTGCAAACCTCCCGTACCAACAATAATAAGCGACCTCAGGAAACGGGAGGGTCTGGAGCACAAAAGCGTCCACACACATCTGAGCATAGGGGCCCGTCCCGTGCACCTTACTGCAATAGGTACGGCAGATTAGGGCATCGAGTGGAGGAATGCCGAGTTACTGGGTGTTTTAAATGTGGTCGTCTGGACCACAAGCATTTCAACTGCCGTGAGGCAAAACCGAATCAGCACAACGGGAATCACAACAATGGGAATCAGCACCATGGGAATCAGCACCACGGGAACCATAACAAGGGGCCTCCAGCAAGTGATGCCAATGCTGTGGCATTGAACCCACGATGCCAGGGTGCTCAAGGACGAGTCTATGCACTAACTCGGGACGAAGCATCCGTCTCTGAAACTGTCGTGACAGGTACATTACTTTTCAGAGATTTGCCCGCTAAAGTCTTATTCGATTCAGGTGTTACTCATAGTTTCATATCTGCTGATTTTACTATTGAGCATAAATTAGCTTCTACTCCCTTAAATATGAATCTTTGCGTGAGCACACCTTCGGGAGTCGACATGCCCACCCATGCGATCTGTAAGGATGGTTATATTTGCATCGGAGGCAGGAAGCTTTCCTTAGATGTCATTGTATTAGACATTAAGGATTACGATATTATTCTCGGGATGGATTGGTTGGGTGCTTGTCATGCAACAATTGAGTGCGCGGAGAAGCGAGTCGTATTCCGTATACCCGGCGAGGCAGACTTTTACTATTCGTGCAGCGCTGCACCAAAGACGGCAATGATGATGTCAGCAATTTCGGCTAGGCGTATGCTGCATTCGGGTTGTGAAGGGTACTTAGCTTCAGTTCGAGACACCCGACAGAAAAGTGCAAATGCAGCTCAGGCTGATGTGATAGCAGATTTCCTCGACGTGTTCCCGGACGAGCTGCCTGGAATGCCTCCTGATCGTGAGATCGAATTCAGCATCGACATATTTTCGGATGCGCGACCGATATCGAAGGCACCTTATCGAATGGCCCCAGCAGAGCTGAAGGAACTTAAGATTCAGTTACAAGATCTGTTGGACCGAGGATACATTCGTCTAAGCGTTTCTCCGTGGGGCGCTCCGGAGCTGTTCGTGAAGAAAAAGGATAGATCCATGCGGCTATGTATTGACTACCGAGAACTAAATAAGGCGATCGTGCGGAACCAGTACCCATTGCCAAGGATAGATGACTTGTTTGATCAGCTGCAAGGTGCAACAGTTTTCTCTAAAATTGATCTCAGGTTAGGGTACCACCAGTTGAAAATAAAACCAGATGATGTTCAAAAATCTGCATTCAGGACCCGATACGGACACTACGAATTTCTTGTGATGTCGTTCGGTTTGACGAACGCCCCTGCAGCTTTCATGGATCTGATGAACCGCGTGTTTCGGCCGTACGTAGACAAGTTTGTGGTCGTGTTCATCGACGACATTCTAATATATTCCAAGAACGAGGCGGAACACAAGGAACACCTAAAGATCGTGCTGCAGACATTACGAGAGCATCAGTTGTACGCTAAGCTCAGCATGGCATTTCTGGGTCATGTTGTCTCGGCAGAAGGCATCGCCATAGACCCGAAGAAAATAGAGGCAGTGGTGGATTGGAAGCAACCTACATCAGCCAGCGAAGTACGAAGCTTTCTGGGCCTAGCGGGATACTACCGTAGGTTCGTAAAGGACTTTTCTAAACTGGCCTCGCCTTTGACCTGCCTTACTCAGAAGGGTATTATATACAAATGGGGTGAAGACTGCGAAGCCAGCTTTCGAGAACTTAAGCAGCGTCTTGTTTCAGCTCCGATCCTTGCTCTTCCAGATGGGGTAGAGGAGTTTCAGATATACAGTGATACCTCGGGACTCGGTTTGGGATGTATGCTCATGCAGAGGGATAAGGTAATATCGTACGCCTCCAGGCAACTGAAGCCGCACGAGAAGAACTACCCGACGCACGACTTAGAATTGGCGACAATTGTATTTGCACTGAAGTTGTGGAGGCATTATCTTTATGGTGTTGCTTGCAAAATCTTCACAGATCACAAGAGCCTCAAGTATCTATTCACACAACGAGAACTGAACCTCCGACAACGACGTTGGCTAGAACTGATTAAAGACTACGATCTGACGATCGCTTATACACCGGGCAAGGGAAACGTCGTTGCTGATGCTCTGAGTCGGAAGTACGTGGGCTCGTTATCCATAAACAACCATTTACTTCGAGATCTTGAGGCAATGGGCATCGAGCTTCGTGTTCAGCATCAAGGAGTGCAGCTGGCATCACTCCATCTTGAACCAAGTCTGCGTGATAGAATCAAATCAGCTCAGGAGGGCGATCAGTTCCTAGCGAAGGCACGCGGACTGATTTCGGCGGGGAAGACGTCTGACTTTGTGGCAGGCGAAGATGGGACCTTATAAATGAAAGGAAGGCTATGTGTTCCTAACGACCCAGAACTCCGAAGGGAAATTATGGCGGAAGCACACTATACGAAGTATTCCTTGCATCCGGGGAGCACTAAGATGTACATGGACTTACGCAGAACCTTCTGGTGGCAAGGTATGAAGCGGGATATGGCGACCTTTGTGTCACAGTGCATGGCCTGTCAACAGGTGAAAGCTGAACATCAGAGGCCCGACGGGGAGCTGCAGAACCTCGCTATTCCTGAGTGGAAATGGGACAACATCACTATGGATTTCATTGTAGGATTTCCGAAGACTCTACGGGGGCATGATGCGATTTGGGTCATAGTTGATCGTTTGACCAAATCAGCCCACTTTCTTCCTATAAAAGTTACTTGGAGCGTCGATCGGTTAGCACAGATTTACATAGACGAGATTGTTCGATTACACGGAGTACCTGCCTCAATCGTCTCTGACCGTGACGGACGCTTCTTATCTTATTTTTGGACAAGCCTACAGTCTGCTTTGGGAACCAAGCTAAAGTTCAGTACTGCATACCACCCCCAGACTGATGGCCAGACGAAAAGGACAAATCAGATACTTGAAGATATGTTACGGCTGTGTACAATCGATTTGAAGACTAGTTGGGACACGCATCTCACGTTGGCGGAGTTTGCGTACAACAACAGCTACCAATCGAGCATCCAGATGGCACCGTATGAAGCACTTTATGGGCGCAAGTGTCGATCTCCAATTTGTTGGGACGAAGTCGGCGAGCGGCAAGTACTCGGGCCAGAGATGGTAGAACAGGCAGTTGAGAAAGTTCGCTTGATTCGGGAAAGACTCCGCACGGCACAGAGCCGACAGAAAAGTTATGCCGATGCTCATCGTAGACCTTTGGAGTTCGTGGTCGGGGATCATGTATTCTTAAAAGTGACGCTGATGCGTGGGGTGATGCGTTTCGGCGTGAAGGGCAAACTGAGTCCCAGGTTTGTCGGCCCCTTCGAGATTTTGGAACGAGTGGCAGCTGTGGCATACCGGATTGCACTACCTCCCGCCTTGGCTGAAGTGCATGACGTATTCCATGTTTCTCAACTGCGAAAGTATGTGCATGACCCGAGTCATATGGTTAGCTTCGAACAATTGGAACTGCGCACAGATTTATCATACTCAGAAGAGCCGGTGCAGATTCTGGATCGTAAGGAAAAAGTACTTCGCAACCGTACGATGTCCTTGGTTCGCGTGCTGTGGCGAAACCATTCAGTTGGGGAATCAACCTGGGAGATGGAATCGGAGATGAAGGAGAAATATCCTTCGTTGTTCATTCAGTCGGAGGTAGGGCCTTGTTCTTAAGTTTCGGGACGAAACTTTTTCTTAGTGGTATATTATGTAGTGCCTCAAATCCTGATCCGACCGGGATGTGCACTATATAATTGGGCTTGTGGCTAGTCCGTCAGAGTATGCTTAGATCTTTGGCATCTTATTGCCACGGACGAAATACGATGATCCTTTCCAACTCATGGAAAGGCCTCTATTGAAACGAGTCTAATAGTTTTCGTGTTTGGTTGCTTGGTTTTCTTGATTGCCGCTTTGGGATTTGATTTGGTGTTGCTTTCGAGTTGCTTGGTTTTCGCTGTTGGTTTTATTGATTGGAGCTTGAATTTTGGGGAGTTCGGCAAGGAAGGATAGGCAAGAATTCTAACTCGGTGCTCGTGCTGTTGCAGGTCCGCGTAACTGACGTTTGATCGTCGCTAGGCGGGATTCCTTGTTTCAGCAACTTTTCCCTTAACCAGTGAGTGGTTTGGTCCCTTCTTTCCTACTTCTTCACGCCAACATCTCTAATGTTTCAAACGTTCACTCGATGATGCCCGGTTGGACGCCTAGGAAATGCTTAGCCACAATGCATGCCAGCCACTAAGAAAGGAACATGGGAATTGTAGACTAATTTTTACTATATGCTTGCACACCTTATAATTTGGGTTGGTTGGAAAGGGAATTTGGTTGTTGGTTACGGCCTGGTGCCTCGGATAGAGTTTGGACCCATGGGATATCAAAATCGGAACACCGCATTGAGAAAATATGAACTGTTGCATAAGATATATATATTGCTGCTTTACTTCATCTGTTTAATTCGATGCATTGTGTGAGATATAAAATGTTCATGCATTTGCATGGTCTGGGATAACTTGTGCACAAGGTTTATCATTTCCTCGAAACGGCTTTCCGGGGCACTGGAACCGTATCGATCCGGAGGGAAATATTGATTCGTGTTCGTCACGATGCATTGCGGGACCTCCAACGGGGCTTGCTACCCGGGCTGATAGGGCGCGCCGTTAATGCTTGGAATATGTTCCTAAGGTGTCGATCACACCAATGACCGCATAGAATAGAACACATGCTAATTTATTGTCTTATGCAGATGGTAAGTATACTTGTGTTTCATTGCAGGGAAGGCGTGCATCGGTTGAGTAAGCAATCGATGCACTGGTTGAATTCAATGCTATTTTCATTTCTATCAAAATATACAACTGATATGAATTGAATTCACTTGCTTCCTTATAGAAGTAATCTTAATGCATGCTCGCCCCTAATAAGCTAGTATCGATTTAGTCGAGTGTGATTCATCCCGCTCACCAGTACAAGTTGAGTACTGACCCACATTGTGGGCAACTATTTCAGGCACTCAGACGGTGCAACGCTAGTGGATAGACGAAGAGGCGTTAGGAGCACCTTTATTTTGAAGTATAGTTGAAGTCAGATCATTTTGGAGGCTTGGACTTTCAACCTATACAAGGGCGTAATGTATGGACGACGGGGACTATCTGATGGAGCGCGCCCTGCATTTTTAGTTATCTTTTCTAATGTAATTCAAGTAGCCGAGAAGGCGCATCAATGTAGACTCTATGTAAATTACTCTGAATTATCAATAAAAAAGCATATTTTCTTCCTGCACTTGTGTTCAATTATCTGTGAATGTGTTTTCTAAATCGTGTTTCAAAGTGGGTTCCTATAACTGCAAGTTCTTGCCTTGTACGAGCGCAACTCCAGGCTCGTACGGTATCACGCCCCAGCGAGGACGAATCGGTTCCGTGAAGGATCCAGCGAGGACGATTGACCCTTTCGGGATCGGGGCGTGACATCTGATGATCCAACTCATGTCGAATACTCCTCGAGCCTCTATCCGATGTCTATGACATGACTGTACAACTCAGCGGCTTGGGCCTGTACATGCCAGAACATAAATCTCCTCGAGCCAACTGTTGGGAACCCTTCGTATGCATCAAATATTTCTTCCCAAACAAACTGTGATAACTATCATCCGCCAGCCTCTCTACCGAAACTAAGTTATAGCACAAACTCGGTACATATCGCACATCCTTGAGAACGAACTTCTCGCCAAGCTCCATTGTCAAGTGCACATCACAGATGCCTACAACTGCAGTCGTCCCCATGTTATCCATCTTTACACGTCCAAACTTGTCACCGTGGTATAACGTTAAGATCCTCCTATATGGAGGGGCGTGATACGATACCCCCGTGTCCATGACACAATCGCCATCATGGCATATGACACAAGGTTCCTCTACGTCGGTTGCTGCGATGATGAGATCTTCCATAGCCGTGAGATCCTCTTGATCATCCTTGCGTTTGGACTTCTCAGCTTTGAGCTTCATGCATTTCCTCTTGATATGACCCATTTCGCCACAATGATAGCACTCCTCCTTGCGGTCCACAATCGCAAGATCCCGAGAACTCTCCCATGTCCTCGCCTATGACTTGGGTCTTCCCTCCCGTAGGAAGCCACCATAGCGGACTCATGCGCCGATTCTACTTGCTTTTGCCAGATCTCCTCATTCAACAAGCTGCTTTTGACTGCCTCAATCGTGACAACTACACCAGGCGCGAAGTTGCTCACCGACATCACCAATGTCTCCCAGCTTTCTGGCAGAGAACTCAAATACAAGAGGGCCTGAAGCTCATTATCAATCACCATCTTCATCGCAGACAGCTGATTGATAATACCCTGAACCTCGTTTAGATATTGTGCTACTGGGGACCCTCCGTGTGCTTCGAGTTGACGAGTTGGCGAATCAGAAATACCTTGTTGTCAGCCGTCTTTCTTTCATACAGCGAATACAGTTTCTTCCATAATGCTTTTGTTGAACTCTCCATAGACACATGGTGAAACACTAAGTCGTCCAGCTATTGGCGTATGAATCAAACGACCTTCTGATTCAGTCATTTTTAGTCTTCAGCAACTTTGTCTGATGGCTTAGCATTGTCGCCCTCTAACGGACCATGCAAGTCCTTGCACTAGAGTAGATCCTCCATCAGTGGCTTCCAAATTGCCCAATTCTCCCTTGTGAGGTTGATCATACGAGTTTTCATCTTCTTCATAGACATAGTTGCTAGAACCAAAACTAGTAGCTCTAATACCAGAGGTTGGGGAATCAGACATGTCCTTAAAGCATTTTGATACCGTGTTTGAGAGTACCCGCAGCAAAAACTTTAAGCCAACCCACCTGAGATAACCAACCCCTGTCTACCGAACACCAAGCACAGATAAAGACAAGTATAGGGCGGTGACTACGTCACCTGAAAAAATCTCAACCTTTATAACTCAGGTAAAATTACAAGATTGACAAAATCAATGTTGAACCATTTGCCCTAATAGATTCAACCCTCTTACCACACTCAAGAAGAAAAGAAATAGATTATAATTAAAATCACTCTCCAACCCGTAGCAATCTCCCTGAGTGAATGCGATGACTCCTTGATCAGATCTCTTTCTTTCTTTTGTCTTGGATGACGAAGTCCTAAGAGCAAAGCACGGACTTTCTCTAAGATATTCTATGGACGAGAACCCGAATCTCCAACTTGTGATATACTTTGTGTCTCCACCCTCCTATATTTATAGTATAAAAAATATTATTTAGGTCATAATAGGAGTTTCTAAATAGAAAATCTTAAAATAAGAATCTTATTCCACCTAAAATAGCCAAACACTAATTATAGACGTCCAAATATGGTCAAATTAAATATTTGATACAAATTTAAAATCTAATCAAATCTTACATTTAATGTAGATTTCTAAATTATATCAAATCAAATCTTTGACCATATTTGGGCTCCAAAATTCACCAAATCCAGACTGGACCCCAACACTAACTACTTGAGCTAACACACCACATGTGTATAAGTCAATAAATGATGCTCAAAATATACAAACATGGTTTTTTTTAAGATTATGGAATAATGGGACCAAGTCACCTATGGACTAACCCTAATAATCTTCTACATATTTCAATATGTGAATGAGTGTTCCTATAGTGACTACTTTACATTGTGCATTAGGATATATGTCACTTACGACTTGAATCTTTCTGCATGGGTTGAAGTATAGTACGATTTAGAATGGACTAAACCTTGAATTTAGTACCATAGATAAAATTATCCCCACTCACATAATTACATCAATTTTGCCTCTGGTTGCACGTTAAAAGCCTTATGCTAACTTGGATTTTATGTATACGTTTTGGGTATCTACAAGTTTTTTCTTAAGAGCCGGCTTACATCTCTAATCATACACATAGGTGTGTTCTTTCTTTAAAGAGTTTAATATTCAAACATGAGCCTACCTGCCTTCTTCTAGTGCTATACCGCTATAACATGGCTTCAAGCCAAGGTCTCACTACCTCATGTGGTCACTACAAAAAATAGCTAGATAGCGACAAAAAAATTCGTCGCTAAAATGGCTATTTTCGTCGCTAACACTAAATAGCGACTAAACAACGACTAAAAAAATTCACCGTTGAATGCATTGTCGATGTTCACTTTTCGTTGCTAATTCGTCAGTACACTGACTAACTAACGACTGAAATAGCGACTGAATATTAGTGACTAACCGTCGACGAATATAACCGTCGCTTAATTAGCGACGGATTAACGACTAAATAGCGATGAGTTCTAATACTCTGATTATCTGATACTTCCTTTATCGACAAAAATTTTGGTTGCTAGTTAGTCGCTAAGTTTAATTTTTTTACAAATGTTAGTATCTAGTTAGTCGCTAAATTATTAATATTTTCCATATTTTTAGAAACCATGCTATGCACATTATGTGGTAGATTCACAATAATATAAATCAGTGCAAACAACGTTTAGCGCTACAATAATAACCAATAATAACTAAAACAACAATAATAACACACACAAAGTACACAAACAAACAAACAAACAAATATATATCATAGTCATGTCCAATCATGTTCATCTATCAACCAAAAAACATACATACAAAAAGATAAACTAATACAACAAGCAGAAACTAATATGTCTTTGATGATACAAAAGTTTACAAAATCAAGACGAAGGTTGATTCTTCGACAAGGTAGATTCTAATTTCCAGTCTGCAGCTTGTACCTGCACTTCAAAATATTTTAAGTGAGAGAGGAAATAAGAAAATAAAAAAGTATCCATACCAATATATCTCTCTCATATAAAACCAAGATTCAATAGTGTAAAGATATACTACATAGGAATTCTCTTTATGGTCATCTATTGAGTTCTATCCGTAAATTGTGAAAATAAGGAAGCAATAAAGAAATAACAGTAAAAACTTGAAATTTTAGTTGGAAAAGGATATTCATATTCGTATTTGTAAAAAATCATTGTAGATCTTGCTTTACTACATCATGAAATTCACAGCCAAAAATATAGTCGTGTCTTAACTGAAGGATAACTAGCCACTGTTCGCTTTGTAATAAAAGAAAATACACATGAAGAAAGAAGAGAGTGAACAATCTAGAAACATTGGCCTTTAATTAAATCACAAATCTTAAATACCTCTTTCTTTCATGACAACCATTAAAGCAGCAACAACAACAACAGAGCTTTTACCCCCAAATCATTGGAATTAAAACTGGTAATACATTGGGAGAAAAAAAAATATTGATGGTATAAAACATAAACATGAAGCTCTTCAGTATATGCTTGGAAAGTACCAAACTAGTATCAAAATTTGATTCTTCAAGTGAGAACTTGACCAAACTCTACAAGTTCTGCCTTCTTCTTCTCTTGTGCTTCATGTTCCTCTGATACGTATGGTTAAAAATTTAGAGTTGGGTGTTCGAATAGTATTGTATAGATCATTGTATTTCAACTTCATACTTCGTGGGTGCAATAAAAAGTAATTTTATCATGATCAAACTAAATATGGCCCCATTGTTCAAGTAAAGTGTATTTGTAGCATGAGGATGCTCACCATATTTTCGAAAAGGATGGTGTCCAATCATGATAGTGATCGGGCAATTGGAAAATCCAGATCTTTGAGCCCTATGAGCTATCGACTTCTCTTTTTATCATGTATTTTCTTAGCTAAAAGTGTGAAGTCTCGAATTGCCTATATAGTTGATCTCTCTACTTATAGATTCATAGTAGGAGAAGGCAATAGCCCTAGAACAAGAGCTATAATCATTAAAAAATACAAAGAGAATTTTTTTTGTATTACTTCACTTGGTCTCTCATCAAGCACCTTTCCCAACCTAGCTTTTAATTTTTTTAGAAAAGTGACACAACTTCTAGAAAACAAAAGCAAGACATCGACAGTTCAAGTGATACAACTTGTCATCCGAAAAGCAATAGCCTTGTTGTGAAGAAGCAGTAGGAGAGAATAATATAGGTCTTTCATTCATCATGATATTACATATATATACATCCACATATCAACTTTGGCCTAAGTCACATGGACCAATCACCATAGATACAATTTAATCATACAATTTAATCCCAATACCCTCCCTCAAGTTGGAGCATGCAAGTCACAAATATCCAACTTTATTAAAAGAAACTCAAATTTTCTTTTGTCCAAAGCTTTGGTGAAAATATCCGCCAATTGTCCATCCGTCGGCACATAAGATGGGGGAATAACTCCATCAAGAACATCATCCCTCAAAAAGTGACAATCCACCTTAATGTATTTTGTGCGCTCATGGAAAACTGGATTCTGTGCAATATGTAAAGCAGATTGACTATCACAAAATAAATCTATAGCACACGAATGTTGCACCCCCAAACTGTCACGACCCGCACCCGGAAATTCGGGCACGAGTGCGTGGGTACGTCCAGCCTATGCCGCAGTGTCGGCGGTAGTACGCTGTCTAGGGCATGACCACAAGTAATAAATCTAGCTCATTCACAATAATTAAATAGGCAAGAAAATAGCAGGAAAAGAATGCTAAGATTTTATAACCAGAATGTGATAATCAGATCCGGAGTTTATTACAGAACCATAGATTATATCGGGGACAAACCCGATTACTAAGATGAAAGGAAATAAACAACTAATGCTAACTACTCTGCAGGAGTAGTCTCCTGGGTGGGAACCGGCTCCGCAACTGTATCACCTGCTGGCTCATAGGGTCCATAATAGGTGGGGGCAAGGTTCTCATCATCGCCTAAACAACAGATCCAGTCAGGAAAGGAGCAAAGTACACAATGCACAACAAGATTTAAGCTAAATATTTGTGACAGGTAGAAAAATAACTGACTAAGCATCATGTTGAGAATATGCGTAAGTAAATAGTGAAATTAACTGAGAAATAATGCTATAAAACAAGACTAGAAGTAAAGTATGATTAATTGCTATAAACCAGAAATACGAGTAAAACAGGAAAAATGTGACAGGAAATGTAACTGTAACAAGACAACAAGAACTGCAACAAGACAGGAACTATGTGCGTGAACTTGTGTATTTAGAATACATAGTTGGCATGTAGGGGTTTATAAGGCTAATAAGGCCGTCATAGACGACTAGTGACTAGCAATAATCAAGTATAAGGCTGATGGTACAGTCGCGTACCAACAGCTAGTAACGGGACTTGGGGAAGGGTAAACTACATGCCTCCTAGTATTCTCCCACCCGACATGAAAAGCAAGACATGAAATATATATTATTCAAGACATGAAATCCAGTTTTCTACTCTACGTATGATTATCAATGGTACTAATAAAGCAGGGAAATTATTTATCACAATATAAAGGTTAAACTTGAAGTGCAGGTACTTGCCTGTTGTTTGGATCTGATTAGTTAGGTTCTCGGGGAAAAATTCCAGAGATGAGTCCAAAAGCTGAAATAGACATTACCATCACGCTCAGAAGATGTCAAATAGCTAGAAACGCCTGTCCTTGGGTCCAATTTGGAGACAAGGGCAAAAACGGTAATTTCGGGTCAAAACGGGGTCCGCCGTTGGGCCCGCTTTGCACCGAAAAACGTGTCCGGGTCAAAGGTCTCCAAATTCACCAAACTTAGTGTCAACAGGTCAAGAACGCTGATACGAACCCAACGGAACTTCCAGATTTGGATTCCGATGAGCCGAACACGAAATCGCCCGTCGAGCGGGGCCTGTGGGGCCCACGACACGCGATTTCGTCCACGTTCTCAGAATCGAACCAAACTTGACCCACAGGACCAGCGTATCGCTACGAGTCCGATGGCGCAAGTTTCGTCTCGATCCGACGTGTGTGCACGAAGTTAGGGTGAATTGCCGAAAAGGCGGATACGGGGCGATGTCCGCGGATACGCGTTGATTCCGGTGTGCACGCACACCCGAATCAGCTTCCGTGAAATCTCACACGTCCGTATCGACGGTGCGCACGTATCTGTGAAGACCGCACGCGACCAAGTCGTCCCGTTTGGCGGGACGTACTCGGTTCCGGGGTGAAACAGGGTCTGGTTTTTCCTGTTTTTGGATCGCGGTGTGCGATCACCACAGGACGCGGTGCCACGAACAGTTTGTCCGGACACCGAGAGGGTCATACAGGCTACGCGTAGGAATTGACAGAATCGAAAACGGAGATCAGGGTTGCAAGTTATGAATACCTGAAGGGGACCGAGAAATCAGGGTTTCTGAACCGAGTCCGACACGCGATTCGTGTCCTGGACGTGTCCAGTGCTGTGTCCACTGCGTGTCCTGGCCGTGTCCGGGGCTCTGGGGTCTTGGCCGTCGGTCGGCGAGGTCGGGCCGGGCTCTGGCGGCTCAGGCGAAGTCTCCGGCGGCGCACCGGAGCGGCGGGGGTCGACGGCGGCTCTCGAACAGCGGGGGGAGTTGGACACGGGGTCGAAGGAGGTTCTGGAGGAGGAGGTACTGGGAGAGGTCGACGGCGGGTCTGGGAGGCCGGCGTAGGCGGCTGAGGGGAAGTCGGGGGCTCGCCGGAGCGTCGGGGGCTCGCCGGAGCGTCGGGGAGATAGGGTTAGGGTTTGCAGGTGGTTTGGGGGTGGAAGGAGGCGGAGATGGGGGTCTTTATAGGGGCTGTCGAGGCGGGGAAGGCCGGGGCGTCGGCGGGTTATCCGGAGGGGAAGACGACGTGGAGGAGGGCGTGGCGCGCGATTTCCGGCGCCGGCGGCGGGATCGCAGGATCGTGGGAGAACGGGGACGACGGGGGTGATGGAGCAGGTCCGGGTCGGGCGCGGATCCGGTCAGGCCGACCCCCCCGACCCGCTAAGGCAATGGGGTTGGGCTGGGCTGTACTGGGCTCGGCCCACTGGGCCGGGCCGGGCCCAAACCGAGAAACAAAAAAATAAATAATAAAATAATAATAATAATAATAATAATAATAAACAGTAATTAATTATTAATTAGGAAAATTAGTTTTTAGGCTTTTAAAAATAGGTCTGAGGCCTAGAAAAATCCAGAAAAATTTCCCTAAGTCCAGTTTTCCATTTTACACCCAAAAATATTATTTTCATAATATTTTAATATTATTTATTAGCAATTAAAAATCATTTAATAATTAAAAGCCTTTATTTTAATTACAGAAAATTTCCAGAAAATTCCAGAAAATTAGAAAAAATCCAAGATTTAATATTTTTGAAAAAGCAGGGGCTTACAATCTACCCGACTTATAAAATTTCGTTCTCGAAATTTAAAATTATAGCGGGGTTCTCTCGGTCCAATCTCACTTGATCGCGGTCGCTACCCAACTTAGAATTTTACCCATATCCTCTAAGGCTGTACAACTAGTAAAGCTAGGTCCAACTAAATAAATCATGGTATTGAATCTTTAAGTTTGCAATACAAACACATCACCTAGGGTATTGCCTTGGTCATAAAGGGTTATCATCAATTTGACCGGTCTGAGGGGTATGTCTAGTACTACAATTCAACTTATATCAAACACAGGATTTTGTCTTTCCGAAGTAAGGGAAGACGAGGATCAATAATAAGAGTTTAAGGGCGAGGTGGTAGAACAGAGGTATAGGGATCAAGGCATTTAAAGAATTCTAATGGGGATTGTCAGGCGGTTATGGATTGAGATTCTATTCTGGTAATCATTTATTCGCATGCTCGTATTAGTACGGTTATGTAGCTGATACGATATGCTCGGACACTTTTAGGGGCAAGTATACTAGTCATTATATCTCTCAATCCACGCAAGGTAGTCGTGCGAAGTGCGAATCAAAATGCACTAAGGTTGATCAGACCGTAGTACACTGATTCTGAGTAGACACTTGTATTAGTGGGGTTGATCAGGCCTCAATAATACATGTGTCATGAACAAGCCCGATAAAGGGCAGGCTTGCAAAACTAGGCTATAAAATAGCAGCATATGTCGAGTTCAACAAAATTTAAGTGCGCTAGATAATGATGAAAGGAGGTGCAAATTATTGAAGTTCACAAAATAACACAAGATAAGCACAATAGCACAATCCTCTAAAACAATTATCAAATTTAAAAGCATACCAGGTATTTAGCAAGTTCAAAATTACTAGGTTGGGGCTGAGGTCACGAACCAATAGGCACAAAAACAATACTAGAAGAGATATCTACGAATCACTTACGTGCATTAGCTGCTTCCAGAGTTTGCGCGTTCTCCACGGTCATTACGTAAGCTTGTCCGCGTCCTGGAGCAGTGGGGCAGTCCCTCACTCGATGTTCTGTTGATCCACAATATAGACAGGCACCCAGTCTCATCCTACAAACTTGCCAGGTGTGACCTTGTTTTCGACAAAAGCCACAAGTGGGATCTCGTTGGGTCTGCCCTTGAGCTTGATGTTGGGGTGCTGGAGATCGAGGGAGAGGACGCTGGGCTTGCTGCGGGGATCTCTGCTGTTGTTGTTGTTGAAAAGGGCGTTTGTTGGGTCCCGCATTTCCGGTATCTCTTTCTCGCTTTAGCTTATGCCCCATGTCTCGCTCAACGCCTTGTGCCACGTTTAAGATTTCCTCATAGGTGCGGGCTCGGCTGGTGGTGACAGCAAGGCGAATATCCGGAGACAGCCCCTTCTTGAATCTACGGGCTCTGTCCTCCGGGGTACGAACCATGTACTCCGCAAAGTGGCTTAACCTGCTAAATTCAGCAGTATACTCATCTACAGATAGGTTACCTTGTTCCAGTCTCTCGAATTGGCTTTCGAGAGCTTCCCGAGCCACTTCGGGGTAGAATTTCTCCTTGAATAGCCTCTTAAAATCTTCCCAGGTGAGGTCAGGAGCAGATAGTTGGGGTTCATCTCTGAACCAAGTTCGAGCAATGTCGAACAGTTGCAGGCTTGCGGACTCCACTTTGAGATCATCAGGGACCCGAGCAGTCTTCAGGAGTCGCTCTACGTTCTCTATCCATTCATCGGCATAGAGGATGCCTTCAGTTCCGTAGAATTCCAGGGGTCTAAGATTCTTGAAGTCTTTGGCACTCCCTGGCCTCTTTTGTGGCGACTCCTGGGACCTAAGAGCTTCTGAGAGGCTGGTTCGAAGCAGGGCAGTCTGTTCTTTCTGGGATTCCACTAGTCCCTGGAACACTGCGAGTAGCTGTGCCCCATCTAGAGTAACTGCTGGAACAGATGGAGGCGGCGGGAGTGCAAGAGTCTCGGACACATTCTGCTCAGCTGGTTCTGATGTGCCTCCTACTGTGTTTCTCGTCTGAACCATTCTGAAAGATTAAGGGATAGGAGAATCAGAATAGAATACTTGGAAATCAAAGGCGATAGGATAATTGAGCAGAACTGATATCAAGAATTGAAATAAGGACCCTATACTGTGAATGAGCTTTATCCTAAAATCCTCAATCTTGTTGCAGGCCTGTTCGGTCCCTAAGTTGGAACCGAACAATTTAGTCGTTTGACCTGCATGGGCCACCACTAAAACGTGTCACGACCCGCACCCGAAAATTCGGGCACGAGTGCGTGGGTACGTCCAGCCTACGCCGCAGTGTCGGCGGTAGTACGCTGTCTAGGGCATGACCACAAGTAATAAATCTAGCTCATTCACAATAATTAAATAGGCAAGAAAATAGCAGGAAAAGAATGCTAAGATTTTATAACCAGAATGTGATAATCAGATCCGGAGTTTATTACAGAACCATAGATTATATCGGGGACAAACCCGATTACTAAGATGAAAGGAAATAAACAACTAATGCTAACTACTCTGCAGGAGTAGTCTCCTGGGTGGGAACCGGCTCCGCAACTGTATCACCTGCTGGCTCATAGGGTCCATAATAGGTGGGGGCAAGGTTCTCATCATCGCCTAAACAACAGATCCAGTCAGGAAAGGAGCAAAGTACACAATGCACAACAAGATTTAAGCTAAATATTTGTGACAGGTAGAAAAATAACTGACTAAGCATCATGTTGAGAATATGCGTAAGTAAATAGTGAAATTAACTGAGAAATAATGCTATAAAACAAGACTAGAAGTAAAGTATGATTAATTGCTATAAACCAGAAATACGAGTAAAACAGGAAAAATGTGACAGGAAATGTAACTGTAACAAGACAACAAGAACTGCAACAAGACAGGAACTATGTGCGTGAACTTGTGTATTTAGAATACATAGTTGGCATGTAGGGGTTTATAAGGCTAATAAGGCCGTCATAGACGACTAGTGACTAGCAATAATCAAGTATAAGGCTGATGGTACAGTCGCGTACCAACAGCTAGTAACGGGACTTGGGGAAGGGTAAACTACATGCCTCCTAGTATTCTCCCACCCGACATGAAAAGCAAGACATGAAATATATATTATTCAAGACATGAAATCCAGTGTTCTACTCTACGTATGATTATCAATGGTACTAATAAAGCAGGGAAATTATTTATCACAATATAAAGGTTAACTTGAAGTGCAGGTACTTGCCTGTTGTTTGGATCTGATTAGTTAGGTTCTCGGGGAAAAATTCCAGAGATGAGTCCAAAAGCTGAAATAGACATTACCATCACGCTCAGAAGATGTCAAATAGCTAGAAAATGCCTGTCCTTGTGTCCAATTTGGGACAAGGGCAAAAACGGTAATTTCGGGTCAAACGGGGTCCGCCGTTGTGCCCGCTTTGCACCGAAAAACGTGTCCGGGTCAAGGTCTCCAAATTCACCAAACTTAGTGTCAACAGGTCAAGAACGCTGATACGAACCCAACGGAACTTCCAGATTTGGATTCCGATGAGCCGAACACGAAATTGCCCGTCGAGCGGGCCTGTGGGGCCCACGACACGCGATTTCGTCCACGTCTCAGAATCGACCAAACTTGACCCACAGGACCAGCGTATCGCTACGAGTCCGATGGCGCAAGTTTCGTCTCGATCCGACGTGTGTGCACGAAGTTAGGGTGAAATTGCCGAAAAGGCGGATACGGGACGATGTCCGCGGATACGCGTTGATTCCGGTGTGCAAGCACACCCGAATCAGCTTCCGTGAAATCTCACACGTCCGTATCGACGGTGCGCACGTATCTGTGAAGACCGCACGCGACCAAGTCGTCCCGTTGGCGGGACGTACTCGGTTCCGGGGTGAAACAGGGTCTGGTTTTTCCTATTTTTGGATCACGGTGTGCGATCACCACAGGACGCGGTGCCACGAACAGTTTGTCCGGACACCGAGAGGGTCATACAGGCTACGCGTAGGAATTGACGGAATCGAAAACGGAGATCAGGGTTGCAAGTTATGAATACCTGAAGGGGACCGAGAAATCAGGGTTTCTGAACCGAGTCCGACACGCGATTCGTGTCTGGACGTGTCCAGTGCTGTGTCCACTGCGTGTCCTGGCCGTGTCCGGGGCTCTGGGGTCTTGGCCTGTCGGTCGGCGAGGTCGGGCCGGGCTCTGGCGGCTCAGGCGAAGTCTCCGGCGGCGCACCGGAGCGGCGGGGGTCGACGGCGGCTCTCGAACAAGCGGGGGGAGTTTGGACACGGGGTCGAAGGAGGTTCTGGGAGGAGGAGGTACTGGGGGAGGTCGACGGCGGGGTCTGGAGGCCGGCGTAGGCGGCTGAGGGGAAGTCGGGGGCTCGCCGAGCGTCGGGGGCTCGCCGGAGCGTCGGGGAGATAGGGTTAGGGTTTGCAGGTGGTTTGGGGGTGGAAGGAGGCGGAGATGGGGGTCTTTATAGGGGCTGTCGAGGCGGGGAAGGCCGGGGCGTCGGCGGGTTATCCGGAGGGGAAGACGACGTGGAGGAGGGCGTGGCGCGCGATTTCCGGCGCCGGCGGCGGGATCGCAGGATCGTGGGAGAACGGGGACGACGGGGGTGATGGAGCGGGTCCGGGTCGGACGCGGATCCGGTCAGGCCGACCCGCCCGTCCCGCTAAGGCAATGGGGTTGGGCTGGGCTGTACGGGCTCGGCCCACTGGGCCGGGCCGGGCCCAAACCGAGAAACAAAAAAATAAATAATAAAATAATAATAATAATAATAATAATAATAATAATAATAATAAACAGTAATTAATTATTAATTAGGAAAATTAGTTTTTAGGCTTTTAAAATAGGTCTGAGGCCCAGAAAAATCCAGAAAAATTTTCCTAAGTCCAGTTTTCCATTTTACACCCAAAAATATTATTTTCATAATATTTTAATATTATTTATTAGCAATTAAAAATCATTTAATAATTAAAAGCTTTTATTTTAATTACAGAAAATTTCCAAAAAATTCCAGAAAATTAGGAAAAATCCAAGATTTAATATTTTGAAAAATCAGGGGCTTACACAAACTGCCAAGCAACCCTTTGAGCCACTTAAGCTCACACGTAACTGCCGCTATCGCACGATATTCTGCTTTGACCGAAGAGAGGGACACCGTTACCTATTTCTTTGTCTTCCAAGAGATAGGCAAATCACCAAGAAAAACCAACCAACCAGACAAAGAGCGTCTCATGATGGGATAACTCGTTCAATCAAAATCACACCACCCTTGGAGCCGCAAATCATAGTCAGAGCGAAGGAGAATGCCTTGACCAGGATAACCCTTCAGATATCTAACAACCCTCAAAGACGCATTCCAATAATCATGATGGGGCTCATGCATAAGCTGCGATAAGATGTAATGAGCGTAAGCCAAATTTGGCCGAGTAAATGAAAGATAGCCACCCCATGAGTCGCCGATATGCTTTCCCATCCGACAATAGTGGACTTATAGAGCGTGCCAGTTGATGATGTTGTTTCAAGGAAAAGCTTGCGGGTTTTGCCTCCACAATCCTGTCTCAGAGATAATGTCAAGTGTATATTTTCGTTGGTACAAAAAAATTTCCTTCGCACTGCGAGCTACCTCAACTCCAAGAATAAACTTCAACACCCCAAGGTCCTTCATATGAAAGAATGTACTCAAATACTCTTAAAGGCAGTAAGAGCAGTAGAATTATTGCTAGAGAGAATTAAATTGTCGATAGACACAAGAACATTTATCTGAATATCACCCTTATGAAGAGTAAAAAGCGATTAGTTAGAGTACGATTGGCAAAATTCATACTCCCGCAAAGAAGATGCCAACTTTGCAAACCAACATCGAGGTGCCTGTTTAAGCCCATAAAAAGATTTTTAAAGCCGACATACCTGATCAGGGCGTGTGGTTCAAAAACCAGGTGGTAGTTTCATATACACTTGTTCGATAAGATCTCCATACAGGAAAATATTGTGAACATCTATCTGATGTAGTTCCCAATTCTTTGCTGAAGCTATAGCCAGAAAAGCATGAACAGTAACCATTTTTGCAACAGGAGCAAAAGTATCAGTATAATTGATCCCTTCAACCTAATGATTGTCGAAAACCACCAAACGGACTTTAATCCACTCAACACTCCCATCAGAATTAGAATTTATCTTATACACCCACCGGCTACCCAGAGCATATTTTCCAGCCGGAAGCATCTCCATTGTCCATATATCATTATCCTCCAAAGCCCGTATCTCCTTCTGCATAGCTTCACATCATCATGTATCTTTAACCACCTCTTTAAAGGAGTCCGGTTTTGTGTCACGCCCCAGTCCCAAAATGACGAGGGACTGAGCACGTGAGCAATGGCCAGCAGCACGTACCGATGGATAACCCAATTTAATGGATCCATCAGGGCATGCTTCAGCTGTAGTCTATCAGTAATATGTTACAAGTCTCAGGTATTTCTAATCTCATCCACAGAATAACACAGATTAATGACGGAAATAATGCAAATAGAATTAAATATGCAATACTAAATAAGGTTATCTCGGAAAACAAATCCGAGAATTATTCTGTTACATTTAAGGAAACATAGACTGGAAATAAAATACTGAAAAGGAAATACTGTGGAGCTGAAGCCGGTGCTCAGGAGAAGTCTTCTGCAACTATCTCGTCCTCGGTTCCGGGCTCTGCTCCAAGGAGTGCTCCTGTACCGTACACCTCGGGGTAGTTCTCCTCGGCTATACCTGGGGACATAGTCCATTCCAGGTCCTCAGGGGACATAACAAGGTACAGAAAATACAAGCCAAAACATATGCAGTGCAGCAACAAGATAAACAGCAGGGTAAATATATAAACCAGCTAGTGATATGCAAGTGAGAGTTTTAGTCATACTCAGGCTGAGACTACTACAGGATCAGTGTCGAAGAAACCATAGCAGTATTTTCTCGAAGAGCCAGAACTTGTGCCAAAGCTCTGTATCAGAGACTAAGACACCTCCAGATAACATTATTTACATTATAATCAGCCTTGATATGGTAATACTCTCCCCACCCCATGTAATCTCACGTCACAGTTCCAGAATATATCAGGTACAAGTCACGCAAGTTTGAACTAATGCAATGAGTTAGGCTAGAATCTAAGCATGTAAACTGGAAATGAAAATGTAGCCTATACGAAATCACCAGGTATATCTCAGGCAATTCCATCACATTAAGAGTGTCAAGTGTCCTGGGTTGAGCAGTTAAGCAAGTTACTTATGAAACTACAAGCAATCAAGTAAATACTTTAACCAGAATTATCTGAGAACTTGACAAGCTTTACTTGCCCACTGATATATAACTAAGTCCAAGAAATAGGTAACAAAGCTGCAAGTTTTGGCAAGGTACACTTGCCTGTGGTTCCGGCTATGTTTGCGGTTCTGACTTCGGTTGGATTTGCAGGCGGTACTCCGGTTGCTGAAACAAATATCACCATCAGATCCAAAAAATATCAATCAGCTAGAAACGCCTGTCCTTGGGTCCAATTTGGAGACAAGGGCAGAAACGGCAGTTTCGGGTCAAAACGGGGTCCACATGCGGGCCCGCTTTGCACCGAAAAACGCGTCAGGGTCAAAGGTCTCCAAATTTACCAAACTTAGTGTCAACAGGTCAGGAACGCTGATACGAACCCAACGGAACTTCCAGAATTGGATTCCGATGAGCCGATCACAAAATCGCCCGTCGAGCGGGCCCTATGGGGCCCACGACACGCAATTTCGTCAACGTTCTCAGAATCGAACCAAACTTGACCCACAGGACCAGCGTATCGCTACGAGTCCGATGGCGCAAGTTTCGTCTCGATCCGACGTGTGTACACAAAGTTAGGGTAAATTGCAGAAAGTACGGATACGGGACGATGTCCGCTGATACGCGTTGATTCCGGTGTGCACGCACACCCGAATCGACTTCTGCGAAAGCCCACACGTCCGTATCGACGAGGCGCACATATCTGTGAAGACCGCGCGCGACCAAGTCGTCCCGTTTGGCGGGGCGTACTCAGTTCCGTGGTGAAACAGGGTCTGGGTTTTTCCTGTTTTTGGATCGCGGTGTGCGATCACCACAGGACGCGGTGCCCCGAACAGTTTGTCCGGACACCGAGAGGGTCATACAGGCTTCGCAACGCAATTTGCGGAAACGAAAACGGAGCTACGAGTGAAAAGATACACGCACCTGAAGGGGAACCGAAAACCAGGGCCAAATCGTGTCCGACACGTGTCCGATTCGTGTCGGACACGGACTCGAGAATTAGGGTTAGGGTTAGGGCTTGGGGTGTACTGGCCGACGGCAGGGGCGGCTGAGGGCGGCCGGGCTGCGGCGGAGGGGGGCCGGGGCTCTGCGGCGAAGCGGCGCGGCGCTCGAGCGGAGGCGGCGGCGGCCGGAGGCGGCTACGGCGAGGGTGGCAGAGGAGAACTCTGGAGGGGGCTGTGGAGGTGACGGCGTCGGGTGGCTCACGGCGGGAGGAGGTCGGTGGCGCTGGGGGTCTGCACGGCGACGGAGGCGCAGCGGCGAGCGGCGAGGCGCAGTGGCGGTGGCGGTGGTCGGGGCAGTGGCGGAGGGAGAGAGGGGAGGGGTTCTTATAGAGGCGGAGGGGAGCGGTCGTGGCCGTGGGAGGCGGAGGAGGGGGCGAGGTGGCCGGGGTCGTGGGCGAGGGTGGCGGGCTGGGCGCCGCGTGGCGGGCGGAGCGGCGCCGGACGCGGGCGCCGCCGGAGAACTCGGGGGCTGGGGTCGTGGGTGAAGGCGGGTCGGCGGGTGCGGGTCGGGCGGCGGTCAGACCCGACCCGACCCGGTGGGGAGTTGGGCTGGGTTGCGGGCCTGTGTGGGTTCGGGTCTGTTGGGCCGGGCTGGGCCTGCCCATCGGGCTGGGTTAAATAAAAATAAATAATAATAATAAGAATAATAATAATAATAATAAATAAATAAATAATTTAAATAATTAAATAAATAGTTAAATACTATTTAGGCATTTAAAAATAGGTCTGAGGTCCAATAAATTCCAGAAAAAATTGTCCTAAGTCCAGTTTTTCATTTTACATCCAAAAATATCATTTTCATAATATTTTAATATTGTTTAGTATCAATTAAAAATCATTGAATAATTAAAATCCTGTTTTTAAATTACAGAAAATTCCCAGAAAATTCCAGAAAATTCTGAAAATTCCAGTTTTAAAATTTTAAAAAAAATCAGGGGGTTTACATTTTGTACCTGCAGTTACAGCTGTAAAAAAAATTGTGTCCCAGAGAAAATTGATCACAATTCAAAAAATGTGATATAGGATAAGGAGTACCTGAGGAGTGATTGGACGTGGTGGAATATTGGAAGGACTAAGACTCAACTTTGTATTATATTTTTAACAAAATCGCCAAGCTTCATGGACAAAATTTTGGCACGCATTCCACGCCCCAGTACACCCTCACCATCTGGCGCCCCCACCGTCGCCTCATCCTCCACAGTGGCCTTAGCCGCGCCTAGGGCTGTAAATGAGCCAAGCCGATCATAAGCTACTCTGAGCTCGGCTCGATAAAAGCTCGTTTGAGCTCAGTTCGTTTAGTAAACAAGCCAAGCTCAAGCTTTATTTTTGAGCTTGTTTAATAAACAAGCCAAGCTCAAGCTCATAAGTACTCGGCTCGTGTGAGCTCGCGAGCTGGCTCGTTTATGAGCTTGTAAGTCAGCTTGCAAGATGGCTTATTTAGAAGCTCATTTAGGAGCTTGCTTAAGAACTCATTTAGAAGCTTATTTAAGAGCTTGCTTAAGAACTCATTTAGAAATTAGAATCTGAATGGCCCATTAAAGAGTTTAAAAGCCCACAATTCTGAATGTGTATAAAATCTTAGCTTCAAGCCTTCAACCCTAATTTTTTTTCCTCTACTTCTCTTCTATTGTCCACCGGCACACCGCCTACCAAAAACCCTAAATTTATTTCTTCTCTAGTTCTCCTCTCCAGTCTCCACCGTGACTGCTCATCTTCTCTCCACATCGCCACTGCTCATCTCCTCTGAATCCTCTCCACCCGCCGAGTCTGCGACTGCTCATCTCCTCTCCACCCGCGAGTCCGCAACTTTGTAAGTCTTTTTTTGTTTCTCTTTCTTCCTACATCAGATTTTTCTTTGATTATTAGAGGTTGATTCCTCGAGGAAGTTGCTTCCACACAACTATACATACACATAGGACTCACATGAATATATGAAGCCAGAAACATGTGAATCTCTCTTTCTTTCTTTAACAATGTTGGCAATTTTTATATATGGATATACATTTTTTCTCTTTAAGGAATGAAAAAAATACTAAAAATTCAGAAAAAAAAATAGATAATTTAAAAGCTTCAAGTTTTGTCCTCATGGTGTTTGATAAATGCATAAAAGAAATCATGACCGAATTAAGGTCATGGGAGGTCACAGACTCAAAAAGCATGGTTAGGAAATCACAGAATAATTTTTATGTCAAAAGTTTATGGATTTTTTAATTGAATATGTTATGCATACCATGCATTCGTATGTGGTCGACATACAAAATAATTTCTCTGAATTTATGCCAGATTCATATCTTATCCTGAACTGATTACTATGTATATCACCATGATTTACTTACTTGCTTTTCAATTTTTGATTTTCCAGAACATGGTTGAGACTTCTAATGCAAATGAGGCTTCTCAACCTATTCATCCGCCCAAGGCTCTATTAATATTGATGCTAAAAATATAAATCAAATATTGGATATATATGATATAGTCGGGGATAATGAAGAGGAGAATCCATTTTGCTTGAAGAAGAGGAAACGAACATCAAAAGCATGGGAAGACTTCAAACAAGTTACTCTAAAAGATGGCTCCACAAAGGCTAAATGTGTCCATTGCAAGCAAAAACTAGCAATTAACAAGAATGGTTCGACAACAATATCATAGGTACTTGAAGTCTTATGTCAGGAGACAAATCAACTTGAAAGGGCAACAAGAGCTAACTATCACTTCGACCAAAGCGAAGTCAGAATCTGTAAGTGCAGTGCAAAATTTTAAATATGATCAAGCTAAGATAAGAGAGGTAATATCCCATATGATTATGGTTCATGAGCTACCATTTCTTTTTGTGGAATATGATTTATTTAATTTATTGATGAAAACTGCGATACCTTATTATCAGAAGGTTAGTCGTACAACTATAAGAAAGGGTTGTTTTACAAGTTATGAATTGGAGAAAAAAAGTTTTTCATATTGCTTAAGAGTGCTAATAGAGTAAGCGTGACTACAGACTTATGGAAGTCAAGCAACCAAAAGATTTCATATATGGTTATTACTTGCCATTTTGTGGACTCTAATTGGAACTTACAAAAGCGAACTCTAAACTTTTGTGATGTACCACCACCTCATACTGGACTTGCTATTTGTGATATTTTGTACAAGTGTTTAATTGAATGGGGAATTAAAGATAAGGTGTAGATGGTGACCGTTGACAATGCTGCCTATAATGATGTTGTTGTTTGATTGTTGAAAGAGAACCTTTCTTACAAGAATCAATTGCCCCTAAGTGGCAAGCTTTTTCATGTAAGATATTGTGCTCACATCTTAAATCTCCTCGTTCAAGATGGGCTATCTGAGATTACTAATATAATTAAGAATGTACGTGAAAGTGTCAAGCATGTTGCAAATTCAGAGTCTCGTCTTATCATGTTTGGCAAAATCGCAAAGCAATTAAAGTTGTCTTCCAAGAATCTTATTCTGGATTGTTGTACAAGGTGGAATGCCACATATTTTATGCTATCGGCTGCTTTGGAGTTCAAGGATGTCTTCCCTCGATATCAACAAAGAGATCCAACTTATGTCTACTTGCCTAGTGTGGAAGATTGGAAAAAGGTTGCTGAAGTTTTCTCATTTCTTGAAGAATTTAATCAGGTCACACAGATCATTTCATTTATTGACTATCTAACTTACAACTTATTTCTTTATGTAGGTATGTTAGATTTTTATAATTAGTTTAATGATTGAATTTTACTTCAGGTAGTGAATATCCAACATCAAATTTATTTCTTTCCGAGCTTTATGTTATCAAAAGGTTGTTGAATGAAAAATCGATGGGTGAAGAAGATTTTATGAAATCAATGGTCAAGAAGATGAAAGACAAATTTGATAAGTATTGGGGTAATTGAAATTTATTGATATCTATGGCAGTTGTTTTAGATCCTAGATACAAAATATAATTTATTGAATGGTGCTTTCCTTTGGTTTATTCGAAAGATGATTCCATTGAGCATATTAGTTCGGTTCGAGAGACTTTGCGCATGCTCTACAACAAGTATCTTGAGGCTTATAGAGAAAATAAAGCTCAAGGTGAAAATATTTAAGAAAGTTCTAGTAGTACTAGATCTATCGGGATAGGAAAATCTAAGGGGAAGGATGATTTTAGAAATTATATAAGGAATGTTGAAGTAGTATTTGAACAAGTAAAATCTGAATTAGATGTGTACTTGGAAGAAGGAGTTATGAGTTGTGAAGATGACTCGATGATTAATGTGTTGGACTGGTGGAAGATGAACACGTTAAAATTTAGAAATTTATCAAGGATGGCATGTGATATATTGTCAATTCCATCACAACTGTTGCTTCAGAGTCTGCTTTTAGTGCCGGAAGTAGAGTGATTGATCAATATCGAGCATCCTTAGGAGCAAATACAACTCAAGTTTTATTATGTGGTGAAGATTGGTTTCATGCATTCTATGGAATAAAGGGAAAAAGAAAGGTAAACACAAAACTCTTTGTGTTATATGGAGCTTTAAATTTATTTTTTATCATAACTAATTATTATTATATTTACAGGACAAGGAGGACATTAAGGAGTTCATTATACCTTGAAGGTAAAATTGCAATTTTTTATTATCTTTCGTGTCTTCTATGGAATATGTACGACTTATACGAAATTCTTTTTGTGATGCACAAGTTGCAGGATCCAATTTATAAGCATTCTTTTTGTAATGCACAAGTTGTAGGGTCAAAGTCATGTTCTATTGTAATCTCAAAAAATCCTTTGGTGAGTGGCCTCTTAAATTTAATAGCTTGAAAGGCCTGTTCTATTCCTTAGATATCAATATGCAGATATGTGCTATAATTTAATCTTGAAGCACCATTCCATTGAAAACTGGAAAAGGCCTGGATAGGAAAATCTAGTCTGCTTTATAAAAGTTTGCTGGTGATAGGAAAATCTAGTCTGCTCTATAAAAGTTTGCTGGTGATGAATGTTCTTATATTGATTGAAAACTGGAAACATGCATTATGCATACATATATTAGTTTGCTGGTGATGAATGTTCTTAAATTTCTAATCAAAAGTTTTTATGATGAGCTATAATTTAATCTGATGAGCTATAATTTAATCTCATGAGCTATTATACATATATTAGTACAATATCTTGAACTATTATACATATATTAGTATCAGTACTGTGCATAGGCTATGTGAAAATGTGTGTATCTATAGTTCTTATATTGGTTGAAAACTGGAAAAGGCCTGGATGATGGTGATGAATGTTCTCAACAGATTCAAGATGAGCATGCTTCATCTTCAGGCTGTGAAGCTTCATTTTTAAGATTTGTTTAATTGTCTAATTATTTGATTATTTTGTCTTTGTAGGATCATTCTAGCTTTTTTCGTAGAAGAGCAAAAAATTGTCAACAAAGTTTTTTGAAGTTTCGGAAGACAAAGAAAAAGTAAGCTGCTATGAGCTAGAAACTTACAAGTTCTTGTCTGTGAATTGTGAATTGTGAATTGCGAAATTATTTTGTCTTGTTTGACATTTTGAAAGTATTTTGTCATTTGAGTAAATTTTGCTACACTATTTGTGAATTGTGGACCTTATAATCTGTGTTCTACTTTTGAGTTGGATTATTTAGTAATTTGGAACTCTATATATTATGTTATGTTCTAATTTGAGTAAATTTTGCATTTTGATCTCCACATATTATTTTATGTTCTACTTTGAGTTGGATTCTTAAGTTGAGCTTGCTTATTGAGTTTGAATAAAAGCTTGCTTATTGAACTTGAATATGAGCTTGAATTGAGCTTGCTTATAAAGCTTGGAGTTTGTTTATCGAGCTTGAATCGAGCTTGTTTATAAAGCCAAGCTTAAGCTAAATTCAAGCCAAGCTCAAGCTTAACAGGAACAAGCTCGAGCCGAGCTCAAGCTGCAAAATAAAATTTTTATCAAGCTCGAGCTCAAGCTCGAGCTCAATAAATTTTAACCAATAAATTTATCAAGCTCGAGCTCAATAAATTTTAACCAATAAAATTTTTATCAAGCTCGAGCTCAATAAATTTTTATCAAGCCCAAGCTCAATCTTACCAAAGCTTGGCTCGGCTCGACTTGATTGCACCCCTAGCCGCGCCACCTTCACCATTAGCCACCCCCACCACGTCGTTTCCATCCGAGGATATGACCGTCCTATCCATATGAGGTAAATTACAACCCGTAGTACTGTTGATCACAGGATCAAAACCCAAATCATCATCACCCACAACAGGAGGTTCAAGCTCAGGTGAAGCCGTACCACCACGATCATCCTCAACAGATTAGAAAAACTCAGTCTCATAAAATTTAACATCTCAAGAGACAAAAAAATCACCAGTAGCAAGATCATACAATTTTTAGCCGTTTTTGCTATGTGGATATCCCACAAAAACACACTTTCGACTGCGATTGGCAAATTTGTCCATTTTAGCTTTTTGGTTGTGGGCAAAACATAAATAACCGGCAAAACATAGACAACCAAAAATATGTAATTCATCATAAGAAGGAGAATCACCAAATAAAATTTTATAAGGGATTTTAAAACCAAGAAGACTTGAAGGGGTTCGATTGATCAAATAACCAGCCGCCAAAATACATTCTCCCCAAAAAGAAATTGGCAAATTTTTCTGAAAACGTAAAGCATGTACCACATTCAAAATATGTCTATGTTTTCGTTCGACCCTCCCATTCTTCTGAGGTGTACCCACACAATATGTCCAAAACAAAATACCATTATGTGCAAAGTAGTCATGTAGATAATTAAATTCAGTACCATTATCACTTCACACAATTCGAACTTTGGAATTAAATTGCCGCTCAATCATAGAAAAAAATGAAGAACAACTTGTATACTTCAGTCTTATCAATCAACAAAAACTCCCAAACATCACGAAAAAATTTATCTCCAATCATCAAAAAATATTGATCTCCACATGAAGAAGGCATATGATACAGCCCCCAAAGATCATAACGTATCAAATCAAAAATTACAACAGTCCGAGAGTCACTGACAGAAAAAATATCCCGAGTTTGCTTTGCCTGATGACAAACTTCACATGCCTTATTCACTGAACTACTAGAGCTACTAAGAGCATGAAGAGACTTTACTACTTTATCAGAAGGATTCCCAAGTTGCTGATGCCAAATGTCCAGAGAAGTCGTCCCAGTTACTTCCAAGGCCCGAGTCTTCGGTACAATACGAAAGTAGTAGAGTCCGTCCTATCGTTCACCGACGCCAATCAGGTTCCACAAACTGGGGTCCTGTATCACGCATAATTTTTTAGTAAATTGTACAACACAATTTGTATCATTAATAAAATGGGCCACAAAAATTAAATTATAATGTAATTGAGGTACGAATAGAACATTGGTAAGAACAACACCTGGTGCAAGAGCAACACGGCCGCAACACGAGGCAACCGTAGTCCATCCGTTCGGGAGCCCAACCGGACATCCCTCTATTTTTGTCACTCCCGACAATAAATTCAAATTCCCAGTAACATGATTCGAAGCGCCTCTATCAATAATCCAAGGTACAATAGACTTGTCTCCGCAACATTTATTTTTTGACAAAAATAAAACGAAAATAGAATCCATTTTTCTTTTTAGGCGGGATTCTATTACCTAGTAATTAATGACTTTTTTGTTTTTGAATGGGGGCAAAGAAAGGGTAAGATAGAACTAGTATACTTACTATACTATAGTAGTTACTATAGTAATAGTATCATAATAAACTATACTATACACCGAATTTTTTATCATAGTACATTACTTTACTTCCCCACAGGCGGATAGCGGGAATCGAACCCGCATCTTCTCCTTGGCAAGGAGAAATTTTACCATTCGACCATATCCGCCTTTCTTACCCACCATACGGTCCTCCGGAGATTTGACCGAAGAGTTACCAAGCAGAGAAATAAGTTATTGCCATTGGTTCAGAGTTATTCCCGGAACACCGCCTGCACCATCACCTGCCATACGTGTCTGTGCCACAGCCGTCGCGCCACATCCTACCACAGACGCAAACACCTCTATACCCCGTCTACGTCCACCACCAGCCGCGTGTTCGCCACTTCGTTCGCGTCCAGCCTCTCGTCCGCCGCCAAGCGGCCTATCCCCCCACCAATCCAGAAAGCCATATTTCTCGAAGCAAGTGGCTTCTTCATGTCTGTTGCGTTTTCAAAAATTGTAAAGCAACTCCAATTTATCCCGAGCATCCAAACGAGATGGTCCACGGTTAACAGAAGGAGTTTTAACCGCAAGCGCTATAACCTCATCCCGTTCAGAGGAGACTTGTGTGGACATGCGCAATCGTTTCTCCTGTAACATGGATTGATAAGCACGTGCCAAAGTAGGAAACGAATCTTATGCCAATAAAGTCGAGCGGACGTTGCCATAGAGTTCTTGATTGATCCCATAAAAAACTGATGAAAGTTCTCTTCATCAACCCGTTTCTGCAGCTACTTCAGAATATCACACGTACATTTGCCGCAACTGCACACCGGAATAGGTTCATAAGCCCTCAACTCATCCCAAAGAGTCTGCAATTAGCCGAAGTAGTCGACCACGAACATGGATTTTGTTTGGCGACACTCTACCAACGAATGTTTAATCTGTTGAATTCTAGCATCATTTCCCACACTAAATCGGTCCTTGAGCGAATCTCACAGCGTTTCACCTCCTCAAAGTAGGGTATCATCTTCTTCACCGAAGTGTTAAAAGTGTGCAAGATCCATTGCACAAGCATCGATTGGACACAGTACCAATCCTCTAATTTGTCATTCTTCGTAGGTTTATCGATAGACCCGTCAATAAATCCAAATTTCTGTCGAGCCCGTAGAGAGCCAAATAGATCTCGACCATTCCTCATATTTTTTCTCACGAAATACCACTTTCGTAATTGTATTACCCAGATTGTTATTAGAACCATGGTAATACGGGAAGTTGGAATCGATCCTTGTTGTCGCCGCCACCGCTCGTCATACCGTCGGTCGAAGGGAGACTCGTCGCTGTCGCCGCTATGGAAAAAAATCATGCCCTAACCGTCATGCTCTGATACCATATGAATAAGTAGTATGAGAGAATAATCTAGGTCTTTCATTCATCATGATATTACATATATATACATCCACATATCAACTTGGGCATAAACCACATGGACCAATCATAATATATACAATTTAATTATACAATTTAATCCCAATAGTCCTGTTGAGTGGCTAGCCGACGATTAGAAGAACTCCCATCGATAAGTAAAATAGAACATAAAAACATGAGCTCCTAAGCAATGGAAGGAGAATTTGATCTTTGATCGCACGCCTTTTAAAGAATGAGCGAACGAAGATGCAAAAGCAGAATAGTTGATTATGACTACATTTATGAGTGATATTTTCCTATTTATTAAGAAACATGATAAGGACACTACATAAAATGTTAGGAGCATCACCAATTCTGACAGTCATATTTCATTAGAGGACTGTTAAAATTTTGACAGTTCTAAAAAAATCAGGACTGCTAAAATTAATTTTAGCAGTCCTGGATGCACATGATTGTCGAAATTTTGTAGGACAATCCAAATTTTGGCAATCTTACTACTGTCAAAATTGTACTGTCTTTAACACTTTATGTAGTGCCCTTAGTATTGCCTTTATTAAAACCGATGTTGTATCTCTCTTTTGAAGGAGAGTTTTAACTTAGCAGTATACACAGAACTAATGACCAATTATGGAAAAAAAGGAAGAAATTTCATGCATCTAAACTAAATTAAAAAAAGAAAAAAATACGAAAAATTTTGTTCAGAGCAATGAAAATACTAAAAATCTCACTCAGAACATACAAGTTTAAAAAATTTCAAAAATAGCATCATAACATCCTTCGTAAGGGCGTTTTACGCTTTCCAAAAAAATTTCGTTCGCTTCCGTTAAAAAAAAAAACTCCGTTAAAATTTTTTTTTAATAAAAAGAAAAGGAAAACGCCCTTTGGAAGCCCCCTTCTAAAGGAAGTTTTGCTTATTTTTTATTTATTTTAACTCTCTCTCCTCTCTCTCACTCACACACTCTCTCTCTTCCCTATTCTCTCTCTGCTCACTCTCTCACTCACCCGTTTAATTTTTTTAAACTGTTAACTCTCTCTCTCTCTCTCTCTCTCTCTCTCTCTCACTCACACTCCCTCTCTCTCTCTTCTCTCTTCTCTCTCTGCTCTCTCTCACTCACTCACCAGCTAACTCTCTCTCTCTCTCTCTCTCTCTCTCTCTCTCTCACTCACTCACACTCACTCACTCACTCTCTTCTCTCACTCTCTTCTCTCACTCTCTTCTCTTTATCTCTCACTCTCGCTCTCTCTCTCTCTCTCACCCTCGCTCTCTCTCTACTCTCTGTGTGCTCTCTCTCTCTCTCTCTCTCTCTCTCTCTCTCTCTCTCTCACTCTCGTTCCCGTTCATCTCTCTCTCTACTCTCTGTCTCTATGTGCTAACTCTCTTTCTCTCTCACTCTCGTTTCCGCTCTCTCTCCCACTCACTCTCTGCTCTCTCTCTCTCCCTAACACTCTTTCTTATGTTTCGTTCTCTCTCTCTCTCTCTCACCCTTGCTCTCTCTCTCTCTCCCTCTCTCACCCTTGCTATCTCTTCCCGCAACGATCCCGTAAAAAAGTGGGACCTATTACTTCAGAGTTGTATTATTTTACTCCCACTCTCTCTCTTTTCCTAACATTTGCTCTCTCTCACGTTCGCTTTCTCGCTCCATAACAACCCTAGGAGAGGAGAACAAGAGAGGAGAGAGAGGGACAAGCGGGAACAGAAGAGGAGAGAGAGAGAGTGAGAGTGAGAGAGAAAGAGAAGAGAGTGAGTGAGAGAGAGAGAGAGAGAGAGAGAGAGAGAGAGAGAGAGAGAGAGTGAGTGAGTGAGTGAGAAGAGAGAGAGTTAGCGGGTGACTGAGAGTGAGCAGAGAGAGAGAGAGAAGAGAGAGAGAGAGAGAGAGAGAGAGAGTGAGTGAGAGAGAGAAGAGAGAGAGAGAGTTAGCGGGTGAGTGGGAGAGAGAGTGAGAGAGAAGAGTGATTGAGTGAGAGAGAGTGAGAGAGAGAGAGAGAGAGAGAGGAGAAGAGAGAAGAGAGAGAGTTTGAGTGAGAGAGAGGAGAGAGAAACCCAAAAAAAAATGGAAAAGGTCCTTTGCAGGGGCGTTTTTCCTAAAAAAAATCCCTTCAAAAGGACATTTTTCAATTTTTTTTAATTTTTTTAATTTTTTATTTTTTAAACGGAATTTTTTTTAACGGAATCGGACGAAAAAAACGTAAAACATCCCTTCCGAATGACGTTATAATGCTATTTTGAATTTTTTTTAAAAATTGTATGCTCGGAGTGAAATTTTTTAGTATTTTCGTTGCTCTGAACGAAATTTTCCCGAAAAAAATATGAATAAAACAGCAGCAACAAAAAAAATCTAACAATAAATAATAACTTGGAAACCTAGTAATTTTTCTACTTTGAACCTTGGGTACTCCAAAGAATCTGTGTGTTAGTGGTGCCTAAACTAATAAAAAAAAAAAGGCTTTTGATTGCAACCAGGATTGGGGCTAGCCCATTAATGAGCAAAGTTTACTCACACTAGCCCATCAGTTTACTCATACTAGCCCACTTGGAAACCCTTCTTCCCAAACACTCCAAACCCTCCCCACCCCACCGGAGCCCTCCCCCCTCCCGCCGTCCTCCTCCGCCTCCTCCCCCGTCCTCCACCGCAGCCTCCCGTCGCCGCGCCTCCCGTCGTCGTCGTCGTCACAAAACCAAAAAAGAAAATGAAAAAACAGAAGAACTGTCAAAATGTTGATTTTTAGGACTGTCAAAATTTTGACAGTCCTACCAATTGGAAGTACTGTCAAAATTTTGACAGTCCTAAAAATTCAACATATATTTTTAGGACTGTCAAACTTTTGACAGTCCTACCAATTGGAAGGACTGTCAAAATTTTGACAGTCCTAAAAATGTATGTTGAATTTTTAGGACTGTCAAAATTTTGACAGTCCTACCAATTGGTAGGACTGTCAAAATTTTGACAGTCCTAATTTTTTTGACATTGACAGTCGACAGTCTAAAAATCATGATCTAAAATATATGTTGATTTTTAGGACTGTCAAAATTTTGACAGTCCTACCAATTGGAAGTACTGTCAAAATTTTGACAGTCCTAAAAATTCAACATATATTTTTAGGACTGTCAAACTTTTGACAGTCCTTCCAATTGGTAGGACTGTCAAAAGTTTGACAGTCCTAAAAATATATATTGAATTTTTAGGACTGTCAAACTTTTGACAGTCGTTCCCATTGGTAGGATTGTCAAAATTTTGACAGTCCTTCCCATTGGTAGGACTGTCAAAATTTTGACAGTCCTAAATTTTTTTTCTGTAATTTATTTTTGTTAATTGTTGGGGGGGCCAATTTCAAATATCCTTAAAATTTCTATCCTTAAATTTTGTTAAAGTATTATGTTATTTAAAATAGTAAATTTATTATTGGTACATTAAATATTTTGTAAAAAAAAAAAATTTACAAAAAGTAAAATTTGAAGGTCAAAACATCGTTTTTTTGCGATTCTAAAAATTTGGGAAGTCCGTCAAACGGTGAAACGGTTTATCCCGAAGTACTTTTCCATACGATCATTTTGGCTCAAACTGGAGCTTGTTTCGATCTCCCAGTCAAAAGTTATAATACTTAAAGTTTTATATTTTATATTTTTGCCTGTAATATGTACGTCTTACTTCGGATGAAAATTCTCTCTACACGAATTGTGTTACTCTCGTCGAAAACATACAAATAGACCTATTTTGTGACGAAAAACGATTTCAAAACAAATAGTTATGGCCGTTTGAAGTCTGATCGACGGCAGACGTAATATTCGTACGGTAAATTTTTTTTTTTTTTTGGTTCAATAATAACATATTTTATTTTGGATGTTAAACTAAATAAAAAAAAATCCAAAATCCAAAACTAACTAAATATAATTAAACTTAAAAAATAATCCTGACAATTAAAATTAGGACTGTCAAATTTTGACAGTCCTCATTGTTTGTGGGACTGTCAAAATCCTGACAGTCCTAATTTTATATAAAAATTTTAGTGGGTTAAAATTAGGACTGTCAAAATTTTGACAGTCCACATAACTTGTATGACTGTCAAAATTATGACAGTCCTAACAATTTTTAGGACTGTCAAATTTTGACAGTCCTTCCAAGTGGTAGGACTGTCAAAATTATGACAGTCCTAACAATTTTTAGGACTGTCAAATTTTGACAGTCCTTCCAAGTGTTGACTGTCAAATTTTGACAGTCCTGATTATAACAATTTGGGCTAGCCCCAAGTAATTGTCATTTTGGGAAATGGGACTGTCAAAATTTTGACAGTCCTAATAATTTTTAGACTGTCAAAATTTTGACAGTCCTTCAAAGTGGTAGGACTGTCAAAATTTTGACAGTCCTGATTATAACAGTGGGCTGGCGCCGAGTAACTTTCATGATGGCAAACTTGTAATTTTTTCTAAATTTCTAATGGCTAGCCCCAAGTAAAAGTTGCAGTGCCCTTATCAAAAGCCTAAAAAAAACCTATAAGAACACAGTTACATAGAAAATATTTATCCAAGTCTTTTATGGGCCGTTTGGTAACTGCGAAGTTGGAAGTGAATTTCCACTTCACAGTGAAGTGGAGCCTGGGAGCCGTCCGCCCTTGTTTTGTTGGAGTTGGATGAGGGATAAGAAAGCTATGGAATGACTGTGCAAAATTCGGTCGGCAGGGAAAGGGCATGCTGCCACAATCCAGCCTTGGCCACTGGATGTGGGTGGTTTCCTTCTTTAACTCTTGATAAAAACGCTACAAAAATAATTCAGGACAGTTTAAATTTTTATCACTGATAATAACAGATTTGTTACTCCTAAAAATTACTCACAGGACTATCCATTTTCAATTAATTTTTTTATAAGTTAAATTTTTAGGACTGTCTAAATTTGATATTTCTTTCAATTGGTAGAACTGTCAAAATTTTGACAGTCCGGAGAAAATGACTACACAAGGTGACACGAGGACGGGACTGCGTGGAAGCCGGAAGGGGAGACGAGACGGAGGAGCGGGAGAAGGAGACGGCGGCAGGAGGCGGGGGAGGAGACGGAGGCAGAGGCGCGTGCGGGGGCGACGGCGAGGCGTAGGCGCACGCGCTCGCCTCCGCTGCTGCTGCTGTTGCCACCGCCATCGCCGGCGCCGGCACGAGACATAGTCGTAGCCCCCCGCGAGCGCGTACCTCCATCGCGCCAGCGCACACTGCTTCTTCTTCATCGCCTTCGTGACGGAGCCGACGGAAAGGTGCTTGAGGTGAGGCTCGGTGGCGGGAACGCGGTCGATGACGAGGTCGACGACGCGGATAGACAGAAAATCGCGAAAGGAGGAAGGAGGAGAGACCGGAGGGGTGGGGGTGGGGAAGGAGCAAGAGGAGGGAGGTGAAGAGGGTGGACAATCCTAGTAAAATTTGGACTAGCCTGAATAAAAATTCTTCCTAACTGGACTAGCATCAGTACTGGACTAGCCCCGAGTCATTTTTGTAATGCATTTATTAAAGTCTTTTTAATTAAGTAAGTATATAACTAATAATTGTGTAAGCATATAACTAATAATTAGTTTTAGTCGTTCAATTGTGTAAGTATATAACTAATATATGATCAATAAAATTAATCAATTATGAATTTTTTGTTGCTAATCATTGATTAAACTAATTAATAACTAATCTAGAAATAATTAATATTTTAAGTAAAATATTAATTAATAATTAATCTAAAATTAATAAATATTAAGTATATTTTGGAGTGTCACATATATATTTGTTCAATTTTTTATACGTGTCTGACACGATAAATAATTTTTGATGTGTTCGTACTATCTAGATTTAGAATGTATATATTTGGATGATCTAATTATTAGTAATTAATTAATTAATAAGATAACAATTAATTAGAATAGTTAGTAATTAATTAATAAATTAAGCACCATGTTTGGACGGAATAATTTTGAGATAATTTACTTATTTTATTATATAATTAGAATAATTAATTATTATCTTAATTTATTAAATTATTAAATTGTTATGTGAATTAATTATAATTTACTATTTTTTAATACATAATTTACTATATAATATAGTATTTTATTTTGTATTTTTTATTTTTCTATCTCAACCAAACACAATTTTTTCTATTATAAGAACAAAACAAGCAATTTCTATATAAATTTTATTATTAAAAGTACAAATTCAAATCTTCTCATAATTTAACAAATATGTCGTTAGAGGGGCTTAAGAAGAAGGCAATTTATAAGGGCACTACACTTATTACTTGGGGCTAGCCCAATATAATTTTTCTCAAAATTATAAGTTTGCCACTCTTAAAGTTACTTGGGACTAATCCAAATTTTTATCATTGATAATTACAAGTTGCCACCAAAATTCACTCGGGACTGTTATAATCAGGAATGTTTTGACAGTCCTACCACTTGGAAGGACTGTCAAAATTTTGACAGTCCTACAAATTGTTAGGACTGTCATAATTTTGACAGTCCCACAAGCTATGTGGACTGTCAAAATTTTATATAAAACTAGGACTGTCAAGATTTTGACAGTCCCACAAACAATGAGGACTGTCAAAAATTTGACAGTCCTCATTTTAATTGTCAGGATATTTTTTTTTAGTTTTTTTCTATTTAGTTAGTTTTGGATTTTGATTTTTTTTTATTTAGTTTAACATCCAAAATAAAATATGTTATCATTGAACCCAAAAAAAAAAAAAAATCTACCGTACGTATATTACGTCTGCCGTCGATCAGACTTCGAACGGCCATAACTATTTGTTTTCAAATAGTTTTTCGTCACACAATAGGTCGATTTGTATGTTTTCGACCAGAGCAACACAATTCGTGTAGAGAGAATTTTCATCTGAAGTAAGACGTACATATTACAGGCAAAAATATAAAATATAAAATATAAAACTTTAAAGTATCATAACTTTTGACTGGAAGATCGAAACAAGGTCCAGTTTGTGCCAAAATGACCGTATGGAAAAGTACTTCGGGATAAACCATTTTTTACGGACTTCCCAAATTTTTAGAATCGTAAAAAAATGATGTTTCGACCTCCAAATTTTACTTTTGGTACATTTTTATTTTTTTTACAAAATATTTAATGTACCAATAATAAATTTACTATTTTAAATAACATAATACTTTAACAAATTTTAAGGATAGAAATTTGGAATATTTTAAAATTTTGATACATATCGACAACTGAGTTAATTTATTTTAATTTTTTGTTAATTTTGAAATTTCGATACAGTAAATTTACTGTTAATTTATTTTAATTTTATTTCGTTAAAATATATTTTCTTAAATAAAACATAAAATTAACAAAATAAATTGGCCTCCACACCAATTAACAAAATAAATTAACAGAAAATAAATTTTAAGACTGTCAAAGTTTTGACAGTCCTACCAATTGGAAGGACTGTCAAAATTTTGACAGTCCTAAAAATATATGTTGAATTTTTAGGAATTTTTAGGACTGTCAAAATTTTGACAGTCCTTCCAATTGGTAGGACTGTCAAAATTTTGACAGTCCTAAAAATATATGTTGAATTTTTAGGACTGTCAAAATTTTAACAGTAGTTCCAATTGGTAGGACTGTCAAAATTTTGACAGTCCTTCCAATTGGTAGGACTGTCAAAATTTTGACAGTCCTAAAAATATATGTTGAATTTTTAGGACTGTCAAAATTTTAACAGTAGTTCCAATTGGTAGGACTGTCAAAATTTTGACAGTCCTAAAAATCAACATATATGTCAAATTTTGACAGTTCTTCTATTTTTTTTTTCTTTTTTGGTTTCTGACAGTCCTAAAAATTAACATATATGTCAAATTTTGACAGTTCTTCTATTTTTTCTTTTTCTTTTTTGGTTTCCTGTGTGATGTTATTTTTCTTTGTCATTGTGTTATTATTCATGTCTTCCGGCGGCGGAGTGGAGGACCTGTTGGTAGCGACGGAGGAAGGAGGAGAGGGAGGAGCGACGGACGGGTGCCGAGGTAGTCGAGCACCGAAAGGGGGTCACCGAAATGGGGTACGAGACGGAGGAACGGGAGAGGAAGGAGGCGGCGGGAGGCGGGGGAGAAGGCAGAGGCGGCGACGGCGACGACGACGGAAGGCGGTGAAGGAAAGCGGCGGTGGAGGACGTGGGAGGAGGCGGAGGAGGAGGGCTCCGGCAAGAAAGGGAGGAGGGAGGAGAACTCCGATGGAGATTAGAGAGGTTTGGGCTAGTATGAGTAAACAAATGGGCTAGTGTGAGTAAACTTTGTTTATTAATGGGCTAGCCCTAATCCTGGGCTAGCCCTGAGTAAACTTTGTAGTGTCCTTATAAATTTCCAAGAAGAAGGAGAAGCACTAGACAAAGAGCACTCTTAATTATTCTAATTACACTTTTTTTTTTGGATTTTCTATGGCTAATTCTATAGGAACTGCCAAAATTATTTAGGACAATCCAAATTTAATTTTTTTATTTACAAGTTTTTTATCGAAATATTGCTTCAGGCTAGTCCAAATTGGAAGAAGAAGAAGCAGCATCAACATCAGCATCAGCAGCAGCAACAACATGGGTGGGCGGAGGCGACGGGGTGCGGAGGGCGGAAGGAGGAGGAGTAGTCTGGAGGAGAAAGAGTCTGGAGGAGGTGGCGGTGTGCGACGGCGGGGGGAGGAGGAGGAGTCTGAAGGAGGCGGAGGCGGAGCCATGGGCTCCGCCTCCTCCGCCTCCTCCTCTCGCCTCCTCCAACCTCTTTCTCTTCCTCAAACCTCCTCTGCCTGCGTCTTCCGCCGTCGCCTCCTCCTCCTCCTCCGACGGTTGGAACTGGGATTAGGATTAGAATGGCTCTTGATAAAGGCACTACAAGATTCACTCGGGACAGTCCAAATTTTTACCATTGATAATTACAAGTTTACCACTCCCAAAAATTACTCACCGAACTGTCCACTTCCAATTGATTTTTTTTATAATCAGGACTGTCAAAATTTTGACAGTCCTATCAATTAGAAGTACTGTCAAAATTTTGACAGTCCTAACAATTAGTATGACTGTCAAAATTTTTACAGTTCTAAAATATATGTTGATTTTTTAGGACTGTCAAAATTTTGACAGTCCTAACAATTGGTAGGACTGTCAAAATTTTTACAGTCCTAAAAATATATGTTAATTTTTTACGGGCTAGGCGAGGTGACCACGAGGACAGGGCTGCGTGGAGGCCGGAAGGGGGACGAGGCGGAGGAGCGGGAGGGGAAGGATGCGGCGGGAGGCGGGGGAGGAGGAGGCAGCGGGAGGCGGCGGTGGAGGACGGGGGAGGAGGCGGAGGCGGAGGCGCGCGTGCGGTGGAGGACAGGGTCGCTGTTGTGCGCGGGGGCGACGGTGGAGGACGGGACCGCTGCTGCGTTCGGAGGCAGTGGTGAGCGGTGGAGGCGGCGGCGAGCGGTGGGGACGGCGGCGAGCGGTGGAGGAGCGGGAGGGGGAGCAGAAGGAGGAAGGTGAAGAGGGTGGACAGCCCTAATAAATTTGGACTAGCCTGAGTAATATTTTTTCATAACTATGGGGCAAGTCCTGAGTGTACTTCGTAGTGCTTTTATCACTAGTCATTAGAATTTGGGGTGAAAGAGAAATGATTAGACTGTGCTGAATAAATTTTGAATTGTTCTAAATAAAAATTACAAAAATTTGGAATAATATATTCTCCCAAACAATTAATTAGCCTACTTTATTTAGTCCATCATCAACTTTCTTTTGGTCCACCCTGTCATCTCTCTCTCTCTCTCTCTCTCTCTCTCTCTCTTTTGAGAGAGAGAGAGAGAGAGAGAGAGAGAGCGCAATAAAGTAAAAGACAGAATAGAAACTGCTCCTAAAGTGCTCCTTCTGTTTGGAGCCTCTCTCCTTCTCCATCCCCATTTCCCTTTGTTTTGTTGGACTTTGGTGTTTGGATATTTAAAGATTGGTTTTTTACTTGAATTTCTTTGTTGGTGTCTCCTCAATTCTTGTTGGTTTTGCTGGGCAATTAAGTTTGTGGGTACATTTGTCCTAAAGATTGGATCTCGGGGTGTCTGGAGGTCTAAAGTTTGGGTCTTTGGTCCTCTACTGGGGTTTTGCTAGGATTTCTGTAATGTACATGTGCTGAAGATTATATTTTGGCTTCAAATCCTTGTTGGTTTCTTGAATTCTTCTTGGGACAGTAGGATTTTGTGGTTGGAGCTGTAAAGTCTGGATCTTGGGTCCTTACTTGGGTTTGGTGAAGATTTCATTTGGGTCAGTGACCTAAAGAGTAGATTTTGACTCTAAATTCATTGTGGTTTCCTTGTGATTTCTAGCATTCTTTGGCTCTTTAGGTATGTTCTGCTGATTTTTCAGCAACTCCTTGACCTGTGACTATATTTCAGGAAGAGTTCTTCTTCTGGGTTTGTCTAGATTTCTTTTGGTTCCTTAGAATTTGGCTTTGTAGGAGATGGCCTCGGTGAAGTTGGGATCGAAAGCCGACGCCTTTCAAAGGCAAGGGCAGGCTTGGTGAGCTATTGTTACCACTTCTTCTACTTCAATTTCTAGTGGGTTGTTGGTGAATTACTCTTTAAAAATGACTTTAAATACTTGTTATTGGCATGTCTTTCTGCTTTTAGTTTTATGAATTTATGGAGGAGAAGAGTTCTCTTCTTCTGTGTTCTATTGGATCCAAATCATTTTTCTTTTAGACAATCTAGCAAACTTTGTAGATTGTAAGTGATAGTCTTTAAGGATCCTTAATCTGTCCAGTAAAATTTTCTATTTAAAAAATAAAATGTTCTTATATAGTCTTTTCGCGAATGACATGACTATAAGATGCAATAGTTTATATTTCTGTTTTGGGTTTGTTATGGAGACTTGGCATTTTTCGCTAGTTAGCTCACACTTCACAGACATAGGAGTTTAACACCACTGTGGCTTTAAACATCATATGACTAGAATTTTGAGACCCTTGTGATTAAACATGGTGCTTATTTCTGCAATGTGTTATGGTGGCAGAACATTGTGCTTATTTCTGCAACAATTGGGGTATACAACCTTAGAAATGCTTTACTCCCCCAACTAACCTTGAAAAGAAACTTAGACCTGATTCAGAAGCAAGTATAATATAGAATGTCAGATCTTCTCCTAGCTGGAATTTAGTGGTAAGTTGTGAGTTTGGTTTGGGGTTTATTTTTGGGACGCACGACATTGGCCGTAAACATTATATGTCCACTATTGAATGTAAGGAGTCATACATACACCTTTCATCCTCTGACTTGAGGATTATGGATTCTTACTATGGCAAGCCGGATGCTCCTCCAAAATGAAGTCATAAGCAACCACATTAATATAGAAATCATGCCTACTCACGGCTAATTGTTGCCATCATTTTCTTATGGAACCCCTAAACCGGCAAAGACTTTCTTTCCGTATTGGTTCATAGAGTCGAAAATTGACAGTTAGAGGCTTGTTCTGCTTCTGTGGGCGCATGGGTGGAGGGTAGAGAGACTTTAATCAATTTCCTCTAAATATGGTTAATATCCTAGAGACTTGTTTGACAGAAACTGGATTTAACATTCTTCATACATATAATATACTTGTCAATATTACAATGAGATTGCGATGTCATTATGGTTTGATTATTTGAAGTGTCCTAAAAGTGTCCAGTCGGTTGGGTGCCCGATATACAATAAATGTGAATTTCAATATCACTATTTTTGGTGACTTGGGGCTACTTTGGATTGCAGTTACATTTCATTCCATTTGTTTAAACAACCATTTCCCGGATGCACATTCTCAGAAACACCCATTTGACCCCGAAATGAATGGCCCGATTGAGAAAAAACCCATCCGGAATGGAAACCGTTTGGCTCGTCCCTGCATTTGGCACCAAATGGAGTCTTGGATTAAACGTATTGGAGTCCAAACTGGCCCTTAAAGTTCTTGAATTTCATTGAACTCTTACCTCCTCTGATCACTAATTTTATTTCGGCAAGTTTTATTTGAAGTATGTGATGCTACTATAGTTAAAACTTCAGCATACATGTTTTATTCTATACTAAGCAAATCAATTTATGGAACTTTAACTATTGTGAAGATAAAGTATCCATTTAACATCGAAATTGTAGTAGCTTGTCTAAGAATTATGATTCAAGCTATCATTTAAATTTGCTTGGTTAGTAAACATCTTGCACTCAAACATCCTCTAGTACTACAATTATCTCTGTTTTGTTAATAGTAGTTTTTGGTAGACTAGCTAGGAAGCACCAAGTCACTGACATTCCTAAGTCAGTGCTTTGTCGGACACGGACACTTGTGTCCCGCTCACCTTGTTGGCAGACACGATTACTACAAAATACACTTAAGTATGCCCGAAATCAATGATGTGTCCATGGCTCCATATCTGGATCATGTCATGCTATAACCCGGGTCTGTGCAACATAGATGATAAAATTGAATACTTGAGATATATCTATTAAATTGCTCGGTAGTAGACTTTGGCTCCATATGATAGAGTATAATAATTAAAAAAATTAATAATTGACTTTTCTACAGTTTTAGGCTGACCAGAATGAAGGATACCATTTCTCATTGTGTTATTCTGATCCCAATAGTGTCAGAAGTTCTCCAAGATTATCATTTTGTCTATAATAAAGGAATTAGACTATCTGTCCTCTGTAGAGGCATATCATATACAAGATGGACATGGTTGGCACATCAATTTAGTTGAGCAACTGAATCATTAAGTGAGGAAACAACTGGTGGTTCAAATTAGGTTTCAGTCTCTGTTGTTTGTGATATGCAAAATCTCTCACTTTAAGTTTTAGGCACGTCTCTTTTTAATGTATAGTGCTATAGTTGTTTGAATTTTTTGATTTAGTTTATTTTGCCATACGGGCAGTCACCAGTGAGGATGCATGTTAGAAAATGCTAGGGTTAAACCGTTAAAGGCACCAAGGTAGGGCCTCCTGGTTTGGGATTGCTTCTGCTTTTCAAAAAGCAGCAGCGCTAAGAAGCTTCTGAAAGCAGCTCCCACCTGCTTTCAAAAACTTTCCCAAATTGAACTAGTTTTTTTCAATTATTTTTGATAAGCTGCTGTTATCAAACAGCTTTTGGGACTGCTTTTCAAAGAAAAAGCAGGAGCCATGATAAGCAGTCACAAACTTTTCTTGCTTGTACAATCTATTTTAAATGAGATGATAATCATCTTAGATTTCTGTAGTGATGACATATTAACCGTTCACTGCATCTGTTGTCTTCTAAGATATCATCATAATGTTTTTTTTTTTCCGCTCATTTGGATCCTAACCTTCCTCGATTGACATCCAGCTACATTTATCTTTCTTTCTTTCTTTCTTAACCATCAAACAAAGCCTTTTTCTACCTGTGTCGTTTTCAAGCTTCTCGTATGACTTGCATTTGCATCACCATGCTCTGTGTGCAAAAACAATGGACAAGTTTCTGATAATCTAGATGCTCAGACAAACTAATCACTATTTGCAGGGCTCGTCCATGTATTTCTAGTTGGAACTTTAACTTACATGTTTATTTCATAGTTTCTGCTTAATCCTGAAATATATTGGTGCATAATTTTTCCTAGTCCTAAATTCTCGTTCTCCGGTACATCTCACACATTTCCCCCCTTCTTTTTTCTGATATCAGCTTCACTATATTTTGTTGATTTAAATGAACTGCACTAGAAATAGTACAATGTAGCTGTCGTACTTTTGGGACCATCATATGCTTTACAGTTGTATGTAAAATGCCAATTAGTTATGTACCTATTACCTGCTTAGGTGCTATGATATTTTGTCAAATTTGCTCTGCATGAATTGTGTATATGATTGTACTTACTGATCACTTAAATGAAATCGTTATCGGGTGCTTAATTCTGTTGCTGCAATTTCCTTGTTGTACGTGTATGCAATATTAAAGGTATCATAATACACAGCAGAAAATGTGTCATATAATTTATTTTCTAAAGATGAAATGATAAATTTGCATAACATACTGATTAAGTTTTTGTATATTACCTCGTACTTGGCATCTTGAAGTTATTAAAACATATTTTGTTAAGCAACTCCAATCTTCAACAGCATGCATAAATCTGTCTAGGAGCAAGAATTTCATCTTTTATCTGTCACATGTGGAGGTCTTAAATTTGTCTGAATTCCTTTATTGGTGTATGATGTTCTTCATGTCTATAATTCAATTTTAACCCCTTTCTTTTCACATCATGTTGCAGGTTTTGCACTACTGGCCTTCCAAGTGATGTTACTGTTGAAGTTGGAGAGATGTCCTTCCATCTCCACAAGGTGACCTCTTTTATGAAATTAAATTGGGTTGTTATTGTATTGGGAACTATATTTTGTTTTATTCATCCAAGTTGTTCCTGTCTTTTCCTTATTGTGCCTCAAAACTGTCTTTCTTCCAGTTTCCTCTCCTATCCAAGAGTGGGGTTCTGGAAAATTTGATCAAGGAGAAATCTGACGAAGAAGATGGTTGTGTCATAAAACTGCCTGACATCCCTGGCGGTGCAAAAGCCTTTGAACTCGTGGCCAAGTTCTTCTACGGTTTGAAGCTTGAACTAACAGCCTCAAATGTAGTGTGTGTGCGCTGTGCAGCAGAACATCTCCAGATGACAGACGCAATTGCAGAGGGGAATCTAATTTCACAGACTGAGATCTTCATCAGCCAAGTGGTCCTTCGCAGCTGGAAAGATTCGATAAAGGCACTTCAGACATGTGATGAACTCCTTCCCTTTGCGGAAGACCTCCACATTGTGAAACGGTGCATTGAGTCGCTAGCTGTTAAAGCTTGTACTGACCCCAACCTATTTGGTTGGCCCATGATGGAGCATGGATCCATACAAAGCCCAGGCGGAAGTGTCTTGTGGAATGGAATTAGTACAGGAGCAAGGCCTAGGAATTTTAGTTCTGATTGGTGGTACGAAGATGTTTCAACTCTAAGCCTTCCTTTGTATAAGAGGTTGATATTGGTTATGGAGGCACGAGGAATAAGGCAAGAGATCATTGCAGGCTCTGTAGCCTTCTATACTACTAGGTACCTTCCAATGCTAAACAAACGGCACAATTTGGCTCCCCTAGCTTTGACGGCTGCGGCTGCACCCACTGAAGAAGACCAGAAGAATCTCCTTGAAGAGATCTGTAACTTGTTACCCATTCAAAAGGGCATGGCGTCAACTAAGTTCTTGTTTGGCCTTCTGCGTACTGCCATGATTCTGAAAGCTAGCACATCATGCATGTCTGACTTGGAGAAAAGGATAGGAATGCAACTTGATCAGGCTACTTTAGAAGATCTGTTGTTGCCAACATTTTCTTATTCCATGGAGACACTGTATAATGTTGACGGTGTACAAAGAATACTCGAGCACTTCTTAGCTATGGATCAAGCGACCAGTGGGGCCTCACCTTGTTTGGTGGAAGATGATCAGCTAATGGGCTCACCTTCTTTGACACCAATAACCACTGTGGCCAAGCTTATTGATGGGTATCTTGCAGAGATTGCACCTGATGTTAATGTAAAGCTGCCTAAGTTTCAGTCATTGGCTGCTGCAGTGCCTGACTATGCCCGACCATTGGATGATGGAATTTATCGTGCAATTGACATATATTTGAAGGTATCATTCATTCATGACTACTGATTATTTTCTTGGATATTTATACATTCTTATGAAGTCTTGAAACAAGTCCTCTCATTTTCTATTCTTTCGCAACCGAAATTGATTGTTGTTGTTCTGTCTAGAGAGTAATTACACTCTTAGTTAACTAAAGTGGATTTGTATAAAAAAATGAACTTCTCTCTAAGAATAATGTTGAAGAGTGGATTATCTATATTCATTTTCTGCATTTTATGTATTTTTGATTTATACGGTTAGTGATGTCTTTTCACAAAGCATTAACTTCAATGAGGGCTCTTGGTCAATATTTATAGGAATTTATAGGAAATACAAAGCATAATCCATAATCTAACAGTGGAGTTTGAAGATGGAGAAAGGAGAAAAGTAGGAGGAGAGAGAATATGAGAAAGGAGATTGCAAGGGCATAAAACCCTAGGTTGCATCTCATGCCTATTTGTATTGATATGCAATAGACCCACAATTACTATTATACTCTCATAAGATAAATAACAAAATAAAATTACTCAACACCCTTTCTCAAGCTGAAGCATATAGATCAGACATGCCCAGTTTGCTACAAAAATTAGAAAATGGACCACGAGCAAGTGGTTTGGTGAGGATATCACCTAATTGGTCCTCCGACCGAACATAAGGAGTGACAATCTGTTTCTTCAGCAACAAATCACGAGCAAAATGACGATTCACCTCGATATGCTACGTGCGCTCATGAAACACCGGATTACTTACGATAAAATATTGCCGACTGATTATCACAATACATCTCCATCGGAATATGAATCATAATTTTTATTTCATGAAGAAGAGACTGCACCCACATCATCTCAGAAACTGTATGAGCCATCGCATGGTATTCGGCCTCTACACTAGAATGAGCCACAACATTTTGCTTCTTACTACGCCACGTGACAAGATTGCCACCCACAAACGTACAATAGCCAGAAGTAGACCTCCTATCACTGCGACTATCTGCCCAATCAGCATCACTAAAACCCCTTCACCATAAGTAACTGGGAAGGTTTGTACAACAAACCATTTCCAGGTGCACCCTTCAAGTATCGAAGAATGCGAGAGATAGCCTCCTAATGTGGTTGCCGAGAGAGGCATGCATAAGTTGACTAAGTACTCCAACTGCATATGTGATGTCTGGTCGTGTAACAGTAAGATATATAAGTTTGCCAACAAAACGTCTATAATATCCAACATCCTCAAATAATTCTCCCGTCAGCATCAAGCTTGTCATGATAATCCATAGGAGTCTCAACTGGCCGACACTCCAATAACTAATCTACTCTTCAACAAATAAATTATGGTCATCACACATTGATTTTCTTTTCATGTATAGCATTTCATAACTGCTTTGTAAATCTTAAATTGCATGTGAACCAGAGCTTACTTTACCTTGATACTTTTGGATGTTATTTTTGATCAATTTGTTGTTGGATCTGATGCATTAATCCCCTTGATAGAAATAATCTCTGGCCAACTTCGGCTGTGCAGGGCTGTGCAGATATTTTCCACAGAACTCCAAATCACAGTGGGTTGAAAGCTGAAATATTATGAATTTATCATACTTCTTAATGATCACTTTTTGGCAAAGAGTTTTCTTTTATAACTGATATTTTGACAGTACTAACTACCGGCACTCAATGAGCTCTCCTAAAATATTTTAACACCTATTTATATCCTATATCTCATGTTTCCTGAAACTCATTTTCTGTATTGCATATTATAGGCGCACCCATGGCTCTCGGAATCAGATAGGGAACAGCTCTGCCGGCTGATGGACTGCCAGAAGCTCTCTCTTGAAGCCTGCACTCATGCTGCTCAAAACGAGAGGCTCCCGCTCCGTGTTGTGGTTCAGGTCCTCTTCTTTGAGCAGCTCCAGCTGAGGACATCGATTGCCGGGTGCTTCCTCGTCTCTGACAACCTTGATGGGTCAAGACCCCTGAGGAGCAGCGGCCTTATGGTCTCGGGTGAGGGTGGTGGGGGCACGTGGGCCACAGCCGCCAGAGAGAACCAGGTCTTGAAGGTGGGAATGAACAGCATGAGGATGAGGGTGTCCGAGCTCGAGAAGGAGTGCTCGACCATGAGGCAGGAGATTGCGAAGTTGGGCAAGGGGAAGACTGGCGGTCCATGGAGCAGCATGTCGAGGAAGTTTGGCTTAAAGATCAAGACCCAGATGTGCAGTGCACAGGAGGGTTCAGCGAGCGAGCAGCACCAGGACGGAGGAGGGAGGAAGGTCGAGAGGCTGACGCAAGCAAAGCTTGCTAAGCATATTAAGAATCTGTCGATTGATGCGTGAGCTTCTTGTGTTTCCTGTAAGGTTGTAACATTTTAGGCTACTGCTTCTTTCTTCTTACAGTGAAAATTATGAATGACATGTAGTTGTTGATGTTTGACTAACTCCTAAAGATTAAGTAGTGTTTTGTGCATCTTTACGGTTCTTGTAACGGCAATGCCAAGTTCACATATTGGGAATACTTCCTTTTGGCTTTTTATTGTGCTTGTTTTGGATTCGTTTACTCGAAATATAATGTGAGATTCGTCTAGATTGCATGTCAACTGATGGGTCTTACTTTTATTACCAATTACACGCTGCTCATGATTCATTTTGAATGCTATGTTTGTTTACCCGCAAGTATTACTTAGTTGTACTGTTGATTTACTTGTCTTGTTTAAACACTTTTAAGCTACTTGCAACTGAGGGGGTTTATTTGAATTGGTCAGTAGTGACCACCATTCCATGGTGAATCAAACTTAAGTATGTATTTCAATACTTGATCTACCATGTTTGTGCACATGAGGTGTGTGAGCGCAGGTGGATCAGACTGAGGTTCTTTCTAGTGAGCAAGGTTCAAATCCTACATCTTATATTTACTTTTTGTCACTATTTCATGAACGATTTCATTTGGAGCTAAAGGGACTAGTTCGGACTCGAACGTAGGCGAATGACGCAAAATGGCGCTTTGATAACATAATTTGCATCGGGCGGAGAGATGGCATGGTTACGCCACAGAAGCAACGGATCAGGCGTAGAGATGGCATGGTTACACCGTAAAATGAACGTGGTTGCTTGTGGTACCTCTGCCCACTCCGTCTCTGTGGCTTTTGCGGTGCTGCGAGATTGCAGTTTTATGGATTGTTTGCTCTGTTGTCGTTGCTGTGTTGTTGCTGGGGTGGTTCAGTTTTGTAACCCGTCCTATTAATAGTGAGTTACTACTGGTAACCATCCACTTAATGGCAATTAACTTATTGGGTTTTCGTCCACGTTCTTAGTGGACGGTTCTGGCTGCTAGGGGCTCGACTCCTCTATACATAGTCTATGATTTGCCTTTTGTAAACCCAAGAAAGAAGATAAGATAAGAGAGTGCAACAACAGCAACATGTTCATTACACAATTAGTTAGGACATCATACTAGCTGCTAATCCTAAACCAATTTCACATCCCTGCCCTAGACTTGCTAGACTACTTTATCTGTATTTTTAGCAACTTCCAGAAACCTCGTTTGGTGCTTCGTTTTAGTCGCACAAATATCGTTACAAACGTACGTATTTATTTCCTATTTAAATTTTTGCTCTTTACCCATCTCTGTACCCCTAGAGATTTGAGGACCAGTAGGCACCTGTTTTTGTCACGACCCGCACCCGGTATAGGGGCACGAGTACGTGGGTACGTCCAGCCTACGCCGCAGAATCGGCGGTAGAACGCTGTCTTGGTCTTCTACACTATCTAATATCTCACACAATGCATATAAAGTACTGCCATGCCATCTCAATACCAAATAATACTCAATCACATATAAAACTGAAGGAAGATGAACGCACGATATAGAATAGAAAGAATAAGAAATACAAGTCTCAATACATCACATAACCATCTCCAACTCAACACAACTCCAGATCTCAAACAATAATACAAGCCAATGTCTAAAATAGGAAAACTACTACAATGTATGGAAGTCTAAGAGGCCTCAGTCTCTGGCACTATCCTCAGGTGACACTCCATCTGTCAGTCCATAGTGAGTGGGACACATCCTCTCTAACCATTCATCTGAACAATATTTTCCAGTCAGGAATGGAGCGAAGTACAACCCAATAGCAGTTCCAATTAATTGATAATGACTATAAACAGAAATAGAGAATATAATACAAGACGAGAAACAATGAATAATATCAACTATGGTGGAAGAACAGGTAAACAATGAACAATGTGGTGAAGAACTGTAACTATACTAAGTGATTGAAATACTAGATAGATATGTGATCGGCTTGGGTGAACATTGTCTACTTTAACGTTGGATAAACATTGTCTAAGTTAACATGAAACATTGTCTAGGATTTGATCACATACCTAGCTAACATTTCCCCTTTCCCCCAACTAGTACAATGGATCCAACCATGACACGTTGTGATACAAGATACTCAAGGCCATGTAAACCATAAACCTTGAACACGAAACATTGATCATTGAACATTGAACACGAAACATTGTCTAAATTAAACATGAATGTTGAACACGAAACATTGTCTAAGTTAAACATTGAGAACACGAGAAACAATGAACAATATATATGTAACATCCCATGACTGATCCATGTGTATACTAGTCCGTGTACCAATGTGTCAAGAGTCATGTAAAACATTTCTAAATTCTTGCATTATAGTAATTAACAATTAATGGAAACTATCAGAGAATGTACTCGCCTGCCGTCCAAGCAATGAATGTCAAACTGTGTCCCAACTGGTGTCACACAAACCTATAGATGGAATATAGCATTAATACAAGGTGTTGGAAAGAGTTTAAGTTAAACTAGTCAACATCTAGGTCACAAGGCCATTTCTAAGTCAAACCGATGAAATCTAGGTTGCAAGCGTCTAACACTAAGTCACTAAGTCAATACATTAAGAAACTAGGCTGTACTAGCTAAGCTACGAATAAATAAAGCACTCACAAAGCCATATCCTAAGATACGCAAGTTTCTAATATGAAAATAAGGTTTTATATATATATTCAAGTCAATTATTCATAACAATATAACAAAACAATGAAATAGGATACCTCAAAACTAATATGCTAACTATAACAATATATATACTAAGTACTTAAAATAGATATCAAGTAATACCTACCCACTAACTACCATCTGTATACTAACAATACCAACTACCCTATAATATACATTTATAGGCTAACAGCTACAAACAACCAATACAAGTATTTATGTATAACTAACTCTTAACAGAAACTAAACTAAACTGACACTACACACTAATACTTAACTAATTATATAATCAATTAACTAGATGTAGCTACCACACTAGTAATACCTTAATTGAAACTGGGAACAGATACACTGACTTCCTAATCGAAACCTTAACTAACACAACTATACCCAATACCTTACTCAAGCCCATAAACCTTACCTGAGATGAACCTCACTTATACTTCTCGATACTTCACTCAACTAACTAAAACTGAAACTAAACCGAACTCAAGAACAAGACTTGAAACTAAACTGAGTGAAGTATCAGCACTGATACTACACTGAAACTGTGCATAACTGCATAGTGAATGGATCCACAACTGTTGAGACTTCTTGCTGCAACTGCTGAACTGCTCGAACATCTCAGAGCACACTACCTCTGCTGTGCACATTGAAACCTTCTTAACTCACTTGTTGTTGGGCATGCACTGGTACAGAGCTGATACTGCATACTCTGTTGGTTGACTGCACTGAGCTGCAGTGTTTGCCTGTGTCTCAAGGCTGCAGTTGCTACTTTAGTTGCCTAGCTCGACTGATACCTTGCTGCACACCTAGCTTGCTACTGATACAGTGTGAACTGCCCTTGCAGTGGCTCCCCGAGTCTTGCACGCTGCTGTGAAGCCCCTTCGAGCCCCTCTCCAGTGCATTGATGCACCTTGCTCTTGCTGACTACCTGTACACCTTGCTGTTGTAGATTTGTACTGCATTGCTGCACAGTTGCTGGCTCCCCTAGCTTGCTAGTATCCTGAACTGCCTTTGCTACGGGCTGCTACCTGGCTAAGAGGGAAGCTAGTTGCTCATGCTACTTGGTTCGAGGCTACACAGTTGATGAATGTTGCAAACATGCTGCACAGTTGCTCTCCCCACAGTTACTGATACTGCATTACCTTACAGTGTAGTGCTACCACAGTTTCCCCCCCTACGATTGCTGCATACCTTACTGAAACTCAGCATGGCATTGGATGCTCGATCTCCCCTTTACTGTGCAGCATACTGCATTGATGAATGGCTGCTGTGCTCTCCTCGAGCACTGCCTCACTGATGCGAATGCACTGCTCTGTTTGCTGCTGTTGCAGTGTAGCTGCTGCTGTTGGCACTTCAACTGCTTGCTGCAAGTTCATTGCTCGACCTCCCCCTTCTGTGCAACTCCCTGCCTCGAGTTGCTAATGGCTACTTGAGCCAATACATGAGCTCCCTGAATTCTGCTGTGCACGAGCACAGTTCAGGAGCTGCAGCTAGTTGCTGCCATCCCCTCTTCAGTTGCCAATGTTGAACTTGTTGCCACTGTGCAGATATCTCTCCCCCTTTGCTTCCACTCACTGCTGCTCACACCCTCACACGCACACAAACACTACATAACACACTTTCACACACACAAACACACATATACTCAACACCCATCTATCCCTCTATGAATATCTATATATATATATACACTCACCCTACTAAATAGATACACTGAACTGATACACTCACACATAGCTATCCAACACACAGACACATAGGTATGCTGAGACACACAGCTAACTCACTCACCTCACACAGATACACAACACCATAAAACACTAACAATCTCTAAGTATATATATCTATATATATATGCACACACATAGATATCTAAATATCTATATACATAGATACATGTACACCCCTCATACCTATCCATCTATATGCAAAACACTAATATACATATATACCAATACATACAAATCACTAGCTACAAATGTATATACATATTCTCACGTATATAAAATATCAACATATATATATATATATATATATATATATATATATATATATATATATATATATATATATATATATATATATATATATATATATATATATATATATACACAAATACATACTCTATTAAGTATATATATAGGCACACACATAAGCCCAAAACTCAAATTATACTATTTCATAATCTATATAATGTATAGATAGCATATACATATATAATTACATATGCATGTAAAGTTCAAAAGCCAAAACACAAACACATGGGGTGCACCGCACCCGTATCACACTTTTCTATGATACGCTTGCGACACGGCCCCCAACTCACAACCAAACGTATCCCGGAGGACACGTACAAGTCTAATACATATTTTATGATCAATACATATATAAATTAGTGGGTCTATGTGTCCGTGTCACCATATGATATGCACATGGCCCCGTGTCGGAGGAAAACCCCCAAAATCGACCGTTTCGTCAAATTGACGAGATTCGGCCCACACGTATCCAATTGTGGACACGACACAAGCTACAAACAAACAATCAATGGTCAATTAGATCTATTAGATCCATTGACAAGCACTACATGTGCCAATTTCGAAATTTCCCCAAAATTGGCACCAAAATGGACATAACTTCCACCGTAGGTCTCCAAATGATTCCAAATCAAATCCTATGGGTAACCTATGCATGTGGGGTAGTTTCTCATGGTAAAATCTCAGATCTATAGTCTATAGGAAGGGGGAAAACTGATTTATACCTATTGGGAGATGGATTCCCAATGAAAATGTCCCAAATGACAAGTTGCTCCTTTCCTTGTAGATCTTGGCCTCCTCCTCCTTGTTCCTTGCTCCTTGCTTGTAGATCCTTGATGTAGAGTCTTCAATGATGAATTTAGGAAGAGATTTGAAGAGAATTGATGGAGAATTGATAGGGGAATGGAGGGAAAATGGAAGGAGAAAATGTAGATATAGAAATTTGGGGAAGAAATGAAATGAGAGCACTCTCTCTCCTCCTAATTATGGCTGGTCATAAACCCCTCTCCAAGCAATGTATAATGTCCCAAATACCCCTTGGGGCCTCTCATGAAGAAATTAATTAAGGGGGAAGGTTCTAGTCTAATGGTTTCACTAATTAGATCCAACCTCCTAATCCATGGGCCTAATTAAATGGGCCCAAACTAACTCATCCAAATATTGGGTTCATGCATCTACTAAAATAGGTTAGGTCCACTACACAAGTCTAAAATAAATACTACGTCTAATCAAACACTAAATATTACAACAAATAATTAATTACTCATGCACAATATTAAATACAATCCTCCTAAAAATAAAATACCTGTGTCAATTACCAAACTACCCTTAATTGGAAATGTGAGGGTGACAATCCTACCCACCTTAGAAAAATTTCGTCCTCGAAATTAGAGATGATCGTAACCCCTCTAGGTCAACCCAGTCTAAACTAAAACACACATCACTATCTATGGTCTCTGTCCATCATAGTTTTTGCAGTCTCCGACAGGGTATACTAACTACACAATAATACGCAAGCAGTCTATAAGGCAATAACTAACCACACAAACAACAGATAGAAAGAAAATAAACAGGACAAAACTAGCTAACTGATCACCTGAAGTGTCATCCTCTCTGACTGCCATTGCAAATGCTCCGCCCTGCTGGGGTGGCTCTCCATGTTGGTGCTGATTAGTCTGCGGTACCACAGGTAGCCTAGCTTTACCTCTCTGACCGCGATCTGGCCCATACGGGTTGTTGGAACACTCCTTCACCTGATGGTCAGGGGAACCACAATACAAGCATAGTCTGAGTCTCTTCCGACAGTTCTCCCAATCATGTCCTTGCCTTCCACAATAGGCACAAGGAAAAGTCTGCTGAACCTGCCTCTGAGGCTGTTGCGGTGCCTGATGTACTGGCCCCTGAAATTGTTGTATCTGTTGAGCTGGTGCCCTAACTGGCACAAGGTACTGCTGATGCTGATATACTCTCGGCTGCTGAAAGTGGGTGCGCTTTGCTGGCCCCGCACCACTACTTGCTCCTCCGGTGTCTCCCGGCCTCTTGGAGCCAAGCTCCAAATCATCTTCCGCCCGCTGCGCATGTCTCAAAATTTCCTCAAACGTAGCGGTACGGTCTCCATTAGTGTGAGACTTAATCTCACTGTTCAGTGCCTTCCTGAACTTGCTAGCTCTGGCTCAAGGATTCTGTCCCTCAACAAATCGTCCCAATCGGCAATACTCTGCCGCATACTCGTCCACCGTCAAGTCCCCTTGGATGAGGTTCTGAAATTGACTCTCCAAAGTACTCTGAGCTACATCCGGAAAGAACTTCTCTTTGAACAGCTCCTTGAAAACTTCCCAAGTAATTCCCGGCGCTGATATCCTTGGGTCTGTCCTGAACCATGTCAAAGCAATGTCGAACATCATACAACCCGCTGCCTCTATATGTAGCATCTCTGGAATCTGCGCCAGCCGCAGGTTCCGCTCGATGTCCTCGATCCACTCATCCGCATAGATAATCCCTTCTGTGCCCCTGAAATCCTTCGGCCCCATCCTCTTGAAGTCTATGATAGTACCCGGCCTTGGCTGATACGGAATAAACTGAGCTGGTGCCGTCAGTGGCTGGGCGGTAGCTCTCTCAACTGCTGCGAGCGCGATCTGGTGAGCATTCTCCACGCTCTGTCGTAGGACCTCGGACTGTCGCTGCTGCGCCTCCATCATCTGCTGGAAGAGCGCGAACATCTGTGTCTGATCCACTGCAGGTGGCGGAGGTAGAAGATCCTCGAAAACTGTCTGCCCTGTCCTCGGTACTGGAGGTGGAGCACCTCCGAAAGCTGTTGCAGATACGCCCACCTGGACTGGTGAAGATGACCTCCTGAATGTAGGTACTGGACCTTCGTCTGAGGGTGTTGTCCTCAAGGGTGATGGAGTGACTGATCGTGCTGACATTGCGCCTGAGCGCTGGAAACGCGTCTTCGGCGGCATTCTGAAGACAGATTCAAAATAAGAAATCAATATTGAGCAAGATACGATATCATCAAGGAAGGACAAAAATTTTCAAGGAAAACGATATTCAGAATGAAGATGACAAGATACAATTATGTTGGAATTATTTCCTAGTTGTGATTGAGTATCCCTCTCATCCTAGCTCCTATATCCTATCCTATCGCAGGCTCGCAGTAGTACCACTAAGTCGTTGCACTACCACGACATCGTACTATTGCGAAGTCTGACCTGCATGGGCCACCACTAAAAACGTGTCACGACCCGCACCCGGTATAGGGGCACGAGTACGTGGGTACGTCCAGCCTACGCCGCAGAATCGGCGGTAGAACGCTGTCTTGGTCTTCTACACTATCTAATATCTCACACAATGCATATAAAGTACTGCCATGCCATCTCAATACCAAATAATACTCAATCACATATAAAACTGAAGGAAGATGAACGCACGATATAGAATAGAAAGAATAAGAAATACAAGTCTCAATACATCACATAACCATCTCCAACTCAACACAACTCCAGATCTCAAACAATAATACAAGCCAATGTCTAAAATAGGAAAACTACTACAATGTATGGAAGTCTAAGAGGCCTCAGTCTCTGGCACTATCCTCAGGTGACACTCCATCTGTCAGTCCATAGTGAGTGGGACACATCCTCTCTAACCATTCATCTGAACAATATTTTCCAGTCAGGAATGGAGCGAAGTACAACCCAATAGCAGTTCCAATTAATTGATAATGACTATAAACAGAAATAGAGAATATAATACAAGACGAGAAACAATGAATAATATCAACTATGGTGGAAGAACAGGTAAACAATGAACAATGTGGTGAAGAACTGTAACTATACTAAGTGATTGAAATACTAGATAGATATGTGATCGGCTTGGGTGAACATTGTCTACTTTAACGTTGGATAAACATTGTCTAAGTTAACATGAAACATTGTCTAGGATTTGATCACATACCTAGCTAACATTTCCCCTTTCCCCCAACTAGTACAATGGATCCAACCATGACACGTTGTGATACAAGATACTCAAAGCCATGTAAACCATAAACCTTGAACACGAAACATTGATCATTGAACATTGAACACGAAACATTGTCTAAATTAAACATGAATGTTGAACACGAAACATTGTCTAAGTTAAACATTGAGAACACGAGAAACAATGAACAATATATATGTAACATCCCATGACTGATCCATGTGTATACTAGTCCGTGTACCAATGTGTCAAGAGTCATGTAAAACATTTCTAAATTCTTGCATTATAGTAATTAACAATTAATGGAAACTATCAGAGAATGTACTCGCCTGCCGTCCAAGCAATGAATGTCAAACTGTGTCCCAACTGGTGTCACACAAACCTATAGATGGAATATAGCATTAATACAAGGTGTTGGAAAGAGTTTAAGTTAAACTAGTCAACATCTAGGTCACAAGGCCATTTCTAAGTCAAACCGATGAAATCTAGGTTGCAAGCGTCTAACACTAAGTCACTAAGTCAATACATTAAGAAACTAGGCTGTACTAGCTAAGCTACGAATAAATAAAGCACTCACAAAGCCGTATCCTAAGATACGCAAGTTTCTAATATGAAAATAAGGTTTTATATATATATTCAAGTCAATTATTCATAACAATATAACAAAACAATGAAATAGGATACCTCAAAACTAATATGCTAACTATAACAATATATATACTAAGTACTTAAAATAGATATCAAGTAATACCTACCCACTAACTACCATCTGTATACTAACAATACCAACTACCCTATAATATACATTTATAGGCTAACAGCTACTAACAACCAATACAAGTATTTATGTATAACTAACTCTTAACAGAAACTAAACTAAACTGACACTACACACTAATACTTAACTAATTATATAATCAATTAACTAGATGTAGCTACCACACTAGCAATACCTTAATTGAAACTGGGAACAGATACACTGACTTCCTAATCGAAACCTTAACTAACACAACTATACCCAATACCTTACTCAAGCCCATAAACCTTACCTGAGATGAACCTCACTTATACTTCTCGATACTTCACTCAACTAACTAAAACTAAAACTAAACCGAACTCAAGAACAAGACTTGAAACTAAACTGAGTGAAGTATCAGCACTGATACTACACTGAAACTGTGCATAACTGCATAGTGAATGGATCCACAACTGTTGAGACTTCTTGCTGCAACTGCTGAACTGCTCGAACATCTCAGAGCACACTACCTCTGCTGTGCACATTGAAACCTTCTTAACTCACTTGTTGTTGGGCATGCACTGGTACAGAGCTGATACTGCATACTCTGTTGGTTGACTGCACTGAGCTGCAGTGTTTGCCTGTGTCTCAAGGCTGCAGTTGCTACTTTAGTTGCCTAGCTCGACTGATACCTTGCTGCACACCTAGCTTGCTACTGATACAGTGTGAACTGCCCTTGCAGTGGCTCCCCGAGTCTTGCACGCTGCTGTGAAGCCCCTTCGAGCCCCTCTCCAGTGCATTGATGCACCTTGCTCTTGCTGACTACCTGTACACCTTGCTGTTGTAGATTTGTACTGCATTGCTGCACAGTTGCTGGCTCCCCTAGCTTGCTAGTATCCTGAACTGCCTTTGCTACGGGCTGCTACCTGGCTAAGAGGGAAGCTAGTTGCTCATGCTACTTGGTTCGAGGCTACACAGTTGATGAATGTTGCAAACATGCTGCACAGTTGCTCTCCCCACAGTTACTGATACTGCATTACCTTACAGTGTAGTGCTACCACAGTTTCCCCCCCTACGATTGCTGCATACCTTACTGAAACTCAGCATGGCATTGGATGCTCGATCTCCCCTTTACTGTGCAGCATACTGCATTGATGAATGGCTGCTGTGCTCTCCTCGAGCACTGCCTCACTGATGCGAATGCACTGCTCTGTTTGCTGCTGTTGCAGTGTAGCTGCTGCTGTTGGCACTTCAACTGCTTGCTGCAAGTTCATTGCTCGACCTCCCCCTTCTGTGCAACTCCCTGCCTCGAGTTGCTAATGGCTACTTGAGCCAATACATGAGCTCCCTGAATTCTGCTGTGCACGAGCACAGTTCAGGAGCTGCAGCTAGTTGCTGCCATCCCCTCTTCAGTTGCCAATGTTGAACTTGTTGCCACTGTGCAGATATCTCTCCCCCTTTGCTTCCACTCACTGCTGCTCACACCCTCACACGCACACAAACACTACATAACACACTTTCACACACACAAACACACATATACTCAACACCCATCTATCCCTCTATGAATATCTATATATATATATACACTCACCCTACTAAATAGATACACTGAACTGATACACTCACACATAGCTATCCAACACACAGACACATAGGTATGCTGAGACACACAGCTAACTCACTCACCTCACACAGATACACAACACCACAAAACACTAACAATCTCTAAGTATATATATCTATATATATATGCACACACATAGATATCTAAATATCTATATACATAGATACATGTACACCCCTCATACCTATCCATCTATATGCAAAACACTAATATACATATATACCAATACATACAAATCACTAGCTACAAATGTATATACATATTCTCACGTATATAAAATATCAACATATATATATATATATATATATATATATATATATATATATATATATATATATATATATACAACTACATACTCTATTAAGTATATATATAGGCACACACATAAGCCCAAAACTCAAATTATACTATTTCATAATCTATATAATGTATAGATAGCATATACATATATAATTACATATGCATGTAAAGTTCAAAAGCCAAAACACAAACACATGGGGTGCACCGCACCCGTATCACACTTTTCTATGATACGCTTGCGACACGGCCCCCAACTCACAACCAAACGTATCCCGGAGGACACGTACAAGTCTAATACATATTTTATGATCAATACATATATAAATTAGTGGGTCTATGTGTCCGTGTCACCATATGATATGCACATGGCCCCGTGTCGGAGGAAAACCCCCAAAATCGACCGTTTCGTCAAATTGACGAGATTCGGCCCACACGTATCCAATTGTGGACACGACACAAGCTACAAACAAACAATCAATGGTCAATTAGATCTATTAGATCCATTGACAAGCACTACATGTGCCAATTTCAAAATTTCCCCAAAATTGGCACCAAAATGGACATAACTTCCACCGTAGGTCTCCAAATGATTCCAAATCAAATCCTATGGGTAACCTATGCATGTGGGGTAGTTTCTCATGGTAAAATCTCAGATCTATAGTCTATAGGAAGGGGGAAAACTGATTTATACCTATTGGGAGATGGATTCCCAATGAAAATGTCCCAAATGACAAGTTGCTCCTTTCCTTGTAGATCTTGGCCTCCTCCTCCTTGTTCCTTGCTCCTTGCTTGTAGATCCTTGATGTAGAGTCTTCAATGATGAATTTAGGAAGAGATTTGAAGAGAATTGATGGAGAATTGATAGGGGAATGGAGGGAAAATGGAAGGAGAAAATGTAGATATAGAAATTTGGGGAAGAAATGAAATGAGAGCACTCTCTCTCCTCCTAATTATGGCTGGTCATAAACCCCTCTCCAAGCAATGTATAATGTCCCAAATACCCCTTGGGGCCTCTCATGAAGAAATTAATTAAGGGGGAAGGTTCTAGTCTAATGGTTTCACTAATTAGATCCAACCTCCTAATCCATGGGCCTAATTAAATGGGCCCAAACTAACTCATCCAAATATTGGGTTCATGCATCTACTAAAATAGGTTAGGTCCACTACACAAGTCTAAAATAAATACTACGTCTAATCAAACACTAAATATTACAACAAATAATTAATTACTCATGCACAATATTAAATACAATCCTCCTAAAAATAAAATACCTGTGTCAATTACCAAACTACCCTTAATTGGAAATGTGAGGGTGACAATCCTACCCACCTTAGAAAAATTTCGTCCTCGAAATTAGAGATGATCGTAACCCCTCTAGGTCAACCCAGTCTAAACTAAAACACACATCACTATCTATGGTCTCTGTCCATCATAGTTTTTGCAGTCTCCGACAGGGTATACTAACTACACAATAATACGCAAGCAGTCTATAAGGCAATAACTAACCACACAAACAACAGATAGAAAGAAAATAAACAGGACGAAACTAGCTAACTGATCACCTGAAGTGTCATCCTCTCTGACTGCCATTGCAAATGCTCCGCCCTGCTGGGGTGGCTCTCCATGTTGGTGCTGATTAGTCTGCGGTACCACAGGTAGCCTAGCTTTACCTCTCTGACCGCGATCTGGCCCATACGGGTTGTTGGAACACTCCTTCACCTGATGGTCAGGGGAACCACAATACAAGCATAGTCTGAGTCTCTTCCGACAGTTCTCCCAATCATGTCCTTGCCTTCCACAATAGGCACAAGGAAAAGTCTGCTGAACCTGCCTCTGAGGCTGTTGCGGTGCCTGATGTACTGGCCCCTGAAATTGTTGTATCTGTTGAGCTGGTGCCCTAACTGGCACAAGGTACTGCTGATGCTGATATACTCTCGGCTGCTGAAAGTGGGTGCGCTTTGCTGGCCCCGCACCACTACTTGCTCCTCCGGTGTCTCCCGGCCTCTTGGAGCCAAGCTCCAAATCATCTTCCGCCCGCTGCGCATGTCTCAAAATTTCCTCAAACGTAGCGGTACAGTCTCCATTAGTGTGAGACTTAATCTCACTGTTCAGTCCCTTCCTGAACTTGCTAGCTCTGGCTCGAGGATTCTGTCCCTCAACAAATCGTCCCAATCGGCAATACTCTGCCGCATACTCGTCCACCGCCAAGTCCCCTTGGATGAGGTTCTGAAATTGACTCTCCAAAGTACTCTGAGCTACATCCGGGAAGAACTTCTCTTTGAACAGCTCCTTGAAAACTTCCCAAGTAATTCCCGGCGCTGATATCCTTGGGTCTGTCCTGAACCATGTCAAAGCAATGTCGAACATCATACAACCCGCTGCCTCTATATGTAGCATCTCTGGAATCTGCGCCAGCCGCAGGTTCCGCTCGATGTCCTCGATCCACTCATCCGCATAGATAATCCCTTCTGTGCCCCTGAAATCCTTCGGCCCCATCCTCTTGAAGTCTATGATAGTACCCGGCCTTGGCTGATGCGGAATAAACTGAGCTGGTGCCGTCAGTGGCTGGGCGGTAGCTCTCTCAACTGCTGCGAGCGCGATCTGGTGAGCATTCTCCACGCTCTGTCGTAGGACCTCGGACTGTCGCTGCTGCGCCTCCATCATCTGCTGGAAGAGCGCGAACATCTGTGTCTGATCCACTGCAGGTGGCGGAGGTAGAAGATCCTCGAAAACTGTCTGCCCTGTCCTCGGTACTGGAGGTGGAGCACCTCCGAAAGCTGTTGCAGATACGCCCACCTGGACTGGTGAAGATGACCTCCTGAATGTAGGTACTGGACCTTCGTCTGAGGGTGTTGTCCTCAAGGGTGATGGAGTGACTGATCGTGCTGACATTGCGCCTGAGCGCTGGAAACGCGTCTTCGGCGGCATTCTGAAGACAGATTCAAAATAAGAAATCAATATTGAGCAAGATACGATATCATCAAGGAAGGACAAAATTTTTCAAGGAAAACGATATTCAGAATGAAGATGACAAGATACAATTATGTTGGAATTATTTCCTAGTTGTGATTGAGTATCCCTCTCATCCTAGCTCCTATATCCTATCCTATCGCAGGCTCGCAGTAGTACCACTAAGTCGTTGCACTACCACGACATCGTACTATTGCGAAGTCTGACCTGCATGGGCCACCACTAAAAACGTGTCACGACCCGCACCCGGTATAGGGGCACGAGTACGTGGGTACGTCCAGTCTACGCCGCAGAATCGGCGGTAGAACGCTGTCTTGGTCTTCTACACTATCTAATATCTCACACAATGCATATAAAGTACTGCCATGCCATCTCAATACCAAATAATACTCAATCACATATAAAACTGAAGGAAGATGAACGCACGATATAGAATAGAAAGAATAAGAAATACAAGTCTCAATACATCACATAACCATCTCCAACTCAACACAACTCCAGATCTCAAACAATAATACAAGCCAATGTCTAAAATAGGAAAACTACTACAATGTATGGAAGTCTAAGAGGCCTCAGTCTCTGGCACTATCCTCAGGTGACACTCCATCTGTCAGTCCATAGTGAGTGGGACACATCCTCTCTAACCATTCATCTGAACAATATTTTCCAGTCAGGAATGGAGCGAAGTACAACCCAATAGCAGTTCCAATTAATTGATAATGACTATAAACAGAAATAGAAAATATAATACAAGACGAGAAACAATGAATAATATCAACTATGGTGGAAGAACAGGTAAACAATGAACAATGTGGTGAAGAACTGTAACTATACTAAGTGATTGAAATACTAGATAGATATGTGATCGGCTTGGGTGAACATTGTCTACTTTAACGTTGGATAAACATTGTCTAAGTTAACATGAAACATTGTCTAGGATTTGATCACATACCTAGCTAACATTTCCCCTTTCCCCCAACTAGTACAATGGATCCAACCATGACACGTTGTGATACAAGATACTCAAGGCCATGTAAACCATAAACCTTGAACACGAAACATTGATCATTGAACATTGAACACGAAACATTGTCTAAATTAAACATGAATGTTGAACACGAAACATTGTCTAAGTTAAACATTGAGAACACGAGAAACAATGAACAATATATATGTAACATCCCATGACTGATCCATGTGTATACTAGTCCGTGTACCAATGTGTCAAGAGTCATGTAAAACATTTCTAAATTCTTGCATTATAGTAATTAACAATTAATGGAAACTATCAGAGAATGTACTCGCCTGCCGTCCAAGCAATGAATGTCAAACTGTGTCCCAACTGGTGTCACACAAACCTATAGATGGAATATAGCATTAATACAAGGTGTTGGAAAGAGTTTAAGTTAAACTAGTCAACATCTAGGTCACAAGGCCATTTCTAAGTCAAACCAATGAAATCTAGGTTGCAAGCGTCTAACACTAAGTCACTAAGTCAATACATTAAGAAACTAGGCTGTACTAGCTAAGCTACGAATAAATAAAGCACTCACAAAGCCGTATCCTAAGATACGCAAGTTTCTAATATGAAAATAAGGTTTTATATATATATTCAAGTCAATTATTCATAACAATATAACAAAACAATGAAATAGGATACCTCAAAACTAATATGCTAACTATAACAATATATATACTAAGTACTTAAAATAGATATCAAGTAATACCTACCCACTAACTACCATCTGTATACTAACAATACCAACTACCCTATAATATACATTTATAGGCTAACAGCTACTAACAACCAATACAAGTATTTATGTATAACTAACTCTTAACAGAAACTAAACTAAACTGACACTACACACTAATACTTAACTAATTATATAATCAATTAACTAGATGTAGCTACCACACTAGCAATACCTTAATTGAAACTGGGAACAGATACACTGACTTCCTAATCGAAACCTTAACTAACACAACTATACCCAATACCTTACTCAAGCCCATAAACCTTACCTGAGATGAACCTCACTTATACTTCTCGATACTTCACTCAACTAACTAAAACTGAAACTAAACCGAACTCAAGAACAAGACTTGAAACTAAACTGAGTGAAGTATCAGCACTGATACTACACTGAAACTGTGCATAACTGCATAGTGAATGGATCCACAACTGTTGAGACTTCTTGCTGCAACTGCTGAACTGCTCGAACATCTCAGAGCACACTACCTCTGCTGTGCACATTGAAACCTTCTTAACTCACTTGTTGTTGGGCATGCACTGGTACAGAGCTGATACTGCATACTCTGTTGGTTGACTGCACTGAGCTGCAGTGTTTGCCTGTGTCTCAAGGCTGCAGTTGCTACTTTAGTTGCCTAGCTCGACTGATACCTTGCTGCACACCTAGCTTGCTACTGATACAGTGTGAACTGCCCTTGCAGTGGCTCCCCGAGTCTTGCACGCTGCTGTGAAGCCCCTTCGAGCCCCTCTCCAGTGCATTGATGCACCTTGCTCTTGCTGACTACCTGTACACCTTGCTATTGTAGATTTGTACTGCATTGCTGCACAGTTGCTGGCTCCCCTAGCTTGCTAGTATCCTGAACTGCCTTTGCTACGGGCTGCTACCTGGCTAAGAGGGAAGCTAGTTGCTCATGCTACTTGGTTCGAGGCTACACAGTTGATGAATGTTGCAAACATGCTGCACAGTTGCTCTCCCCACAGTTACTGATACTGCATTACCTTACAGTGTAGTGCTACCACAGTTTCCCCCCCTACGATTGCTGCATACCTTACTGAAACTCAGCATGGCATTGGATGCTCGATCTCCCCTTTACTGTGCAGCATACTGCATTGATGAATGGCTGCTGTGCTCTCCTCGAGCACTGCCTCACTGATGCGAATGCACTGCTCTGTTTGCTGCTGTTGCAGTGTAGCTGCTGCTGTTGGCACTTCAACTGCTTGCTGCAAGTTCATTGCTCGACCTCCCCCTTCTGTGCAACTCCCTGCCTCGAGTTGCTAATGGCTACTTGAGCCAATACATGAGCTCCCTGAATTCTGCTGTGCACGAGCACAGTTCAGGAGCTGCAGCTAGTTGCTGCCATCCCCTCTTCAGTTGCCAATGTTGAACTTGTTGCCACTGTGCAGATATTTCTCCCCCTTTGCTTCCACTCACTGCTGCTCACACCCTCACACGCACACAAACACTACATAACACACTTTCACACACACAAACACACATATACTCAACACCCATCTATCCCTCTATGAATATCTATATATATATATACACTCACCCTACTAAATAGATACACTGAACTGATACACTCACACATAGCTATCCAACACACAGACACATAGGTATGCTGAGACACACAGCTAACTCACTCACCTCACACAGATACACAACACCACAAAACACTAACAATCTCTAAGTATATATATCTATATATATATGCACACACATAGATATCTAAATATCTATATACATAGATACATGTACACCCCTCATACCTATCCATCTATATGCAAAACACTAATATACATATATACCAATACATACAAATCACTAGCTACAAATGTATATACATATTCTCACGTATATAAAATATCAACATATATATATATATATATATATACAACTACATACTCTATTAAGTATACATATAGGCACACACATAAGCCCAAAACTCAAATTATACTATTTCATAATCTATATAATGTATAGATAGCATATACATATATAATTACATATGCATGTAAAGTTCAAAAGCCAAAACACAAACACATGGGGTGCACCGCACCCGTATCACACTTTTCTATGATACGCTTGCGACACGGCCCCCAACTCACAACCAAACGTATCCCGGAGGACACGTACAAGTCTAATACATATTTTATGATCAATACATATATAAATTAGTGGGTCTATGTGTTCGTGTCACCATATGATATGCACATGGCCCCGTGTCGGAGGAAAACCTCCAAAATCGACCGTTTCGTCAAATTGACGAGATTCGGCCCACACGTATCCAATTGTGGATACGACACAAGCTACAAACAAACAATCAATGGTCAATTAGATCTATTAGATCCATTGACAAGCACTACATGTGCCAATTTCAAAATTTCTCCAAAATTGGCACCAAAATGAACATAACTTCCACCGTAGGTCTCCAAATGATTCCAAATCAAATCCTATGGGTAACCTATGCATGTGGGGTGGTTTCTCATGGTAAAATCTCAGATCTATAGTCTATAGGAAGGGGAAAAACTGATTTATACCTATTGGGAGATGGATTCCCAATGAAAATGTCCCAAATGACAAGTTGCTCCTTTCCTTGTAGATCTTGGCCTCCTCCTCCTTGTTCCTTGCTCCTTGCTTGTAGATCCTTGATGTAGAGTCTTCAATGATGAATTTAGGAAGAGATTTGAAGAGAATTGATGGAGAATTGATGGGGGAATGGAGGGAAAATGGAAGGGGAATATGAAGATATAGAAATTTGGGGAAGAAATGAAATGAGAGCACTCTCTCTCCTCCTAATTATGGCTGGTCATAAACCCCTCTCCAAGCAATGTATAATGTCCCAAATACCCCTTGGGGCCTCTCATGAAGAAATTAATTAAGGGGGAAGGTTCTAGTCTAATGGTTTCACTAATTAGATCCAACCTCCTAATCCATGGGCCTAATTAAATGGGCCCAAACTAACTCATCCAAATATTGGGTTCATGCATCTACTAAAATAGGTTAGGTCCACTACACAAGTCTAAAATAAATACTACGTCTAATCAAACACTAAACATTACAACAAATAATTAATTACTCATGCACAATATTAAATACAATCCTCCTAAAAATAAAATACCTGTGTCAATTACCAAACTACCCTTAATTGGAAATGTGAGGGTGACAGTTTTGCCCAAGCAAAAATACGATAATATTTTACTCTAATTGTATTACAATTATCGTATTGACACCGTAGAAAAATTATGACCCTAATAGCCTCTAAATAATTAGTGAACACCGTGCGCAGTATTTATTAAATAATAAATACGAGGATCTATATCACCCAGAAATCAGACCCTGACTCTGCCCAGGCTCACCCCACACTGTCGAAAACATTTTCCCCAGCTATTTCCCCCATTTTTGTACAATTTAGTATCTCGGGGAATAAGTATTTAAAATCAGGTAAATTGCGTAATTGCACAAAATACCAATTTTAGGACTTTTATGCAAATTATGGAATTACAAGGGTTTTTATGCAAAATCCATGTGAGGTGGCATAACCTCATTGGCTATTAACCCTAACACCTACATGTGGCATTAAGTATCCAGAAAAATCCTGCAAAAATATCCCAAAATACCAAAAATACCAAAAATACCTAAATACCCCTAAAGTTTGCAATTAATTACAACTTTGCCATTGCCTACAACCCCTATAAAACCCGACCCCCCCTCTCTTCAAACCCTCACAGCCGCCGCCTCCGACCACCGCCTCCGGCCAAACCCTGCCCGACCCTTCGCCCTGACCCCCTCTCCCCTCCGGCCAAGACCCACCCCCAGCCACCGCCTGCTCCGCCGGCCACAGCCCCCGCAACCCCATCTCCCCAACACCACCACCCACAGCCACCACCACCCGAGCCACCCCCTGCGCCACCCTCCGCCACCGTGCACCGCCACCACCCTCACCAATCGACTCGCCGTCCTCCCCTCCACCGGACCACCAACCCTCACCGCCCCACGACACCCCCTCCGGCCGCCCTAGCCCCCGCAGCCCCTCGGCTCTCCCTAACCCTAAACTACCACCCCCACCTCCGACGGCCTCCAGCCACCGCCACCGCCGTCGTGGACCTCCGCCACCACCACCAACCTGACCGCCACCCTCCCCTCTGTCGAACCCGTCGCCTGCCCGGCCACCTCCACCGCTCCTCCGCCAGCCAGAGCCCCCGCACTTAGCTGCTGCTGCTGCTGCCAGTAGATACTACTGCTGTTCCCGCTCCTCCGGCCGTCGTCCACCCGCCGTCGACGACCCCTAGGGCCCACCTGTCAGTAGGTATACCCCTTGAACCTAATATATAAGTATTTATATATATAATCCTATATGTATATGTATATGTATATATATGTATATATATATGTATATAAATAATGTATTTATATGTATAATGATATATATATGTATTATATTATATAATAAATGTTATATACTATTATTTACAGTATATTATACTGTATATATTATATATATATATCTATATATATTCTATACATATATATTTATATATGTAAATATGTAAATATGTATATATATATATATATATATATATATATATATATATATATATATATATATATATATATATATATATGTATATTTATATACTATATTATATTATGTAAATTACTAATATGTATCTATGTATTTATTTCTATTTTATTTATATATATATGTAATATATAAATATATGTATACATATATTTATATGATATATATATTTATATATAATATGCTATTATATAATTACTATGTATGCTATGCATGTTTTCCTTTATTTTATTTTCTGCATTTAATTTATTTCTTGCACTTATTATAAATGTATATATATATATATATATATATATATATATATATATATATATATATATATATATATATATTCAGCTGGATAATACAGCTTATATATATTATATATATAATTTCAATTCTTGCAATGTCATTTTAATTTATTACATAATATTGTGCTGGATATTACAGCCTATTTATATATGCATATTTACAATTATTGCAGTGGTCACATATAGACCCTGATAATATTGTTATATAGTACAGCATTTAATTATGTATTAAAATTCTGTACTGTCAATTCAATTTACCTATATATATATACATCAGTGGATATACCCTGATAATATATATGTATTTACTTCTGCCCTGTCATTTCAATTTATTTAAATTATATATCAGTGGATATACCCTGATTATTATATTATTATAAATCAGAGGATACACCCTGATAATATTATATTATATTATTATATATATAGCAGTGGATATACCCTGCTACTATTTACTGCATTTTTTTTTCTGTTCTTTATATACTATATATACTGCTATATATATTATATATATATATCTATATATATATACATACTATATAAGTATATATACATATACTTTATATTACAACTTTAATATTCATGAACCCTGTCTATTTTTAACAGAAACCAACTACAGCACAGCCAGTGACCCCCTGTCACCAGCAACCTCAAACCTGACTGTGAGATCATGTTATCAACACTATCAGGGAGTAGGCAAGTATACCTTGCCAAGTTAATGTTTAAATTCTCAAATACTGTTATATGCTTCTTGTTTCTGAAATTCATATACCAAGAGTACCTGAGACTGCCTCTGGTACAGTCAACTGATACGTTGACAATTAGTGTAAATAACTTAGTCTTACTGACTCACCAACACTGTGAGAGTATCCTGATATTCTCCTAGACCCTATCACGGGAACACGCAACATGGTTGCAATGCATTTTGGGATGCGAGCTGCGTAGTTGATTAGCTACCAGTACGTGTGACCCGCATCACGGATTTAGAATAACTCAGGAAATGTACGACTTGACATTTAGTTTCAGTGGGATGGAAAAGATAACTAGTAGACGTATGGGACACCCCCTCCATATATGATTTATACCTTCGTACCATGCTCCTCGGAGATGGTCGATTGCAGAGCTACCCGTGAGTCCGGGGGCATACGACACATATACTAGCCAGTCACCACGATTGGTGAATTACGTCAGCGTATGTCTAGCCACACATTCCCATGAGTACTACGAGATCTTTACTTGCATTTTCACTTAGAATGGTTAGCACCCTGTATTTATTTCCTTTATTCAGTATTACATACATGGCATGTCATTTTCTGTATCTTGTTATGTCCCACTGAGGACCTGGTTCCCTGCCAGATCTAGACGAGGCTTTCTACCCCACTGTGTACGGCCCTGATCAGGAGGCTAGATGTGCTACCGAGGAGGAGCTCGAGGAGACACCCTCAGAGTATGCTTGACCCTAGAGGCCTGCCGCCTGGAGATGGAGATGTTTTCATCAGATAGACACTGCTTAGTCTATCTGATTTTTCTGCGCTATTATCAGTTTTTGTAGTAGGCTTGTATTCTCACCAGTTGTGTACTGTATCAGACTCAGTTCTTATATATATTCAGCACTTGCTTTTCTGACAATTTCTTGTGGATGATATAGACTTGCCTGTGTTATACTTGTAGTATTTTAGGACAGCGTAGCACGTTCCTTTGGGTCCATTCGAAATGGATTAAACCCTTAGTGACGTGTCAACTGGCCAGTGACACGTGGCCTAGTTCCTGACATTTTGGAACTGGGGCGTGACACGGTTTTAGTGGTGGCCCATGCAGGTCTAATTTTTATTGCTAGTGGTATGGTGACATGCCTAGCAAGCCTGCAATAGGATAAGAATATTAGGTCTCATCCACACTGACACCATCTTTACAATTTCTATTATTGCATCTTGCTTGATTATCATTAATTATCTCCTTTGTGTTTTCTAATTATCCTATTTTCCTCAGAAATATCGACATATCCGGGAAACCTGCGAATAATGGGGCTGACCAAGCAACAGACCCTTCGCCAAGTGCCCACGGAACTCCGTCCAATCACCAGAATTCTGGCCAGGAGACGACACCAACACCGCAGGCGGAGACACCTTTGCCTCCACCTCCAGCCTTGCCTATCCTAATGCCACAACTTGAGGGTCAACCTCAAATGTTGCAGTTTCTCCAGACTATGTTGCAGAACCAGTGGCAACAGACTGAGGCCCTGAGACAGTCTCAGTGGCAGCAGACTGAAGCCCTACGACAGACTCTGATGACGGCCTTGGAGAGAGCTACTACTCCGGCACCAGCACCTGTCCAACCAGCGGGCACAGTTCGAGGCTTCCGTCAAATGAGCCCGAAAGACTTCAAAGGCAACGAGACTCCTGAGGAGATCTCCGACTGGATCTCCAACACCGAAATGCTGCTAGAAGGATCACAACTCACCCCTGACCTATGGATGACCGCTGTGAGGGGCCAACTTCTTTGGCAACGCCCATCACTGGTGGGAATCCATAGAGCGCAGCGTCGGCAAAGACCAAACTTGGCAATAATTCTTGGAGCACTTCAACGCCAAGTACTTTCCAGCGACAGTCCAGAATGCCCTATACTCCCAGTTCCTGCACCTGGAGCAGGAAAACATGACGGTAGATGCCTACGACGCAGAGTTTAGCAGACTAAGTCATTTCGGTGCTGATCTGATCCCGAACGAGCTGAAGAAAGCTAAAAGATTCCACCATGGCCTTAACTATGAGCTCCAGAGGTACACAACAATGCAGTCAAGGATCTCCTACAACGAGGTTCTTACCGAAGCCAGGGAACAAGAAGCAATTGGCCGAGGAGCAAGGCGCTCAAATTCAACCTTCCCGGCCAAGAATCAGCAAGGAGCAGGAGGACCTATACGTCGTCCCCAATATCAGACTCAGCAGACGACGGGGCCTTACCAGAAGAAAGAGCTCCCGATTTGTCAATTTTGTGGCAAAAAGGGGCATTTTATGAGAGACTGCAGGAAGAAGAACGGATTATGCCTGCTATGTGGAGCTAGCCAACACATGGCCAAAGACTGCCCACAACGCAGAGATGCAGCACCTCAGCAAGGGCAGAAGCCAGGAGCACAAGCCCAGAAGATGCTACCCTCCACATCAGGAGGATATAAAAAAGGAGCACCCTTGCTTACTCAGGAGGCCCAGTTCAAGGCCAGACAATAACCTGGAGGGCAAAAGCAGGGACAAGCTTTTGCGTTAGCTGCAGTTGCAGAAGTGCCTGAAGGGAAAACTATAACAGGTACCATTTTAGTTGCATCATTACCTGCAACTGTATTATTCGATTCTGGGGCTACTTTGTCTTTCATATCCAGTAGTTTCGTAGCCATGCACAAGCTATCCACTTCCCCGCTGCCTAAGTGTTGGAAAATACTTACTGGAGGAGGTATTGTTCAAGTTACCAACATTATTGAAACCTGCCCTGTAGTTGTTTGTAGTAAAGGACTAAGAGCGCAATTTTTGGTACTCCCAATGCCAAATTTCGACGTTGTCTTAGGCATGGACTGGCTAAGCCAGAATAATGCTGTCCTAGACTGCCGAAAGGGTAGTGTTATCTTTAAACCCCCAGATCACCCGGAGTTCGAATATGTCCGAGGAACCATCGAGCAAGGAGTAGGCCAGACTCCTAGAGCTTACATGGCGATGGAGACAACACTTCCATCAATTGTAGCAGAGTTCGAGGACGTATTTCCAGAGGAATTGCCAGGCTTACCGCCTGACAGAGAAGTAGAGTTCATTATTGAGCTGATACCCGGAGCTGCACCAGTATCCTCCAATGTATACCGACTGGCGAAGAAGGAGCTTGACGAGCTGAAGCTTCAACTGGAAGAATTACAGATCAAGGGATTTGTTCGTCCTAGTGTATCACCCTGGGGAGCACCAGTGCTGTTTGTACCAAAGAAGGACGGAACATATCGCATGTGTATTGATTACAGAGCCCTCAACGCTCTGACAATCAAAAACAAGTATCCCTTGCCGAGAATTGACGACCTGTTCGATCAACTAACAGGAGCCGTTGTATTCTCGAAGATAGACTTGAGATCAGGCTATCATCAGGTCAAGGTACGAAGAGAAGACATTCCAAAGACAGCATTCAGAACTCGTTATGGTCATTACGAGTTTCTGGTGATGCCGTTTGGACTGACTAATGCACCTGCCGTATTCATGAATCTGATGAACCGAGTCTTCCACCAATATCTGGACCAGTTCGTGGTATTCTTCATCGACGACATTCTGGTGTATTCGAAGAGCCACAAGGAGCATGAAGAGCACTTAAGACTGGTGCTAGAGACGCTGAGACGGGAGAGCCTTTATGCTAAGATGAGCAAGTGTGAATTCTTCCTTGATCGTGTCGCTTTTCTTGGACACGTGATCACAGGAGAAGGCATCTCGGTGGACCCAGCAAAGATTTCATCTGTGGAGACATGGCCAACTCCGACCAATGTCTCAGAGGTGAGAAGCTTTCTAGGATTTGTCGGATATTACCGGAGGTTCGTAGAAAACTTTGCAAGAATTGCGGAGCCGATTACCCGTCTTACCCGCAAGGAGCAGGAGTTCATATGGACTGAAGAATGCCAGACAGCTTTTGATGACTTGAAGAAGCGTCTGACTACAGCTCCCATCTTGACTATACCATCTGGATCCGGAGGTTTCGTAATCTATAGCGATGCATCCGGAAAAAGGATTTGGTTGTGTCCTAATGCAACATGGGAAGGTTGTAGCTTATGCCTCAAGACAATTGAGGACTCATGAGAAGAATTACCCCACTCACGACCTGGAGCTTGCCGCAGTCATCTTCTCCCTGAAGCTATGGAGACACTATCTATATGGCGAACGAGTGGAGATATTCACCGATCACAAAAGCCTGAAGTACGTCTACACCCAGAAGGACCTAAATCTGAGACAAAGACGATGGCTCGAAGTGATGACGGATTTCAAAATTGATCTACAGTACCATCCGGGGAAAGCTAATGTGGTGGCAGATGCTCTAAGCAGAAGACCCTCGGCATTCTTTATGATCACCCAACCAGGTATTCTGAGAGATCTAGAAAATTTGGGAATAGAGGTGCCAGGACTTGACGGCCAATTATCAAACTATCAGCTGCAATCAACCTTGGTAGAAAGAATCAAAGCTGCTCTACCAACAGATGCAAGATTTCAGAGGCTTCGACAAAGAACAGAGGCTGGAATTCAGACAGGATGTCGCATACACGAAGATGGGACTCTAAGATGTGGTGATCGTCTTTATGTTCCAAATGAAGAACTTCGTAATGAGCTGATGTCAGAAGCTCATAGCTCAACATACTCTATACATCCAGGAGGCACAAAGATGTACAGAGATCTGCGACAATATTACTGGTGGCATGGAATGAAGCGGGAGATAGCACGCTTTGTGGCTAAATGCCTAGTGTGTCAGCAAGTCAAGGCTGAGCATCAAAGGTCTGCCGGTCTACTTCAACCCCTCCCAATACTCGAGTGGAAATGGGAACACATTACGATAGACTTTGTTACGGGCTTCCCAAGAAGTCCCAGTGGTCGTAATGCTGTATGGGTAATTGTAGATAGACTCACAAAGGCTGCTCATTTCCTAACTTTCAGAGTCGGACAATCTACAGAAGTCTTGGCAGATATGTACATGAAGGAGATCGTGCGTCTGCACGGAGTACCAGTCAGTATAATATCTGACAGGGATACGAGATTTACATCTTACTTTTGGCGAAGTATGCAAGAAAGTCTTGGTACCCGCCTCAAGTTCAGCACCTCGTATCACCCACAAACAGATGGCCAATCAGAACGCACCATCCAGACTCTAGAAGATATGCTGAGAGCCTGCATGCTTGATTTCAGCGGATCCTGAGAAGATCACTTACACCTGGTGGAATTTTCCTACAACAACAGCTATCAAGCGAGCATCCAAATGGCTCCCTTTGAAGCTTTGTATGGAAGGAAATGTCGTTCCCCAGTATGCTGGAGCGATGTTGGCGAGAGACAGATTCTGGGGCCAAAATTGATTATTCGTACGGTGGAGAAAGTAAAAAAGATCCAGGGACACCTACGAGCTGCACAAGACAGACAGAAGCACTGGGCCAACATTCATCGACGACCTCTAGAGTTCCAAGTGGGTGAGCATGTGTTCTTAAAAATCTCACCTACCCGAGGAACTATCAGATTTGGAGGAAGAGGAAAGCTTAGTCCAAGGTACATTGGACCCTTCGATGTGTTAGATCGCGTAGGAGAAGTTGCTTACAGGCTAGCTCTACCTCAGACCTTGGAGGGAGTACATGACGTCTTCCATGTATCTCAGCTGAGGAGGTACATTCCAGACCCGAGTCATGTGCTGGACTATTCAGAGATCACCATCGGGCCAAGCTTATCATACCAAGAGGAACCTGTAGAGATCCTGGACCGTAGCGAGAAAGTGTTGCGAGGCCAGACTATTCCTCTCGTTCGTGTTGCATGGAGACATCATGCACCAGGTGAATCCACCTGGGAACGAGAAGAGGATATTCGTTAGCATTATCCCCATCTATTTCAAAACCAGGGTATGTCCAATATTTCAAACTCAATCTCTCTTAATCATCTTATGTCCTTAATTAATTTTTCATTCTCATTATATGTGTGTTTTTATTTCGAGGACGAAATATTCTAAGGAGGGTAGATTGTAAACTCCCTCGACCAGATTTCAGTAAATTAGGATTAGTTTAGACTAATTAGAATTATAGCAACTTTTAAAAATTTATTTATTATATAATCTATTGATTGTGCACCTGTTCATTACACAATTAGTTAGGACATCATACTAGCTGTTAACCCTAAACCAATTTCACATCCCCGCCCTAGACTTGCTAGACTACTTTATCTGTATTTTTAGCAACTTCCAGAAACCTCGTTTGGTGCTTCGTTTTAGTCGCACAAATATCGTTACAAACGTACGTATTTATTTCCTATTTAAATTTCTGCTCTTTACCCATCTTTGTACCCCTAGAGATTTGAGGACCAGTATTTAATATTCTACTCTAATTGTATTACAATTATCGTATTGACACCGTAGAAAAATTATGACCCTAATAGCCTCTAAATAATTAGTGAACACCGTGCGCAGTATTTATTAAATAATAAATACGAGGATCTGTATCACCCAGAAATCAGACCCTGACTCTGCCCAGGCTCACCCCACACTGTCCAAAACATTTTCTCCAACTATTTCCCCCATTTTTGTACAATTTAGTATCTCGGGGAATCAGTATTTAAAATTAGATAAATTGCGTAATTGCACAAAATACCAATTTTAGGACTTTTATGCAAATTATGGAATAACAAGAGTTTTTATGCAAAATGCATGTGAGGTGGCATAACCTCATTGGCTATTAACCCTAACACCTACATGTGGCATTAAGTATCCAGAAAAATCCTGCAAAAATATCCCAAAATACCAAAAATACCTAAATACCCCTAAAGTTGCAATTAATTACAACTTTGCCATTGCCTACAACCCCTATAAAACCCGACCCCCCCTCTCTTCAAACCCTCACAGCCGCCGCCTCCGACCACCGCCTCCGGCCAAACCCTGCCCGACCCTTCGCCCTGACCCCCTCTCCCCTCCGGCCAAGACCCACCCCCAGCCACCGCCTGCTCCGCCGGCCACAGCCCCCGCAACCCCATCTCCCCAACACCACCACCCACAGCCACCACCACCCGAGCCACCCCCTGCGCCACCCTCCGCCACCGTGCACCGCCACCACCCTCACCAATCGACTCGCCGTCCTCCCCTCCACCGGACCACCAACCCTCACCGCCCCACGACACCCCCTCCGGCCGCCCTAGCCCCCGCAGCCCCTCGGCTCTCCCTAACCCTAAACTACCACCCCCACCTCCGACGGCCTCCAGCCACCGCCACCGCCGTCGTGGACCTCCGCCACCACCACCAACCTGACCGCCACCCTCCCCTCTGTCGAACCCGTCGCCTGCCCGGCCACCTCCGCCGCTCCTCCGCCGGCCAGAGCCCCCGCACTTAGCTGCTGCTGCTGCTGCCAGTAGATACTGCTGCTGTTCCCGCTCCTCCGACCGCCTCCGGCCGACTCTGCCGCCGTCCACCCGCCGTCGACGACCCCTAGGGCCCACCTGTCAGTAGGTATACCCCTTGAACCTAATATATAAGTATTTATATATATAATCCTATATGTATATGTATATGTATATATATGTATATATATATGTATATAAATAATGTATTTATATGTATAACGATATATATATGTATTATATTATATAATAAATGTTATATACTATTATTTACAGTATATTATACTGTATATATTATATATATATCTATATATATTCTAAACATATATATTTATATATGTAAATATGTATATATGTATATATATATATATATATATGTATATTTATATACTATATTATATTATGTAAATTACTAATATGTATCTATGTATTTATTTCTATTTTATTTATATATATATGTAATATATAAATATATGTATACATATATTTATATGATATATATATTTATATATAATATGCTATTATATAATTACTATGTATGCTATGCATGTTTTCCTTTATTTTATTTTCTGCATTTAATTTATTTCTTGCACTTATTATAAATGTATATATATATATCTATATATATATATATATTATCTATATGTATATATATATTCAGCTGGATATTACAGCTTATATATATTATATATATAATTTCAATTCTTGCAATGTCATTTTAATTTATTACATAATATTGTGCTGGATATTACAGCCTATTTATATATGCATATTTACAATTATTGCAGTGGTCACATATAGACCCTGATAATATTGTTATATAGTACAGCATTTAATTATGTATTAAAATTCTGTACTGTCAATTCAATTTACCTATATATATATACATCAGTGGATATACCCTGATAATATATATGTATTTACTTCTGCCCTGTCATTTCAATTTATTTAAATTATATATCAGTGGATATACCCTGATTATTATATTATTATAAATCAGAGGATACACCTTGATAATATTATATTATATTATTATATATATAGCAGTGGATATACTCTGCTACTATTTACTGCATTTTTTTTCTGTTATTTATATACTATATATACTGCTATATATATTATATATATATATCTATATATATATACATACTATATAAGTATATATACATATACTTTATATTACAACTTTAATATTCATGAACCCTGTCTATTTTTAACAGAAACCAACTACAGCACAGCCAGTGACCCCCTGTCACCAGCAACCTCAAACCTGACTGTGAGATCAGGTTATCAACACTATCAGGGAGTAGGCAAGTATACCTTGCCAAGTTAATGTTTAAATTCTCAAATACTGTTATATGCTTCTTGTTTCTGAAATTCATATACCAAGAGTACCTGAGACTGCCTCTGGTATAGTCAACTGATACGTTGACAATTAGTGTAAATAACTTAGTCTTACTGACTCACCAACACTGTGAGAGTATCCTGATATTCTCCTAGACCCTATCACGGGAACACGCAACATGGTTGCAATGCATTTTGGGATGCGAGCTGCGTAGTTGATTAGCTACCAGTACGTGTGACCCGCATCACGGATTTAGAATAACTCAGAAAATGTACGACTTGACATTTAGTTTCATTGGGATGGAAAAGATAACTAGTAGACTTATGGGACACCCCCTCCATATATGATTTATACCTTCGTACCATGCTCCTCGGAGATGGTCGATTGCAGAGCTACCCGTGAGTCCGGGGGCATACGACACATATACTAGCCAGTCACCACGATTGGTGAATTACGTCAGCGTATGTCTAGCCACACATTCCCATGCGTACTACGAGATCTTTACTTGCATTTTCACTTAGAATGGTTAGCACCCTGTATTTATTTCCTTTATTCAGTATTACATACATGGCATGTCATTTTCTGTATCTTGTTATGTCCCACTGAGGACCTGGTTCCCTGCCAGATCTAGACGAGGCTTTCTACCCCACTGTGTACGGCCCTGATCAGGAGGTTAGATGTGCTACCGAGGAGGAGCTCGAGGAGACACCCTCAGAGTATGCTTGACCCTAGAGGCCTGCCGCCTGGAGATGGAGATATTTTCATCAGATAGACACTGCTTAGTCTATCTGATTTTTCTGCGCTATTATCAGTTTTTGTAGTAGGCTTGTATTCTCACCAGTTGTGTACTGTATCAGACTCAGTTCTTATATATATTCAGCACTTGCTTTTCTGACAATTTTTTGTGGATGAGATAGACTTGCCTGTGTTATACTTGTAGTATTTTAGGACAGCGTAGCACGTTCCTTTGGGTCCATTCGAAATGGATTAAACCCTTAGTGACGTTTCAGCTGGCCAGTGACACGTGGCCTAGTTCCTGACATTTTGGAACTGGGACGTGACAACATGAGATGGCATGGTTATGATAATAGTTCTAACATGAAAGGACAAAACAAAGGTGTAAGTAGTAGGATACTAAAAGAGTATTCTAGGACATTTTACACTCCATGTGGTTGTCATTCTCTTAACCTTGCTATATGTGATATGACCATGAGTTATGTTCAAGCTAAATCATTTTTTGGAGGGATACAATAGATTTATAAATTATTCTCTGGTCCAACAAAGCGGTGGGAGGTTCTCAAATCTTATGTCAAGGATCGCAATGGAAAAAGGGCTTACACTAAAGTCATGGTCGGATACACGTTGAAAAAGTCGGGTTGCTAATGTAAAATGGGTAAGATTTTTTCCTCAAATAAGAGATGCATTGTTCATCAAATAGAACATAGTGTTGATGCGTTTACAGCTAGTGAGGCTGGGTCTTTGGCAAATTATGAACTTCGAAAGTTTGATTTGCTCGTTAGCATGGTGATTTGGAATTCAAAATTTTGCAGAAAGTAAATAAAGTTAGCAAGATTCTCCAAGGAAAAGAAATGAATATTGAGGAGTATATAAATCTCTTGAAAGGTCTCATAAAAAGATTGATTTGGAAATGGAGGTTGAACCCACTTTTTGTGAAACTCGTGTTCGCCACAAAAGGAAGTTTTTTTTATGAGAATGCTAGGGATGAACCAATACAAGCGACTGAAGAATCTTTTCGAGTTAATTATTTTATAATAATAATTGATAATGCTCTTTCTTCACTAAAGACAAGATTTGAACAGTTCCAAAAATATGAAGACACTTTTGAATTTTTTACTTAACTTGAGCAAGTTGAAAGCCGCAGAAGATATGAGTTTGAAGCATTCATGTGCTACACTTGAGAATTTTTTGAAATATGGAGATGATTCTGATATTGGTGCGCTTGAATTGTTTTCAGAATTATAATTGTTGAGAAAAGCATTACCGGAGAGGTTAACCAAACCAAGTTGAAAGCTGCAGAAGATGAGAGTTTGAAGCATTCATGTTTACACTTGAAGATTCTTTTGAAATATGGAGATGATTCTGATATTGGTGCGCTTGAATTATTTTCAGAATTACAATTATTGAGAAAAGCATTACATGAGAGGTTAACCAAACCAATTGAAGTGTTGGAGTATATCAAAAATTCGCGCATTGGTTTTCCTAATGCTTGGGTGGCTTATAGAATAATATTGACTATAACAGTTACAGTAGCTACTGTCGAAAAAAGTTTCTCCAAGCTGAAGTTGATAAAAAAAAAGCTACCTCCGATCAACTATGTCACAAAATAGATTGAAAATTTTGGCCATGTTATCTTTGAGAAAAAAAATGGCAGCTAAATTTTGCACATAAAAAAGCGAGAAGAGTATGAACTTCTTAGATTTAGTTTAGTGTTATTTGGTTTCATTTATGTAATACATTTAGAACTTGGAGTTACTTAATTTATTGAATCTTGGAAATAATTTATGTGTATTCAAGGACTAATTATATTTCATTCAAGATTTATTGGATTTTGCCGGATTTTAAATTTATAAAAAAATTATATAAAGAGATGAGGGCCTCATTTATGATATTTGTCTAGGACCTCCAAAATGCTAGAGTCGGCCCTGGTTCACGGTAGCTTCGAAATCTTATTTTAGTGCATGTTCAAGATGCTATCCAAGAAGAGAAGCGTGATGCTACCAAATTTTTTGGAAGTATGCTTTTGCATTCAAGATTGGGTTCGTGCGAAAAAAAGAACTTAACATTTAGGAGATGAAAGTGTAGACGTTAATGAACTTGACTTTCAAGCTTACTCTAGATGATACGACAAAAGCTGAAGAATGAAACGGCGAAGTCTTGCAAAGTTAGATTCATTGTTCTAAAAATTAAAAATTTGAAGATATCAAAGACTGGCATCAAAGATTCAAAAAAAAAAAAAAAAGTGGACATGAAGATCGAAAACTGAAGATAAAATTTATACTTTCACAGCTTTTCTAAAAATAAATACAATTTGTATACAATTTCTCAAATAAATAGAAGTTAATGAATTTTATTTTAATTTTTTTCTTCTTTTTTTCTTTTTTTATAGTCCATCTCAAGCTAGAGGCCAAAAACATTTTTGTATATATAAAACCGGCTAGATCAAATTCGACCTGCACCCAAATCAGACCCAGCCTGGTCTAGCCCGGACTGGCTCACACCGAATTATGTGTTGAGCTGGATTTAGGATTTTGGTCCCTAGGCCAACCTGTTGTTAAAGACCAGTTGGCTCGACTTGAAATCAAATCCGATCAAATTTGGGTTCGGTCCGGCCCAACAACATAGGAGGCATGTGTTTTTTTTTTCTTTTGTTTTTTTGATATGTCTTTTTCATCTGATTAGGAGCTAAGTTTTCAAGAAAAAATTCGAACCGTATCCATTTCTACGAAAATTCTCTATCGTGACCAATAAGTCAGGATTCCACGGATCCAGGAGGCATGTGTTGTACTTGTGATGCTAATGCTCTGTGCATCTGACGTACTTCAGCATATAACAGACGGGCACGCTTCAATATTCGTGTGCGATAGTGCCATAGTCAAATTAAATGGTAATGACACTTGTAGTGGTCCCTATATCATCTATGTTTGGTGACCACACATACAGTAGTAATATCAACGAATCATTGCTTCGAATAGAAAGAATGGAGCTAGAAAAAGCCACAACTAACACACAGTACTGCATCAGCAAAGAATGGCGATCACAGAGAATAAGCGAGGGTGCTGTCCCTGGAGCAAAGAGGACTGGCTGCCCGAGCAATCCTTCGAGAGCTGGGGCGCCTACAACAAGGCCCTGCTCGAGACGTGCACGCGCCTGCACGACCGCGTCACGTCGCGGTCCCACGCGCGCGCGGAGACGACGGCGGTGCGGGCGAGGAGCGGGCACGAGATGAAGAGGAGCCTCACCTGCTGGGACCTGACCTGGTTCGGCATAGGGTCGGTCATCGGAGCAGGAGTCTTCGTGCTCACGGGGCTACAGGCGCGGGACGCCGCGGGGCCGGCTGTCGTCCTCTCGTTCGCAGTCTCGGGGTTGTCGGCGATGCTCTCTGTGGTCTGCTACGCCGAGTTTGCTGTCGAGATTCCGGTGGCAGGTATGTATGCATACATGCATGCGCGGTTTTACAACTATCTTTAGTGACGATTAATTGGCCTTTAATAGTCACTAATCAAGTTAGAATTATATCCAAAATGTTGTTCATGGTCATCTCCATCGATATCTGTCACGACAGTTGATATACCAACTGATATGGCAAATTTAACATTAACATTAAAGTTAAAATTAACATTAAAAAAATGATGATAATTTTTTTTTGGATTAAAGTTTGTCATGCCAACAAATATCCACATCATTTAAAAAAAAAATTGGTGACGAATAACAAAATTGAGAATTATAACTTTTTATTTAGATGTCTGACGATACGTACGAGACTTTGTGTATGTTGCTTTGTATGCCATTTGAGCCTATTGTCCCACAACTCTCCTCCGCGGTTTGATTCCGAGACCATCCGCCTCGTCGGAGAGGTTATACATTTTCTCACTGACCAAAAAAGTCAATTGAGTTCCGTAAAATTATAACATGCTTATTGCTATAAATTAATAACATTCATTTAAGATATATATAAAACTTAAATCTGCTTCTAAATTCTAATCATTCTTTTTAGTATTTAACCCTAAATGTATATGGACTAGTTCGTGTAATGTGAAGAAGTTGATGTATGTATGTATGTATGTATATCAATAACTATATTTAACCCTAAAGCTCTCTATCCTAGTCCGTCGGTATTTCGTCCTTAAGTGGATGATATCAAGTAATACTAATTCTAGACATGAGTCATATGCACAATTTTATTATATATTGACAAATTTCAACAAAAGAATAAGAGAGATTCAGCTATAGCCACAGAAAACTGGACGGGAAAGCACTACGTACTGTTTCATTAGTCACATTCAAACTATGCACTAGAACAAGGGGGAATTGCTGTAACTTGCCTTGCTAAACAACCCAACTCATTTGTCATCAATGGGTAAAAATGTCAAACAAATCACTTTCTTAGGATTGTTGTTGATTGACATATGTTGATAGTCTTGAATAATAAGTAATAAATTCTCTCGGTAGCTTATAATAATAACAGAAAACTTGCTGTACAAAAATTATTTTTAAATAAATTAACTAAAACGAAATAGTTTGTCAAAAATTTGAAATTACGATTCGCCATCTGAGATGGCAAAAATATGAAATAATATATTTTTTTCAAATTTTTGCCAACTGCCAAATATGACAATAATTTTTTTTTGGTTTTTTTTTTGGTTTTTTTTTTAGTTTTTTTTGTGTTGGTTTTTTTAAAACAAACAAACGGGGGAGCCAACTCGGTTTTTTTTTCTGGTTTGTTTGTTTTTCTTTCTTTTTTTTTTTTTAGAAAATTTTCCTTTTGTTTAGTTTTATTTAGGTTTAGTTCCACTTTAAAAAAGTTGTTGTAGCAATAATTTTTTTGAATAAATTAGAAAAAAATAAAATTTAATATCCAAAATAAAATATGCTAACATTGAAAAAAAAAATCTACCGTAAGAATATTACACCTGCTGTCGAGCATACTTCGAACGTCCATAACTATTTGTTTTGAATCGTTTTTCGTCAAACAATAGGTCGATTTGTATGCTTTCGACGAGAGTAACACAATTCGTGTAGATTTAATTTTTATCCGAAGTAAGACGCACATGTCACAAAGTTTGTCAAATTTTCGTTAAACCAGTTGGCAAAAAATTGAAAAATATAAAAAAAAATTATTATTTCATATTTTCGCCATCAGAGATGGCGAAAACTTTCGTAATTTTAATTTTTGACAAATTGTTTCATTTTAATTAATTTGTTTAAAAATATTTTTTGTACATCAAATTTTCTGCATTACCAACAGAATAAACCAACAAAAAAAATAACACAAAAAACCAACAAAAAAAATCAAACCAAATCAAACCCTAAAAATAAAACCAAAAAACAAATTAAAAAAACCAACCGAGCATATTTTTGCCAAATCAGTTGACGAAAATCCAGTCTAAAATTGCCATATTGGATTCCACGTCTGATTTTGTCGGATTTTTGCCAACTGGATTTGCGAAAATCGAGCACTCTTAATTTTTGCCAACTCAGCTGGCGATATGTATCATAATTTTAAATTTTTTAAATTTCTATCATTATATTTAATTAATATAAAATTATTATCGGTAGAGTAAATTTTTTGTAATAATAATGTTAGACAAACAAGTACGTCGACTTGATAAACAGTTGAAATGAAACACACTCGAGTACAACAAAAAGGTTTTTAAAAAACCAAAACCAAAATTCAAAATGATTTTTCTAAACATTTTATTCCAAATAAAAATCTAAAATCTTTTCGTACCAAAATCAAGCTCCGTGGATTTGGAAGTGGGTCTCAATTATATTAACAATGTTTGTATACTCCTTTAGAGTAATTTTAATGGTTAATTCCGAAAAATGATAAGATCTCCAAAAAAATTTTTTTGCTTCGCATCCTTTAATCTTGATTCTCCATTTGATTTAAATAAATTAAGCACATTTTATTTTGAAGAGAATATGATTATAAATGATGGGTTTAGATTTTTATTAATTTTTTTTTAAAAAAGAGAGAGATGATATAACGAAGAAAGACAATAAAGAAAGGTTGGAGAGAGAGAGAGAGAGAGAGAGAGAGAGAATGAATAGAAGAGATGTTTCACTGTAAAGCCTTGAAGAATAGTGTGGAGAAGTTCTAACGGAGGTATGTGAGACTGATGATAATGGAGGAAATATGTACTACTTTCAAACGAACTATTAAGGATTGATAAGTAAATATTGTTGGTATTTTTCACTTAGCTTTGGGAGTTTTAGTCCCACATTGAAAAACTATCAATGTGTATATCTCAATATATAGCTATGCTTAGTATTGGTATATGCACATGGGGTGGTGGTCCATGTGGGTTGACTTTCCTAGAGGGTTTAAGTGTGAACTCCTTTATGACAATCTTTGTTTTGTCACCACATTTGGAAAGTTTTTCTTAGGAGCTAGCGACTCGGACTCGGGCTCAAGGCCTTTTGATGGGGCTCTTTGCACTTAACATCGTCGCATGGCGCTCATGCGCTCTTTTTCTGCGCGAGTTTGGGCGCATGCTTCTTGTCGCTATGCGGCCAGGAGCTATGCGTCCAGACGCTATGCAGCCAGCGAGTTTATAAGAGCGAGTCGCGTATGGAGGGGACAAAGTCTGCTGTTGGTGGTGTATGGCGCATAGTTATCCGTGCCATCCGGATTAAGCGGCGCATGCGACGCGGGGTGTCTTAGCAAGGTGGCTGTTGCTTTCGGCGCTTGGCAGCGTTTGGCGGTGTTGTCTACTCTGAGTTGTATAACGAACAGGCGGCGCATGGGACTCTGACACCCTGATTTGGGGATCTGGTCGGACAGCGCGTATGCGCGCATAGGTGTTGGTTTCCATTATATATAAAGGAGCTTCTCTTTCATTTGATAGGTAGAAAAAAAACCGAGAGCACCAGAGCATATATGGCCACTCGAACGCCCCTCCCTCATACTGGATTTTCGAGTGATCCGAAAGTGACCAAGAGCGTTCCAAAAGTTCATTTATGAGCTTGCTGGTTCCTGAGGGCAGATCGTCTGTACGGCGAATCTTACTTTGAGCAACGGTGGTTTTGACCACCCCAACAAGGAGCTTTTCTTCAGTTTATCATTTGCTTTGTTCTTTCTCGTTGTAGCGTCTGCGAACGTAAAGAGAAGAACATTTTACTTGTTGCTAGTTATAATCTTTATTCTCTTTGAAGTATGTTTGTAACCTGTTTTGGTTCGCGCTTCGTTGGGATCGAGAATATCATATGAGAAACTATTGTGTGAATCTCTAATCTTAACGACAACTTGGGTTCTAGTAGAGAGCGGACTTTCGGGTCTCGCTAGCAGCTCTGCTAATGGTCCGTGTTATATCATCTTTGATCCGCCTCGGGACTGACAATCTCAAAGCAACATCCGAAGAAAGATGAAGAACATCCGTTCAAATCTTTTCTGCAACAAGTTTTCACAAACTTGAGAAGATTGACGAGATTTACTTCAAACATTTGGATGAGAGAAGGAGTCCTCTATCAAATGTTAAAAGAGAGTTGTCGAAACCTTCCATTTTTCAGAATGGAGGAGATAGCGTTTATAGGACGCACATTCCAGATGGAAATAAGATTATAATGATTGCAGATTATGCGCATAACAAGACTTGGCGCATGGCAGAGATTGGTGCATGTTCAGACTCTACACTTGGCAAAACTTGGCAGATGGCAAAACTTGGCACATCGAAGGTCTTTGCGCATGGCAGAGCTGGCCGCATAATATTTTATGTGCATGATGGTCTCCACGCATACGGGACGCGCATAAAGGCTTATGCGCATGGACGTCTCTGCCCTTGGCAGGACTGGCACATGGTGGCCTTTGAGTATGAAGGTCTCTGTACTTGACAGGACTTGACGCGTGGCTGGAATTGGAGCTTGACTGCAGAACCAATCCGAACCAATATAGCAAGGTATAGCTAAAATTGGTTCCTTTGATTACTTAACTTGGTTGCTATGATTGCGCAGGTTGAGTTATCAAGCGTGGTTGCGGACTAGTGGTAGACACTGGTGCATTTGACCACGCATGCTCTGAGAAAGAGGAGTTCACTAAGGAAGAGCACTTTCTTAGAAGAAGGTCTCCATGGCGAATAAGTGTCAAGTAGAAGATCTAGGGATCGGGATTATGATTCTGGACTTCCGGCTTGAGATTGCTCTTATTGAGTTGTGACTTATCTGACTGAGACATATCTTTTTCAAACAAAGATGTCTAATCCAGGGATATATCCAAGATATGGGGGTAAGGAGGTGGAGAGTTGTGATGACTGTAATCAGACACAGGTAGTCAGGTAGCCGTTTAGACGGGTGACTATAAGTACATATCTTCTTGAGCTGGTACGCTTAGATATCCGTAACTTCTATTCTCCACAAAAGACCGAAATAAAGTTTATCACTTCTTTCTTCGACGATTTCTCGGGAAACGCGTTCGCATATCTTTTCCTAATCGAATGATGAAGCATTCGAGAATATCAAGGACTTCAACCTTGAAGCTGAGCGTCAAAATGGAACAAGCTTCGTTCTTTGGATACGCATCGTTCAGAACAAGGGTTTGACTATGAAATATTATTTTCATACTCTACTAATCCTTGAAGGTGCAGATAGGAAGGACGAGCAATTGACAGTAATAATGACATCTATACGGTTGAACAAAAGGTCTTCCAGATTGTCTGTGGGAGGAGGATGAACTTACTGTCACGTGCTAAGTATCGTTCGTTACTTCTGATGTAACTCTGGTTCAAGGTCAGATCCATATGAATATCATTCGATTGTGGGATTTTTTTTTGGCATTTGATGAGATCCTTTTTGCCAAAGTCGTTGGCACATCTGTAGAAGAAAATGTAGTCCAGGAAGGAGTTATCTTTAACGAGATAGTATTTGAAGCGAAACTAGCAGAGCAGTCAGCAAGAAGAGTCAGGAGGTCGAAGGACAAAAGATGATCCTTTCACCTATCATGTGGAGGTCGGGCCACTTACGTATGATGAGGAGATCGACACCAATGACTCGGTCTGCTGGAAGGAGGCAGTCCATGAATTGATTGACCCCATAAACAACATATGGATGTTGATCAATCTGCCTGAAGGAGCTAAACCTATCAGATGCTTATAGATCTTCAGTAGAAGAATATGAAAGCAGATAGAACAATTGAGTTCAAAGCTAGGGTAGCTGCCTAGGGTTTTCTCAGATATAGGGGATTGAGTACTTTGGCACCTCGTTGAGGGTGTCATATATCAGGATGATGATTGTCGTAACTGTTATTCATAAGCTTAATGCTTATCAGATGAAGTGAAGATAGCAAGTCTTGAAGAATGACTAATATAAGAGATTCACGGATAACAGACATAATTATTGTCGTTCAGGTTTGAAGACAGTCTGCGGGTTGGTGATATCTCTATACGGCCTGTAGCAAATTCCAGGATGTGGCAGCAAAAGTTTGACAAGTCATCTAGTCAAAGTTGTCGTAGGATCAGCGAGACAGACAAGTGTGTGTACACAAAGTTCGCTGATAATGGAGGAGTCATCCTTTGTATCTATATGGATGACTTGCTAGTCCCTGCTGCGGATATAGAAGTGTCACTAGAACAAGGATGTCCTTTTTCTAATCTCTGAACATGGGTTTGCGGATGATATAAGATAATCCAAATGATATGTGGGATTGCTTAGTCACAAGCTCTCTGCATGAATAGTTGATCATACACTTTGGGTATCAGGTACAATACTCCTCAAGTGTGACATGAAGATGAAGCCATATCCAAGAAAAAGTATCAGACAATTGGTGTACTCGAGCATCATTAGATGAATGATTCAAGCTGTGAGTACCACCAGGCCTGTGCTGTAGGGATGTTGATTCAAGTTCACGAGTAATATGTGTGTTGTTGAACACTGAAAGCTATGAAGAGAGTCGTCAGAATTCTCAGGTGGACTCAGTGGTATATCCTGCCCTTCAGCAGTTATCCAGATATGAAGGAAGACTTCAGTGATTCCAGTTGGTGCTCAAGAAAGAAGAGTGAAAGATCCACAGGAGGACGTGACTTCTCCAGGGGTGATTCTACTATATCGTGGAAGTCCAAAACAGTATTTACTCTTAGAATTTTTTGCACTATCAAGCTGCAGCATATAAAGCAGGATGGCTTTGAAAGCTCTCAGATGATCTTTCTATGGTTGGTACACAGATTCGGGTGATACCGACATACCGTAAAAACCAGGTAGCTACAACAGTAATATCTAATCATCTCTCCAATAATGAGAAGAGAATTGTGTGGGTATAACAAAGGACACTGAATGGGCGCAACTAGCATGGATTATTACAGTGGTTAAATGATCGGAGCTAGGTGATTCTGGCAGATTCGTTCAAGATACTACATGAACACCTCAAGCATGATATCATGATAACAGATAATGTTCGGATCTAGGTGATTCTACCATATCCGTTCAAAATGCTACATGAGTGTATGAAGGGTGGCACCATTACAATGTTTAAATGTTTGGAGTCAAGTGATTCTGGCGGATCCGTTCATGATAGGCCTCAAGCTTCAGCTGATCGTAAGAACTATAAAGGAGCGTAGTACTCCATGCTACTGTGGGGGTGACACCATCATGAGTTATCTCGACAGGGTAAAACCTCAGCTTCAGGCTATGTCATAGCGACAGTAGCACCGCATATAGTCAGAGTCAAGCACTATGAAGGAGCTTAGTACTCCATGTTACTGTGGGGTGACACCACCATGAGGAACCTCGACAGGGTAAAACCTCGGCTGCAGGCATGTCACAGTGATAGTAACACCGCACATAGTCAAGGACATAGCAGATATGGGCTTAGAGGACCTCTGATATTACGTCCCTGCAATCCTACCATTTAGTTTTATGCTATTGGTTTAAAGAGAAATCTACCAGGCATCTAGATATTGGTTTAAGGGAGGACCATTGACCAGGGGTATATCAGGTGCAGTGGGTAGTCCTCACGAACTTTGTGGGATACGTACCCGAAACCACTGAAGTCTATTATTTGTTCTTGAACAGAACATTTCATGTAGGAGGATAGATTTGATGCCTTAATGAGTTCTCTGGCAGAGTGAATGTCCAGCGTGTATTACAGGAAGCACGATTAGTTTTAGCACTAGAAGGACTCATATCCCATACTATAGTGGCATGACACCACACGAGGGAGTGGACCTCGGCTTCAGGCCATGTCACAGCAGCGGTAGCACCGCACATAGGCAAGTAGCCTAATGTTGAATGAAGATAGAGAGTGGTAGTACAACACTACTAAGAGGAATGTGACCTCATACTACATTGGGTAACACCACATGAGGGAGTGAACCTCGCTTGATCTATGTCACAGCGTCATAGCACCACAAAAAAGTGCAAGGCTTCATGCTGGGAGGTAATACAACACTACTAAGAGGCATGTGACCTCATGCTACAGTGGGTGACACCACATGAGGGAGTGAACCTCGACTTCAAGCCATGTCATCATGGCCTAGCACCGCACAGGAGCTCAAGGCTCCATGCTGTATGTAGTAACGACACTACTAAGAGGCATATGTCCTCATGCTATAGTGGCATAACACCACAAAAGGATCCTCGGCCTTGGGCGGCCATGTCATAGCGGCGTAGTACCGCACAGAAGCGCAAAGCTTCATGGCGGGTTATAAACTCTCTATAATGGAATGACTCACCTAAGTGTATGGATAAAGATGTAGGCCATCTTTTGAGGAAAAGCTTATAGACGCCCAAGATAAATACACTGAGACTAGGTCAGCACAGGGCTTTTAACGTGCGACCGGAGGCACAAATGATGTCATTGTGCGAGTGAAAATAATAACATATATTGTTCAGAATTTAAGGCTTAGTCCATTCTTGTATCGTACAGTTGTTTGACTCATGCGGAAAGATTCAAGTCGTATGCGATATCTATCTTAATGCATGATGGACAGTCACTGTGAGGAACATTCGACCATATATTGTGATATATATGGGGATTGTTGGTGTTTTCTACTTAGCTTTGGGAGTTTTAGTCCCACAATGGAACCACCAATGTGTATATCTTAATATATAGCTATGCTTAGTATTGGTATATGCACATGGGGTGGTGGCCTATGTGGGTTGACTTTCCTAAAGGGTTTAAGTGTGAACTCTTTTATGACAATCTTTGTTTTGTCACCACCTTTGGGAAGTTTCTCTTAGGAGCTAAGCCCCGAAGGGGATTAGCGACTCGGACTTGGACTCGGACTCGGGCTCAAAGACGCAAAGTGGCGCTTTGATGGCGCACTTAGCACGTCAGCATTGTCACATGACGCTCATTCGCTCTTTTTCTGTGCGAGTTGAATGCACGGTTGCTTGCTCGGACGCATGCTTCGTGTCGTTATGCGGCCGAGGCGCTATGCGGCCAGGGGCTATGCGGCCAGGAGCTATGCGTCTAGGTGCTATGCAGCCAGCGAGTTTGTAAGAGCGAGTCACATATGGAGGGGATCGAGTCTGCTGTTGGCGGCACATGCATCGCATGGTTATCCATGCCATCCAGATTATGCGGCGCATGCGGTGCGGGGGTGTCTTTGTACGGTGGCTGCTACTTTCGGCGCTTGGCGGCATTTGGCGGCGCTGTCTGCTCTGAGCAGTATAGCGTACAGGCGGCGCACGCGGTGCATGCGGCTCTGATACCCTAATTTGGAAGATCTGGTCGGACAGTGCGTATGCGCGCATATGCTCACATATGCGCGCATATGTGCTTATTTTCTATATATATAAAGGAGCTTCTCTTTCATTTGAAAGGTAGAGAAAAAACAAAGAGCACTAGAGCGTATATGGCCACTCGAACTCCCCTCTCTCATATTAGATTTTTGAGTGATCTGAATATGACCAAGAGCATTCCAAAAGTTCATTTATGAGTTTGCTGGTTCCTGGGGACAGATCGTTTGTACGGTGAATCTTGCTTTGAGCAACGATAGTTTTGACCACCCCAGCAAGAAGCTTTTACTTAGTTTATCCTTTGCTTTGTTCTTTCTTATTGTAGCGTCTGCGAACGTAAAGAGAAGAACGTTTTACTTGTTGCTAGTTGTAATATTCATTTTCTTCGAAGTCTGTTTGTAACCTGTTTTGGTTCGCGCTTCGTTGGGATCAAGAATATCAGATGAGGAACTCTTGTTTGAATCGCTGATCTCGAAGACAACTTGGGTTCTAGTAGAGAGCGGACTTTCGGGTCTCGCTAGCAGCTCTGCTAATGGCCCGTGTTCTATAATTTTTGATCTGCCTCGGGACTAACAAATATCACAATTAACTATAACAAAATATTCCTCTTGTATAATGAGTTAGTTTAGCTAGGGTACCCGTAACCCTATTTTCTACTGATTAAAAAAATTTGTTAGCACTTCATATAATATTTGAAGTACTTCATTCAAATATAGAGTAGAATTAAATCAACTAATAAGTCCAAAATTTGGAGTATTTTTAAATAGGCAAATTCTATAGGTACTACATAAATTTCTTAGGACAACCCAATACTTCAGGACAGACCAGATTTTTGTAACTTTTACTTAGGACATCCCAAAATTTACTCAGGATAGCCCAACCGCCCAAACCTTTCCAAAATCCTTCATTCTAAATATTTGCTCTCTTCAAATTTTTAAACCCCCAAACCATAACCCTAACCCCAACCTCAACCGCCGGAGGAGGAGGCGGAGGAGGAGAAGGAGGCGACGACATGGGACGGACAGCGGCGACGTAGTGTGGGTGCGACGTGGGCCGGAGGTGCGGGTACGAGTGTGGCGTGGGGCGGAGATGCGGGGTGCAGGGCGGCGAGGTGCTGGACGGAAGGCGACGGCGGCACAGGACTGCTACTGTTGCTTCTTCTTCTTCTTCTTCTTCTTCTTCTTCTTCTTCTTCTTCCTTGACACGACAAATGGGGCGGGGCGACGCAGGGCTACGGCAAGCGGGGGAGGCGTGGGGCGGACGACGACTGCGGGGTACGGGGCGGACGGCGGCGGTGGGGTGCTTGGCGGATGGCGGCGACGTTGTTCGGGGCGGAAGACGGCAACAACGCTGGACTGTTGTTGTTGCTTCTTCTTCTTCTTCTTCTTCTTCTTCCTTGACATACATTCTAATTGGAAGGACTGTCAATATTGTTATAATCCTGAGAAAAAAATTTGGGCTAAAAATGGAAGTCATTGGCTTTTATATGAGGATTTGGGCTGCCTTCAAGTAAAAAAAATTGATGGCAAACTTGTAAATAAAAAAAAAATTTGGGTTGTCCTATGCAATTTATGTAGTGCCTATAGAATGCATTTTAAATATTGTGTTGGCACGGCCCAAGAAGTTAGCATTCCAATATAATCCAGTTCTAGCTTAAACCTGTGGCTTAACTCTGCCAATGAGTATTTGTGCCAGTTGTCCGTGGGGTTGTGGCATGTTAGTTACGATGAGGGACTCCCGTGGGGATGGGCACGGTTTCAATCCTTCCTTGGGAACTTAGTTTCTAACTTGGTGGAAAGGACATAAAAAAAAATATTTGTGCCAGTTTAAAAAGTGACAACAATTTTAGTTGAACCAAATTGATTTGAACACTATGAGAGTAAGAGTATATTTAGTGATTATGGGGAAGGGAGGTATGTCTAATTAGCATTTAGCAATAGTTCTTATCATTATTTAATGAAGCTGTAGGAAGCGCTTGAGACTAGCTCTTTACATGACAAAGTCTATGACGACTTCGTTTATAAACAATCAGCTAAAAAATTTGAGATTTATAATCTTTTTAGTGCAAAAGTTATATAAATGTTGCACAGAAACTGATAATACACAATATGATAAGGATAGGACGTTACAGACATGTCGCATCTTGGGATGTCTTGATCCATGTTAGCAATCACCCGAATATAACTCGTATTATATGCAAAAAAATTTGTATATTTCAGAAACGTATAATACGGTTAGTCCCGAGACGGATCAAAGATGGTAGAAGGCGAGTCATAGCAGAGCTACTAGCGAGACCCGAATGTCCTCTCTCTACTGGAACCCAAGTTGTCATCAAGATCAAAGATCCACACAAGAGTTCTCATCTGATATAACATGATTCCAACAAAGCACAAAATAATAACATGTTACAACAAAACTCTGAAGATAATAAAGATTACAACTAGCAACAAGAAAACGTTCTTCTCTTTGCTTTCACTCTTTGCTTTCGCAGACGCTACATTGAGAAAGAACGAAGCAAAAAGAAATGCTGAAGAAAAGCACCTTGCTGGGGTGGTCAAAACCACTGTTGCTCAAAGCAAGATTCACCGTATAGACGATCTGCCCCCAGGAACCAGCAAGTTCATAAATGAACTTCTGGAACGCTCAATGTCACCTTCGAAAAACACTCGAAAAACATCATGTGAGAGGGCGACACTCTGGGCCGCATATGATCTGATGTTCTCGGTTTTTTATCTTTTGTCTCTCTCCTCAAATGAAAGAGGAGGTCCTCTATATATAGAGGAAAATAGCACATATACGGCCTGAGAAAATTCTAGTCCGCATAAGCGCTGACCGACCAAATCCACAAAAATTTGGGTATCAAATCTGCAGGCGCCGACCTTGTCGCATGCCCCGCCTGCGCACTGTACTGCACAGAGCAGACAGCGCCGCCCGGCGCCGAAAGCTGCAGTCGCGTGGCACATAGAGCCACGTGCCGCCTATGGCAGACCCTGTCCCCTCCACATGCATCTCGCTCATCCAAACTTGGCCGCATAGCGTCAGGTCGCATAGCCCTAGTCCACATTGCGCCTGGCCACAAAGACCCTGGCCGTATAGCTCCTAGATGCATAGCCCCTGGCTACATAATGCCAGACCGCATAACCCCTGGCCGCATATGCTTGGACGCATAGTGCCTTGGACGCATAGCGCTAGGCCGTATGCGCCCGAGCTAGCAACCGTGCATGCAACTCACGCATAAAGGAGCGCACGAACGCCTTGTGACGATGCTGACTGTCACGCCCCAATTTTGCCCAATCGATAATCGTCCCCCGGACGTGATACCGTGCACGCGTAGGACGCGCGTGCACAAGGCCTAGGCATAATGATAATCTTTAGAACATATGCAACAGAGTACGCAAATAAGATAACACACATTGAGGCATAGAAAAGTTTTCTCTTTATTGATAATGAACATCTGTTTATAGACTCTTGACCCAAAACGATAAGGATGCCACACAGGCTTACAACTTGGATACAAAATGAGATAGCCGTTCCATATATTACATCCTTTACTAGAATTCAAAACACAAAACACCTTGGGTGCGAGTCAACACCATCGTCTTGTGGCTTCCAAAGGTGAGAGCGAGCTCCTTGCTTCTAAAGTACTGGAGCTACCAAAATTTACGTCACGAAAGCGTTTTGATTCGGGAAGGGGGTTGGAGAAAGCTTCAGCTCCTCGCCGCGTCGCCTTGGCTCGGGGAACCTGCTGCAACGAGGGTCAGTACTTCGAAAAGTACCGGTGAGGGCGAGCTAACCCAACTTAACCAAAATCTACAACGAGTTCATATGAGCATGCAATATTTATTTTCATGTGATCTATCTACCTTGGCTTAGATAAATTCTTCGCATAAGATAGAGTAAAATAACATAACCAAATGTGCCACCGCTCGATGACTTTACCTGAACCGTCTGAGCCACCTGTACAAAACTTACCATGACCTTCCCTGCCACGAAGACATAGTTAGTCTGCACAGTTTAAATATACATAACAATCACTTGGTTAGACTTGGGATGGGTCGGCTGCCATTCCGCCTCGGGTAGCTAGCCCTTAGCGGACGTACGGATCCATCCAAATGCTAGGACTACACTAGCAAATTGTTCTACCCGGGGCGAAGCGGTCCCGGTGCCCCGGCGACCGTTCGTAGAACGATATCCCTTGTATACAAGTTGTCCAAAACCATACCACCGCAACCAACTAATTTATCACATGAAACACATATCCAAGCAAATACAAGCAAGTGAACATAGTGTAGTTTTCCATAGTCTATGCTACTTGTGTAAGGATCACATTTTCCTTCCCATTTTGCACCATACCATGAATAGTTATAGATAAATGAATCTAACTACAACTTAACATAGAAATGGTTATGATATATGACCGACATGCACATTAAAGTGTGATCATTCAGAACAATTTCCATATGACAAGCGTTATTGGTGTTTCAAGCCTACTTCTTTTCTATTTTGACTCAGTCATATGTGTTTTAGTATCATTTGATCGGGATGAACAATGAGTCAATCTATTTAGAATGCAGACTTGGAAGAAGGGAGCTAATCGAAATAAAGCCACTCACAAGTTAGGGAAGTAGGAGAGAAAGGAAGAACTTTAAGACTCCGCACGAGCGTCGTCTACCCGATCACCTGCACGCACCAACAGATGATCAATATCCCCTGCTTCGGTCTCCGAGGTTCGATATGAAATTGCGAGATCCTAAGAACGAAAACAATGAAATCCATCAAAACCGTTCAAGAAAACGCAAGTCATAAAACCAACAAAAGGCAACCAAGCGGCACAAAAACGGGCAAGAAACCAACGCAACGGAAATGCCCCTCTCGACTCTGCCACCGAGTCCATCCTTGAGGCACGATCCGTTGAATATGGGACCTGATTCCGAAGAAACCAATCCATAACGAGGAAAGGATCTTGATTCAATCTGTCCCGTTCGGACGGTCTTAAGTGTTTCTTGGCCGCGCTCCCCGAATAGGGGGAACGGGACATTACATCATAACCATCCAAAAGAAAGTTTTGTCCCGAAACTTAGGAATAGAACCTACTGCTAAGGAATAATGAGGGAAACCTTTCCCTCATCTCAGATTCAATTTTCCACGTCGATTCTTCGACCGCGTGGTTCCGCCACAGAATGTGCACTAACGATACTGCCCGATTCCGTAACTGCTTTTCCTTACGTTCCAATATCTGCACGGGTTCTTCGGCGTACGACAAGTCCGCCTGCAGATCTAACTGACCCAAGTCTACCACATGGTTCGGATCGTGCACATACTTTCTTAGCTGCGACACATGAAAAATATCGTGCACATCTGATAGAGCTGGCGGCAAAGCAATTTGATAAGCAACTGAAGTGACTCGTTTGAGAATTTCGAACGGGCCAACAAATCTTGGACTTAACTTCCCTTTTATCCCGAATCTCGTCACACCACGCATGGGAGAGACTTTTAGGAATACATGGTCCCCTACTTGAAATTCAAGAGGGCGACGACGAACATCGGCATAGCTCTTTTGTCGACTTTGTGCTACTTTTAACCGTCCACGAATCAGCCGAACCTTTTGTACTGTTTGTTCAACCAGTTCCGGCCCAAGGATTTGCCTCTCCCCAACTTCATCCCAGCAGATCGGTGACCTAAACTTCCGCCCATACAGCGCCTCATACGGAGCCATCTGGATGCTAGACTGATAACTGTTGTTGTAAGCAAATTCGGCTAGCGGCAGGATGACGTCCCAACTTGACTTGGAATCGATTACGCAGAGGCGCAGCATATCTTCTAGTACCTGATTCACCCGTTCTGTCTGGCCATCGGTTTGAGGATGGTAGGCTGAGCTGAATTTCAATTTGGTCCCCATCGACGACTGAAGGCTTTCCCAGAAATGTGAGAGGAATCGTCCGTCCCGATCTGATACTATGGAAACTGGCACTCCGTGCAGCCGGACTATCTCGTCAAGGTAGGTCTGGGCAAGGCGATCGGCGCCCCAAGTACTTTTAATGACAATAAAGTGTGCAGACTTGGTTAACCGGTCGACCATAACCCAGATTGCGTCATTCCCCCGTTGCGTCCTTGGCAGACCAACAATAAAGTCCATGCTGATGTGCTCCCACTTCCATTCCGGGATAGCAAGATTTTGCATTTCTCTACCCGGCCTCTGATGCTCTGCTTTCACCCTCTGACAGGTTATGCATTGTGACACAAAGAGTGCTACATCTTTCTTTATGCCGTGCCACCAGAAGACAGTATGAAGGTTCTTATACATTTTCGTGCTCCCGGGATGGATAGTATAGGCCGCGTAATGTGCTTCCGTGAGGATTTCCTTTCTGAGTTTTGAATCATTGGGGACGCATAGCCTTCCTTTCACTCACAACGCCCCATTCTCATCCACTGCAAAGTCTTTCGCCTTCCCCGCTTGGACCTGCTCTCGCATTTTCCGGAGGAATGGATCGTCTCTTTGAGTAGATGTGACTCTCTCTATCAGATTGGGTACAAATCACATCTGAGCAACCCGCGCGCCACGATAACGAATTCTGAGTTCGATGCCCATTTCTTCTAAGTCCCTTTGTAACCTGCGATCGACGGACAGAGATCCCGCAAAGATCCGACTCAACGCATCCGCTACCACATTTTCCTTGCCAGGAGTGTAGTCAATCGTCAAATCGTAATCTTTTATCAATTCTAGCCAGCGCCGCTGTCGAAGGTTCAGATCTGCATGGGTGAATAAGTACTTTAAACTTTTGTGATCGGTATAGATTCGACAAGGCACTCCATAAAGGTAGTGCCGCCACAATTTCAACCCGAACACAATTGCTGCCAGTTCCAGATCATGCGTGGGATAATTCTTCTCGTGCTTTCTTAGCTGTCTGGATGCGTAGGCTATCACTCTGTCTCGCTGTATAAGTACACACCCTAAGCCCTGCCCTGAAGCGTCACTGAAGATTTGGAATCCCGAAGTCTCGTTCGGCAATGCAAGTAACGGGGCAGAAGTGAGACGCTGCTTTAACTCAGCAAACGATGCTTCGCAGTCGGCGGACCACTCAAATGCGACTCCCTTCTGAGTGAGGCGAGTCAGAGGCGAGGCAAGCTTGGAAAAATCCTTTACGAACCGTCTGTAGTATCCCGCTAACCCGAGAAAGCTTCGAATTTCACTAACGGATGCAGGTCATTTCCACTCGACAATGGCCTCTACCTTCTTCTGGTCAACTGAAATGCCTTTCGCAGAAATGATATGCCCTAGGAACGATACACTGCTTAGCCAAAATTCGCACTTACTCAGCTTCGCATACAACTTGTTGTCTCGAAGGGTTTGTAGCACGGTCCGCAAGTGCTCTGCATGCTCCGCTCCATCCTTCGAATACACCAAGATATCATCAATGAACACTACTACAAATCGATCGAGGTACGGCCGGAACACTTGGTTCATCAAACCCATAAAGGCAGCAGGGGCATTCGTCAAACCGAACGGCATTACCAAAAACTCATAGTGGCCGTAGCGAGTGCGAAAGGCTGACTTCGGCACGTCGTCCAGCTTAATTTTGAGCTGATGATAACCCGAACGTAGATCGATTTTCGAGAACACTGTTGCAGCTTGTAACTGATCAAAGAGATCATCTATCCGGGGAAGGGGATATTTGTTCCGAACAGTAGCTTTGTTTAATTCTCGATAGTCGATGCAGAGTCGCATCGAACCATCCTTCTTCTTAACGAACAGTACAGGTGCCCCCCACGGAGACACACTAGGCCGGATGTACCCACGATCAAGCAATTCTTGTAGCTAAATTTTCAACTCTTTTAGTTCTGTCGGAGCCATTCGATACGGAGGTTTGGAAATGGGTTGGGTTCCTGGAAATGTGTCGATGGTGAACTCTGTCTCTCGATCGGGCGGCATACTAGGTAACTCGTCGGGGAACACATCAGGAAAATCCGCCACAACGGGAATGGACTCAACGTTTGCGCAATCTAGCCGAGTGTCTCGAACGGAAGCCAAGTACCCTACGCAGCCGGAGTGAATCATCCGTCGAGCAGACATCGCTGATATCACCATGCAGGCATTCGACGCTTCTGACTGTGGACTGCACGAATAGCAAAATTCGATCTCGCCAGGAAAACGAAACACGACTTTCTTCTCCGCACAATCGATAGTAGCAGAACAAGCGCTAAGCCAATCCATTCCCAGAATGATGTCGTAGTCCCCTATGTCTAGGACTATCGCATCAAGTGACAATTTTCTTCCCCCGATGCAAATGTAGCCGTCACGATAAACTGAATCTGCAGGCAAGCTTGTGCCTGACGGTGTACTGACGCTAAGCCTTAGGCCTAACGGGGTTTGAATGAATTTGTGTTCGCTAGCAAAGTTTGTTGACACAAAACTATGTGTTGTACCAGAATCAAATAATACTCGAGCAGGTACATCATTAAAGAGTAATATACCTGACACCGTCGTGTTTGATGCGAGTACCTCATCCCGAGTCAGAGCATAGACTCGGCCTTGAGCGTTCTGCTGTGTCGTCTGATTCACTCGAGGTACTTGCCCCTGGTCCTGAGGCATACGGTTTTGTTGTTGTTGGTTATGTCCACCCGTCCGACAGTTCGCTTCCATATGCCCCTGACGATCACACTTAAAGCACGATCCATTGAATACTCGACAGTTCCGAGCGATGTGTCCAGTACGATTACATCGGTGACAAACAAGCTCGCCACCCTTACCCTGATTTGCACTCTTGTTACCGCCGTTATTGGAGCGCTTATGCGTATTGTTACCCCCTGTGTTGCTAGGACGCTTGTGATTGAGATTTTGTACAGCGTCGGTGCAAACTGGTGGGTACTGCGATTCAAGGGAGAGGGCATGGTTTAAGGACTCACGCATGGTGCGGTATTACGAGACGACGACGTGAGCACGAATTGAAGGTCGCATTCCTATCTCAAATCTTCGTGCACGTGTCTCTGCATCACTAATATGAGACTTAGCAAACTTAGCGAGTCTGTTGAATTCTGAAGCGTATTGTCGTACGGACATGTCCCCCCGCTGTAGATGGATAAACTCGTCTTTCTTCTCGCGACGGACGACGGGTGAAAGATACTCCTCTTCGAAGGCCTTACGAAACACTGACCAAGAGATAATCGTTGTGCCCCCTTCGCTCAATAAAGCTTGTTTGTGTACATCCCACCAATCATGGGCGTTTAAACGGAGCTGAAGTTGGGCACAAGCGACTCTCCTGGTTTCGTCCATACGGAGCACTTCAAAGTGGTCTTCTAACTCGACCAGCTAGTCCAATGCCACGGAAGGGTCTTCGGTCCCCTTAAAAGTAGTATGGCACATTTTCTTAAATTTTGATATTTGTAGAATGGACCCCTTATCATCTGAAAGTGAAGGTTCCGGAGAGCCCTAAGGTCCCGAAATATCAGCTACAACTGGCGCTGCGCGGCCGCAGATGCAGAATAATTGCTGGCGGCTAGCGTCGTCATAATCGTTTGCAAGGTATCCATTTACTTCTGCTGCGTTTCGGCCTGAGTCCGTTGCGCCAGAAATTGTGCTTCTATTCGGGACTCAAATTGACTCTGTCGTAGTTCGGCTTGCCTCTGTTGCGTTTCCATCATACGCATCATTCGTTCGAACGGATCAACAGAGGGCGCGGCAGCCGGACTCTCTGAGCTGCCTGACGTACCAGAACCACTCCCTTGCACTTGCGCCACCATCTGCGCTTGTGCACCCGGCTCAGAGGCCGTTCCTTCAAAGAAAAGTAACTTGTATCAGTCTCAAAGTATATTATGGACTCACTATATGGAACGCATCTCATTTTGCACCAATCGATTTCGAGAGTTTACTCGGACGGGACAGGGTCATCTTAGGAAAACTTTCCGACTCGAGATCAAAGGATCTGAAGCTATGCTCTGATACCACTATGTCACGCCCCGATTTCGTCCAATCGATAATCGTCCTCCGGGCGTGATGCCGTGCACGCGTAGGGCGCGCGTGCACAAGGCCTAGGCATAATGATGATCTTTAGAACATATGCAACAGAGTACGCAAATAAGATAACACACATTGAGGCATAGAAAAGTTTTCTCTTTATTGATAATGAACATCTGTTTACAGACTCTTGACCCAAAACGATAAGGATGCCACACAGGCTTACAACTTGAATACAAAATGAGATAGCCGTTCCATATATTACATCCTTTACTAGAATTCAAAACACAAAACACCTTGGGTGCGAGTCAACACCATCGTCTTGTGGCTTCCAAAGGTGAGAGCGAGCTCTTTGCTTCTTATGTATTGGAGCTACCAAAAGTTACGTCACGAAAGCGTCTTGATTCGGGAAGGGGGTTGGAGAAAGCTTCAGCTCCTCGCCGCGTCGCCTTGGCTCGGGGAACCTGCTGCAACGAGGGTCAGTACTTCGAAAAGTACCGATGAGGGCGAGCTAACCCAACTTAACCAAAATCTACAACGAGTTCATATGAGCATGCAACATTTATTTTCATGTGATCTATCTACCTTGTCTTAGATAAATTCTTCGTATAAGATAGAGTAAAATAACATAACCAAATGTGCCACCGCTCGGTGACTTTACATGAACCGTCTGAGCCACATGTACAAAACTTACCATGACCTTCCCTGCCACGAAGACATAGTTAGTCTGCACAGTTTAAATATACATAACAATCACTTGGTTGGACTTGGGATGGGTCGGCTGCCATTCCGCCTCGGGTAGCTAACCCTTAGCGGACGCACGGACCCATCCAAATGCTAGGACTACACTAGCAAATTGTTCTACCCGGGGCGAAGCGGTCCCGGTGCCCCGACGACCGTTCGTAGAACAATATCCCTTGTATACAAGTTGTCCAAAACCATACCACCGCAACCAACTAAGTTATCACATGAAACACATATCCAAGCAAATACAAGCAAGTGAACATAGTGTAGTTTTCCATAGTCTATGCTACTTGTGTTAGGATCACATTTTTCTTCCCATTTTGCACCATACCATGAATAATTATAGATAAATGAATCTAACTACAACTTAACATAGAAATGGTTATGATATATGACCGGCATGCACGTTAAAATGTGATCGTTCAGAACAATTTCCATATGACAAGCGTTATTGGTGTTTCAAGCCTACTTCTTTTCTATTTTGACTCAGTCATATGTGTTTTAGTATCATTTGATCGGGATGAACAATGAGTCAATCTATTTAGAATGCAGACTTGGAAGAAGGGAGCTAATCGAAATAAAGCCACTCACAAGTTAGGGAAGTAGGAGAGAAAGGAAGAACTTTAAGACTCCGCACGGGCGTCGTCTACCCGATCACCTGCACGCACCAACAGATGATCAATATCCCCTGCTTCGGTCTCCGAGGTTCAATATGAAATTGCGAGATCCTAAGAACAAAAATAATAAAATCCATCAAAACCGTTCAAGAAAATGCAAGTCATAAAACCAACAAAAGGCACCAAGCGGCACGAAAATGGGCAAGAAACCAACGCAACGGTAAGGCCCCTCTCGACTCTGCAGCCGAGTCCATCCTTGAGGCACGATCCGTTGAATATGGGACCTGATTCCGAAGAAACTAATCCATAACGAGGAAAGGATCTTGATTCAATCTGCCCGTTTGGACGGTCTTAAGTGTTTCTTGGCCGCGCTCTCCGAATAGGGGAAATGGGGCATTACACTGACGGGCTAAGTGCAAAGTGTGGCAACAAAGAGCCACTTTGCGTCCTTGAGCCCGTACCCGAGCCCGAGTCCGAGTCGCTAAGCCCCTTCAGGGCTTAGCTCCTAAGGAAAACTTCCCAAAGGTGACGACAAAACAAATATTATCATAATGAAGTTCACACTTAATCCCTCTAGGAAAGTCATCCCACATGGGCCACCACCCCATGTGCATATACCAATACTAAGCAGTGCTATATATTAAGATATACACATTGGTGGTTTTCCAATGTGGCACTGAAACTCCCAAAGTCAAGTGGAAAATACCAACAATCCCCCACATAAATCACAATATATGGTTGAGCGTTCCTCACAATGACTTCCATCATGCATTAGGATAAATATCGTAGACGACTTGAATCTTCCTGCATGGGTCAAACAACAGTATGATACAAGAATGGACTACGCCATAGCTGTTATTCTTTCCACTCACACAATGACCTCAGTTGTGCCATCCGATCTTAAGTTAAAGGCCATGTGGAGACCTGGTCTCAGTGTATGTATCTTGGGCGTCTACAAGCTTTTCCTTAAGAGATGGCCTACATCTCTATCCATACACTTAGGTAAGTTCTTCCACTATCGAGAGTTTGTTATCCGGTATGAAGTCTTGCGCTTCTGCGCGGTGCTACGCCGCATGACATGGCCGCCCAAGGCCGAGGATCCTCCTCTTGTGGTGTCATACCACTGTAGCATGAGGACACATGCGTCTTAGTAGTGTCGTTACTACACACAACATGGAGCCTTGCGCTCCTATGCGGTGCTACGCCGCTGTGACATGGCTTAAAACCGAGGTTCACTCCCTCATATGGTGTCACTCACTGTAGCATGAGGTCACAGGCCTCTTAGTAGTATTGTACTACATCTCCCAGTATGAATCTTTGCGCTTCCGTGCGTTGCTACGCTGCTGTGACATGGCTCGAAGCCGAGGTTCACTCCCTCATATGGTGTCACCCACTGTAGCATGAGGTCACAGGCCTCTTTGTACTACCACTCTCTATTTTTCTTCATTATTAGGCTACAAAGCCGAGGTACACTCCCTCGTGTGGTATCACACCACTGTAGCATGGGATACAAGACCCTTGTAGTGCTGAAACTACTCGTGCTTCCTACAACGCACGCCGGATATTCACTCTGTCCGAGAACTCATTAAGGCGTCAAAGACATCCTCCCATATGAAATTTTCTAATCAATAACAAATAGTAGACCGCAGTGGTTCTGGTTACATATCCCACAATGTCCCTGAGGACTACCCACTGTACCTGATATTCTCCTGGTCAATGGTCCCCACTTGAACCAATATCTAGATGCCTGGTAGATTTTTTTTGAACCAATAGCATAAAACTAAACTGTAGGATTGTAGAGACGCAATACCAGAGGTCCTCCAAGCCCATATATGTTGTATCCTTGACTATGTGTGATGTTATTATCGTTGTGACATAGCCTGCAGCCGAGGCTTTACCCTGTCGAGGTACCTCATAGTGGTTTCACCCCACAGTAACATGGAGCACTATGCTCCTTTATAGTACTTGTCACTGAATATATACGGTGCTACTGCCGCTGTGACATGGCACAAAACCGAGGCTTTACCCTGTCGAGGTACCTCATGGTGGTGTTACTCTACGGTAGCATGGAGTACTACGCTCTTTTATAGTTCTTACGATCAGCTGGCGCTTAAGGCCTATAATAAACGGATCTGCCAGATTCACCTGACTCCGATCTTTTAGCCAGTGTAATAATCCACGCTAGCTGCTCTCATTCAGTATTCTGTACTAGCTCTTGAGACCTATTATGAACGAATCCGCCAGAATCACCTGGTTCTGAACATTAACCACAGTAATGATCTATGCTGGCTGAGCTCATTCAGTGTTCTGTGTTTTATCCATACAGTTCTCTTCAAATCCTTGAAGAGATGAATAGATGCCATCGTTGCAGCTTCCTGGTTTTCCCAGTATGTCGGTATCACCCTAATATGTGTACTAACCATAGGAATATCATCTGAGATCTTCCAGAGCCATCTTGTTTTATATGCTGCAGCCGATAGTACATAGAACTCTAAGAGTAAATACTGCTTCTTCGACTTCCATGATATAGCAGCACCACTCTTGTGGATCTTCTACTCTTCTTTCCTGAGCACCAACTGGCATCACTGAAGCCTTCCATCATATCTGGATAACGGTTGTAGTACAGGATATACCACTGAGTCCACTTGAGAATTCTGACGACTCTCTTCACAGCTTTCAGTGTTCAACAATATATATACTGCTCGTGAACTGACTCAGTATCCCTATAGTGAGAACTATATCAGGCCTGGTGGTACTTGCAGCTTGAATCATGCATCTGATGATGCTCAAGTACACCAACTGTCTGACGCTTTCCCTTGGATTAGGCTTCTTCATATTCATGTTACACCTGAGGAGTATCGACCCTGATACCCAAAGTGTATGACCAATATTCTTATGCCGAGAGCTTGTGACTGAGCAAGCCCACCTGGCATCCAGATTATCTTGATCCATATGATGATATCTGCAATCCCATATTCTGAGTCTGGACAAAAGGACATCTTTCTTCCACTGACACTTCTATATCCACAGCTGGAATTTAGCAAGTCGTCCACATAGATACAAAAGAAGACACTTCTATATCCAGAGCTGTAAACTTTGTGTACACACACTTGTCTGTCTCGCAGATCCTGCGACAACTTTGACTAGATGACTTGTCAAACTTCTACTGCCACATCCTGGAATTTGCTTCAGGCCATTTTTAAGATATCACCAACCTGCAAACTGTCTTCAAACCAGAATGACAATAGTTCTGACAGTTGTCCGTGAATCTCTCATGACTGTCTTCCTCCAAGACTTTTTGTCTTTCCTTCTTCTGATAAACAATCAACTTATGAATAACAGCTATGGCAATCATCATCCTGATATATGACACCTTCAACGAGGTACCAAAGAACTCAATCCCATGTATCTGAGAAAACCCATAGGCTACAAGCATAGTCTTGAACTCAACTGTTCTAACTGCTTCTATTTTCTTCTTCTGAAGATATATAAGCATCTGATAGGTTTATTCCCTTCAGGCATATGATCAACATCCAAGTGTTGTTATGGGGTCAATCTCTTCATGGACTGCCTCCTCCCAGCAGACCGAGTCCCTGGTCTTCATTGTCTCATCATTGGTAAGTGGTACGACCTCCATATGATAGGTGATAAGATCATCTTTGGTCCTTCGACCTCCTGACATTTCTAGCTGACTTCTCTTCGAGTTCAGGTTCAAATATTGTCTCTTAAAAGACAACTCCTTCCCGGACTATGTCTTCTTCTATAGAAGTGCCAACAACTCTGGCTGATACGGTCCTCCAACCCCCCCCCCCCCCCCCACACACACACAATCGAACGATATTCATGTGGATCTGACTTTGAACCAGAGTTAATTAGAAGTGACGAACGATACTAAGGACATGACCGTAAGTGCAACTTTCTCCCACGGACTATCTGGAAGACCATTTGTACAACAATATAGAAATTACCATTACTGTCAACTGTTGGTCCTTCCTATTTGTACCTTCAATGGACTTGAAGAGTGCAAAAATGTCGTTCCATAGTCAATTCCATGTTCTAGGCTGAACGATGCGAATCCAAAGAATGATGCATATTCCATAGTCAATTCCATGTTCTAAGTTGAACGATACGAATCCAAAGAATGATGCTTGTTTCATAGTCAATTTCATGTTCTAAGCTGAATGATGGGAATCCAAAGAACGATACATATTCCATAGTCAATTCCATATTCTAAGCTGAATGATGTGAATCCAAAGAATGGTGCATATTCCATAATTAATTCCATATTCTAAGATGAACGATGTGAATCCAAAGAACGATGCATGTTCCATAGTCAATTCAATATTCTGAGCTGAACCATGCGAATCCAAAGAACAATGCCCTTCGTCTGGATAACTTCTGAGTCTATTGAGTTATAGACCGGTATGACGCTCAGCTCCAAACTTGAAGTTCCCGAGGTTCTTGAATGCTTCATCCTTCAAATATGAGAAGATATGCGAACGCGTTTCCCGAGAAATCATCGAAGAAAGAAGTGATAAACTTTATTTCGGCCCTTTGTGGAGAATAGAAGTCTTAGATATCTGAGCGCGACAGCTTCATAGGACCTGTACTTGTAATCATCCGTCTAAACGGCTTCCTGACTACCCATGTCTGAACATAGCCATCACGTGTCTCCACCTCCTTACCCCCACATCTTGGAGATATCCCTGAAATAGACATCTTTTTTTGAAAAAGACATGTCTTAGTCAGATGCGTCACAACTCAATAAGAGCAATCTCTTCCTCAAGCTGGAAGTCCAGAGTCATAATCCTGATCCCTAGATCTTCTGCTTGACACTTGTTCGCCATAGAGACCTTCTGTCACGCCCCGCTCCTAGAATACTTGATAAATACGGGGACTAACATTACCAACCGCACCTTGCAGAATACCGAAGTAAGCCGCAATGTGTTAAGGTTATGTAGAAGACGGATAAGTGGACTCTAGCATGCTATGACGTCAGTCCTATGGTCGACAAATTCTAGTATCTCAATCCAGCAACACAAGTACAAGTGTATATCATATATGAAAGTAAAAAGGCATCCCAAATTATATACCACATATGATCATGAAGCTAGTGAATACAAAATATTGCACTAGCAGAGTATAAATATACATGATCAAATATACTAGCCATGGTCTAATATATACATCATTTTGACCGTAGTCTCAAAAATATAAGGAGCTAACTCTGCCCCTTATACCACAAAATAAAGTAATCCAGATGAGGGGTGGAAGAAGAAAATCCACTCGCGAGCTTCGGTCGTAGCCCTACTAGTGCGAGCCATCTTACTGGAAGTACGGTGGATCCTGATTCTCTTCGAGGTAACCTAGCCATGCAATGCTAGTGGAATCAGAACCCAAAGCAACAAGTACCACAAAGGAGCTCAAGGTGATATACCAAACATATCACAACATAAGCAGAAAGAGACATATAAGAAATAAATGTTGATCAAGACTTGTATGGTACTAATGTACTTGTCTCAAGAATAATACTGGAAGAACCGATAACAAGTGCAAAAATGCGAGTAAGGCGACGAGCGGCAAGAGAGCATAGGAGCTACTCTGGATCGGGACCATAACCCTTAAACCAAACAAGTACCAGGGTTTCAGACCTTCACCCGAGCAAAATTTAGCACCCTAACCACGCGTCGGGAGAAAATAAAACTAGAAGAGCGAGCTATAATGGAAGTTACATCATTCATCGCACGGCCAAACAGCTCCACGGCTTGTTACGATTAACTAGCTAGGGTTGTCACAAGCATTAATTACTAAATGCATGTTTTAAGAATATTGCTACCACCGATACTGTAGTTAACTCGGATGGCCAAGGGTACGCTTGTCGAGTAAACTTAAATGCACATTCAACCATACAATAACATAACTTGTTACTTGTCATAAACAGAAATTGAACTTATAAGCATAAACTTAAACTTGAAATCATAAACTTACTTTATAAACTTGTATTGTAACATAAACTTGTATATAAACTTGTCTTATAAGTGCCGCAGCATGCGTAAACTTGGTCCGTCATGGAGCCTTTGCCTAGTAGGGTTGGTCCATGCTGCCTGGGATCCTTAGAGATTGGGGTAGCCGGTAGCGAATATTCTTTCCTTCCAATGATCTAGGTAAATCTTATCTTGTTTAATCATTACTAAATTATTTTAAGTTCTCGAGTCGTGGACACTTGAGAACTCCTTAGAATGACAAGTCACGAGTACGAGCTTTTTATGAGTTATCATATTCGCAATATGCGATACATTGGACAATACTCACACTCGATTTTCCGATGCCAAATGTAATAGATTTTCATATACAAATATTTTTACGTAGTTGTGAGGATTATGAACTTGTACATAAACTTGTCTCATGAACATACTTGCAAAACTTGTCTGGTAACATAAACTTGTATCAACATAAGGAAGCACGCGACAATAATCACTAAAGGAATTATTATAAGGACATAATTAAAAGAAACACAAAATATGCACAAGGATTACTGGTCGTATGCGTCCACTGGCCGCATGGACTCTTGCTGCATGAGGCCGCATGACAACTTGCCATATGAGGCATCATGTCAACTTGTCATATGAGGCCGCATAACAACTTGCCATATGAGGCGCATGACAACTTTCCATACGAGGCCGCATAACAACTTGCCATATGAGGTGCCAACTTGCCATATGAGTCACATGATAACTTACCATATGAGGCTGCATAACAACTTGCCATATGAGGCGTATAATATGCTCATTTGGACTTAGTGAAGTTCTCATTCGTTCAGTGAGTGAAACACAAAGAATTTTGTCCTTAAGACTTTTCCAAGTACTTAGCTCCAGAACGCATGTGTATAAATCAGTTATGCTTCCAACAAGATGAACACATGCTAAAAAGTATATGTGGCAAGAGTGCACGCCGCATGACAGTCTGCCATATGAGGCAACATGACAGTCGCATGACAGTCTGCCATATGAGGCAACATGACAGGCCGCATGAGGTCGCATGAAACTCTTTGTCGCATAAGGTGCTGGCCGCATGAATACTTCATCTTCTCCAACAGCAAGTCCAGCCATGGCCGAGAGCTCAAAAAACAAAAAATTGTTTCCTTCATAAAATCTTCATGTTAAGTTCAGATCCAGTGAAACAAAAGCCAAATTGCATGAAATGAAATATTCTATCACAAAGAACAACTAGTTTTCAAAAATACTAATTTTTAATAGATCAAAACCAAAGAAAACTCATGGAACCATAAAAACTCTAAACTTAAAACTCATATCTACAAAAATCTATACATCAAAATTCAAAACTCCAAGAACTAAATATGATCAGCGACTCAAGGAGAACATTTTCCATCAACTACATTTTTAAAACAACATATATATAAAAAATCTAAAAAATTATGACTTCACCATTGAGCAAGATGTACTTGCCTCGAGTGGCTCCTAGCCTCTACCTCTCACGGTCCAAGTCACAGTAACTTCTTCCTAGGGTTAGGGTATGGCTAGAGGGAGCTTGAGGGAAAGGAGGAAGAAGCAAGCAAGAAGAATGAAATAAGAAAATGAGTGAGGAGAGAGAAAATACTCATATATATACTAAGAGGAGAGAAAGATTATTTAGTCATGGGTTTGATCAAATGAACCGAACCAGGTGTCCATTCTACATGCAGATCCTAAATCGGGTCTATGGCAATGCCAATAGGTATTCTACTGGTATCGGGTAGTCTCTCTCAACAACAGGAAATAACAATAAATAAAATAACAGGAACCAACAACAACAAAAATACAACAGGAATACATTATCAGAAACAATTAAATTCTAAAAATTTAAGAAATACCAAATCTGGAATCGGGTGTGACACATTCTCCTTAGATAGTGCTCTTCCTTGGTGAACAGCCCTTTCACAGAGCATGCGTGGCCGAATGCACTAGTGTCACCAGCCAGTAACCACGCTTGATAACTCAACCTGTACAATCATAGCAACCAAGTTAAGTAATCAAAGGAACCAAGTTTAGCTATACCTTGCTATATTGGTTTGAATTGGTTCTTCTTTCAAGCTCCAATTTCAGCCATGCGCCAAGTCCTGTCTAGTGTAGTAACTTTTATGCACCTAGGCTACCATGCGCCAATCTTGCCATGTGCAGAGACGTTCATGCGCATAAGCCACTATGTCGCCAGCTCTGCCATCTGCCAAGAGTCTTCTATGCGGCAAGAAATTGCCATGTGGCAAAAAACTGCCAAGCGGTAAGAGACTGCCATCCGCCAAGAATTGTCTTGCTCTAAGTCCTGTCATGCACAAACTCTACAATCCTTGGTTATCATGTAATCTTCCTTCCAACTGGAATGTGCGTCCTTTGAATGCTAACTCCTCCATCCTGGAAAATGGTAGGTTCCGACAACTCACTTTCAATATTTGACAAAGGACTCCTTCCCTCATCCAAATGTTCGAAGTGTATCCCGTCAATCTCCTCAAGTTTATGAAAACTTGTTGCCGAGAAGATTTGATTGGATGTTCTATATCTTTCTTCGGATCTTTCTTTGAGATTTTTAGTCCCAAAACGGATCAAAGATGGTAGAACGCGGGCCATAACAGAGCTACTAGCGAGATCCGAAGGCCCGCCCTCTAATGGAATCCAAGTTATCGTCGAGATCAGAGATTCACACAAGAGTTCCTCATCTGATATAACTTGATTTCAATGAAGCACGAACCAATAACAGGTTACAACTAAACTCCGAAGATAATGAAGATTATAACTAGCAACAAGAAAACGTTCTTCTCTTTGCGTTCGTAGACGCTACAATGAGAAAGAACGAAGCAAAGAGAAATGCTAAAAAAAAGCTCCTTGCTGGGGTGGTCAAAACTACCGTTGCTCAAAGCAAGATTTGTTATACAGACGATCTTCCCCCAGGAACCAGCAAGTTCATAAATAAACTTCTGGAACGCTCAATGTCACCTTCAAAAAATACTCAAAAATACCATGTGAGAGGGAGACACTCTGGGCCGCATATGATCTAGTGTTCTCAATTTTTTATCTGTTGTCGCTCTCCTCAAATGAAAGAGGAGGTCCTTTATATATAGAGAGAAAAATAGCACATATGCGGCCTGAGGAAATTCCAGGCCGCATAAGCGTTGACCGACTAGATCCCTCAAAATCTTGATGTCAAATCTGCAGGCGCTGACCGTGCCGCCTGCTTGCTGTACTGCACAGAGTAGACAACGCTGCCAAGCACCGAAAGTTGCAACCGCGTGGCACAAAGAGCCACGTGCCACCTATGGCAGACCATGTCCCCTCCACATGCATCTCGCTCATCCAAACTTGGCTGCATAGCGTCAGGCAACATAGCTGTCACGACCCGCACCCGGAAAATCGGGCATGAGTCGTGGGTACGTCCAGCCTACGCCGCAGCATCGGCGGTAGAACGCTGTCTAGGTCAACTATCTAGATAACTCATAAAAAAAATCTGCCATGACCTCTCCAAAAGGAGGGCAACCACGCAATCAATATATAAACCTGTAAAGATCTCAACTCCAAATGGAGGAGCAATATCATAATGATAATCAAGTACTCAATCACGAATCTAAGCACGATAAGATAACAAAGAAGACTAACAACTCCAAAGTCTAACCAACAACAACTACTACAACAACCACAACATCAATAATAATAATACAACATCCAAAATAATATACAATACAAGGTCTCAAACCAAAACCGGAGACAAATCCGGTGCTAAAAGCTAATAAAACAACAACAAGATCCTAGTGATCCCGGCTACCAACCCAGAAATTACTCCTAAACTAGAGGGTCCCTGTCTGCACCATCGACAGGCTCAGGTCCATAAAACGTCGGACACCACTCCTCCGGATACTCTGAGCTCTAACAGCAGTTCCATTTAAATGATAAAAACTATAAAACAGTTATAGCAAGTTGCAAGGTAAAGGAAATAAAGTATGGAACAAGGAAATATACATATCACTGGTGCATAAAGGTAAAGATGCATGGATATCAGAAGCAAGATAGTAATAACTGTAAGATACAAGAAATCTAAGCTAAGATCAAGTCCGTGCACATGAACGTGTAGTGAGTCCAGCATGAAATACATGTAGTGAGTCAAGTCCAGAAATATGTAAGTAAGACAAGTCAAGAAATGCATGAGAGTCCAGACTATAAAGAATGAACTCGGTGTCTTTGAAATACTTGTTTCGACATGTAAACAGCTAGGGGTAAGTACGGCTCACCGCGCACTGGGTGCGCGACTGCTATCATTCCAGATTAGACCAGAGAGAGTGATTCCTGATGATGCCAGATAGAAATGTTTACATGTCTACTCGAGTATTTCTCCGCCCCGACTAATACAAGTGGATCCAAGACCCGACACGCAAATCAAGATGAGTCCAGCCTGAACATGAATGATGCCTGTAGGTGATGCCTGTAGTGATGCCAATAGTGAATCCAGAATAGAGACCAGAAACATAAAATATACATGTCGCAAGTAAATAAATCCAGAAATACCAGTCAGTGTCCCGTGTTGTGCCAGAATAATCAGATGATACTATAATAGAAGCTGAATCATAATAATCATCAGATAATGAAAACTATCAGAGAATGTACTCGCCTGACGTCCTGAGCAACTAGCGATCCGAACTGGTATCGCAAGGACCTAATGTGAAAAGCAAGGTTAAACAGGGTTCTAATGAGTTAAACAGATATAAAATAACTAAAAATAGGCTTCTAGGGTCGTTCTAGGTCAAACGGGTCAAACCGGTGAAATCTGGGTCAAAAGTCAACTCTGGGTCCAAAAAGTCAACTCTGGGTCAAAACTAGGTCAAAAGTTGACTTTGGCGGTCAACCGAGTCAACTACGGTCAAGTCTGGGTCAAACTAGGGTGCTCCTAAAATTATAGGTCAAACCGAGGTCATTAAGCTAGAAAACTCACAAACTCGCCTCCTTGAGATACCGGAATACCCTCGGTATCCGATACCTCAACCTAGGCTACGCACCCCGCCTATACCCTCTAAAACCTATGCTAGAACGCGTAAATATATACACATAAGCATATAAAAATCACTCCAATACTATTCCTAGGCTATTGCTCAAATACCCCGCTCGAAACTCAATACCTTGGTTATCTTAAGGTATTGAGATACCTCGGTGTCTCAAGGTATTGAGATACCGCTCTAAACTCAACCCGACTACCCCTCTAGCTAACTAACTATGCATAAACTTATATATCTAGCTATATTCTAGGCTAAAATATAGATATCTAATACATATAGGAATATACCTATATACCTATACCCAATACCTTACCTTACCTTACCTTACCTTACCTTACCTTACCCTCATCATAAATATATATGTATATCTATATCTAGATATCTAAACTATCAACCTAACTATATGTATATATACATATAGATCTATATATCTAGCTACCCCTCTACCTATCCATCTACCTATCTAGTTATCTATCTAACTATCTAACTAGTTATCTATATCTAGTATTTACCTATCTAACTATCTATCTAATTATCTATCTATTAATCTACCTATCTATGAATCTATCTATCTAGCTAGCTATATAACTATATATCTATCTATCTATCTTATGCATCTATCTAGGTATCTAACTAACTACCTATTTATCCATAGATCTAATAGCTATCTATCTATCCATAGATATTTCTATCTATCTATGTATCTAATTAACTATCTATCTATCTATCTATCTATCTATCAACTTATCTATCTACCTAGTTATCTATCTATCTAACAATCTATATCTATCTAACTATAGATCTAGCTATCTATCTATTGATATATACACATCTATCAATGGATCTATCTATGTATATATCTATTATCTATCTATTTATGAATCTATCTATAGATCCCTCGCTACGCTACCCTGCTAGGCCTCGCCACGCGGCGCTGCGCTCGCCACGAAGCTGCGCTCGCTGCTGTTCTTGCTGCTGCAGGAGGCTGCTGCTGCTGCCGCGCTTGCTGCGCTGCGCTGCAGCTCTGCCTCGCTCGAGCGAGCTGCTGCCGTGGCGCTGCCTCGGCGCTGCTGCAACTGGAACTGCTGCTGCTGCTGCTGCAGGCCGCGCTGCAGCGAGCTGCTGCCGCGGCGCGCTGCCGCTGCTGCCGCGGCGCTGCTGCGCCCGCGCGCTCTGCTGCAGCCTGTTGCTGATGCTTCTGCTGCTGCCGCGGCGCTGCCTCGCTCGAGCGAGCTGCTGCAGCGGCTGTGTGCAGTCCGCTGCCTCGCTCTGCTGCACCCAGACACAAGCACACACACACACACACGACCACACACACACAATCACACATACACAGACACACACACACACACATATAATTATATACATATATCTATATATATATACATAAACACACATCTATATATATATACACACATATATCTATATATATACATATACACACTCACACACACACATATATATATATATTCTCACACACACTCACACTCACACACCCTCACACACACACTAGCACACACTCTCACAAACACACAACCACACACACAAACACTCATACATATATATATAAATATATATACATATATACATAAACTCAAACTCATAATCATATATATATATATATATATCTATAAACACATACATATATATATATATATATATATATATATATATATATATATATATATATACATATCAACACACTCACACACACTCTTACACATCTACATATATATATATATATATATATATATATATATATATATATATATATATATATATATATATATATATATACACATAGGCATATACATACACAAGCACATAGATATAAATACACACATATATATATAAATATATATACATAAACACACATACATGTATATATAAATATATATACATATATAGATACTTATAAATATATATAGAGAGACACAACACCACTCAACCACAACACACAACAACACGCCCCACTCACGCCCAACGACCCCGACGCTCACCAACACCCTAAAATATATAAAATATAACTCGAAAACTCTAGCACACACTCCTCGGTACTAACCCAACGCGCGCACAAGCCCGAAACTAGAAAACCACGCCGAAATGGCGTTCGGTCATTTCGACGAACACGCGGTGCGCTGTTCGGAAAATCTCCTGAAACGCACACCAAACAAACTCGGAATCTGTCCAAAATTTACCCACGCATTCTAAACGATGCCTAGATCCTAGAAAAAGTGCTCCCGCGTCGATTCTAGGTCCGTGGCGGAAACGCGCACGCACTTAGAATCGGCGACGACGAAAAGCCCCAAATTTGCCCGAAACGCCCGTTTCTCTGCGACACGACTTCCCGTGTCCGAACGGAGACACGCACTCACCCTCTAGACACCCAACAACGTCTACCTAGGTCCGTCTAACCTAGGGCATCACCCAAAATTGGGCCAAATTCGGATTCCGTCCGAAATTGACACAAAACCTAGTGTTAAAGTCTCCAAACACTACCAAACTAATTCTAACTTCCTCCCACGGGTAGCCTAAGGGTCTAGAAAGGTTCTAAACTATTAATTACACTATAAAAGAGTAATTACAAGGGAAAAATTAGAGTTTACCTCTTGAAAGTTGGAATCCCAAGCAAAAATCTCCAAAATGCTCCAAATCCTCCAAACCAAGCTTCCAAGCTCCCAATCCAAGCTCCAACACCAAATCTAGGCTCTACCCACCTAGGTTGGGGAAGAATGTAGGTTAAGGTTCAATTAAGAAGAAGAAATGGAATAAAGAAGGAAGAAAATGGAAGAGAAACTCACCTTGAAGAAGAAGGAAGAAGAAAGAAGAAGTGAAGAAGAAGAAGAAGTGAAGAAGAAGAGTGGAATGAAGAAGTAGAACCAAGGGGGGGCTGCTGTTCCACGGGTTGAATGGGGTTGGGGGAACCGGCCAAAGCAATAATAAAGGGGTTTACAAGTTTCCAATTTCCCAAAACGCCCCTACTTGACTTGGTTTCGGGTTCCGGGTTCCAAAAGCACTCAAACTAACTCCAAATCTCTCCAACTAACCCACTAAAAATATAATAAATATTCTAAAACCCAAAATAAGTCTCACAAGGGTGTGGGCTGGGTCGGACATGGGTCCACTAGGGTCTGACATGGGTCCAGGCTAGCCAAAATCCTAAAACAATCAATATAAAAATAATACAATGATTAATTAAATATAAATACAATTAATTATAAATAATACACAATTAACTAAATTAAAATAAAAAAAATACCCGGCTCTGGAAATGGGGTGGTGACAAGCCTATCCTCCTTAGAAAATTTTGTCCTCAAAATTTAAAGTCAATCTCACTCGCTCTAGGTCAAACCCCCAACAATCACAGTCAAGAAATTCTACCTAAACAACATGCAAGATCATGGTCCTACTAGTCGTGTTATCACAGTCTCAATCAGGGTCACTACACTATCTACCACAGCACAAAAAAAGTCTAACAGGTACTAATGAAGCACAGCACAAGGAATGGAAAAGGACAGGAAGAAGAACAAAAAGACAGACCTGCTAACCCGACACCCGTAGCATCGGCCTCCTCGACCGTCAACACATAAGCCCTGCCCTGCTGGGGTGTATCCCTCTGCTGGTGCGGGGCATGATGATGTGCCACAGGTGGCCTAGCTCCAACTCTCTGATCCTTTGCTCCACCCAATGGAGGTGCAGTGGGGCAATCTCGCATCTGGTGAGCAGCGGATCCACAGAACAAACACACCTTCAACCTCCTCCTACAAACATCCCAAGTGTGTCCTGCCTTCCTGCAGTAGGCACAAGTGGGCACTCTCTGATCCTGACCCTGCTGCGCTGCCTTCTGCACATAGGGACGCTTAGCTGGTCCCGCACTACCACTGGCACTGCCTGAATCATCCTTGCCTCTCTTGGACTTGAGCTCTAAGTCATCCTCTGCTCTCTGAGCATCTCCTACTATCTGCTCGAAAGTCGCCTCGCGGTCGCTCCTGGTCAAAGACTTGACCGCCATAACCAAGCCCTTGCGAAACTTCCTCGCCTTTGCTGCCTCACTCAAGCCATCTACAAATCTGCCCAGACGGCAGAACTCCGCTTCGTACTCGTCCACCGTCATGCTCCCTTGGACGAGTGCCTCGAACTGGCTCTCCAAAGCACTGAGCGCCACATCTGGGAAAAATTTCTCCTTAAAAAGCCTCTTGAAAGCCTCCCAAGTAAGCCCTGGTGCCGCAATCCTCGTATCAGTGCGATACCATGTCAAAGCAAGGTCGAACATCTGACTGCCCGCTGCCTCTATCTGCATACTGTCTGGAATCTGCGCTAGCCTGAAGATCCCCTCGATCTGCTCTATCCAGTCATCCGCGTACAGGATCCCTTCTGTACCCCGGAACTCCTTAGGCCGCATCCTCTGGAAATCAATGATACTACCCGGCCTCGGATGCTGCATCTGATCTGCCTGTGGCTGAATCTGAGCCACCCTATCCACTGCTGTCATGGCCACCTGGTGGGCGTTCTCAATGCCCAGCCTTATCACATCTACCAGACGGTGCTGTGCGTCCATCATCTCCCTGAAGAACGCAAACAACTGCGCGGCATCTACTGGAGCAGGAAGTGGTGGAGGAACCACCGGAACGACTGGGGTAGTCCTCGGATCGATAGGCGAAGGAGGATCCCCGAGAGAAGCAGATGCTCCCTCAACCGCAGGAGTGGTGAGTGGAGCGGTAGCAGCTGCCTGAATACGAGCTGGACGAGAGGTAGCAGACCTCTCAGTAGCAACTGCTGGAATGGTACGATGAGATCGTGTCTTCGGAGGCATCCTGAACCCAGATCAAAAAAAGTCAATACGGCGCAAGATACGATATCATCAAATAAAGGACAGTAATATTTCAAAAGAAGCAAATTTAGAATAATTTGATTGGAATTGTTCCTAGTCGTGATTGAGTACACCCTCATCCTAAATCCTATATCCTAGAGCAGGCTCGCAGTAGTACAACTAAGTTGTTGTACCACCACGACATCGTACTATTTGCGAATCGAGACCTGCATGGGGCCGCCACCAAAAACGTGTCACGACCCGCACCCGAAAAATCGGGCATGAGTCGTGGGTACGTCCAGCCTACGCCGCAGCATCGGCGGTAGAACGCTGTCTAGGTCAACTATCTAGATAACTCACAAAAAATCTGCCATGACCTCTCCAAAAGGAGGGCAACCACGCAATCAATATATAAACCTGTAAAGATCTCAACTCCAAATGGAGGAGCAATATCATAATGATAATCAAGTACTCAATCACGAATCTAAGCACGATAAGATAACAAAGAAGACTAACAACTCCAAAGTCTAACCAACAACAACTACTACAACAACCACAACATCAATAATAATAATACAACATCCAAAATAATATACAATACAAGGTCTCAAACCAAAACCGGAGACAAATCCGGTGCTAAAAGCTAATAAAACAACAACAAGATCCTAGTGATCCCGGCTACCAACCCAGAAATTACTCCTAAACTAGAGGGTCCCTGTCTGCAACATCGACAGGCTCAGGTCCATAAAACGTCGGACACCACTCCTCCGGATACTCTGAAAAATATGTCCAGTCAGGACTGGAGCAAGTACATCTCTAACAGCAGTTCCATTTAAATGATAAAAACTATAAAACAGTTATAGCAAGTAGCAAGGTAAAGGAAATAAAGTATGGAACAAGGAAATATACATATCACTGGTGCATAAAGGTAAAGATGCATGGATATCAGAAGCAAGATAGTAATAACTGTAAGATACAAGAAATCTAAGCTAAGATCAAGTCCGTGCACATGAACGTGTAGTGAGTCCAGCATAAAATACATGTAGTGAGTCAAATCCAGAAACATTTAAGTGAGACAAGTCAAGAAATGCATGAGAGTCCATACTATAAAGAATGAACTCGGTGTCTTTGAAATACTTGTTTCGACATGTAAACGGCTAGGGGTAAGTACGGCTCACCGCGCACTGGGTGCGCGGCTGCTATCATTCCAGATTAGACCAGAGGGAATAATTCCTGATGATGCTAGATATGAATATTTACATGTCTACTCGAGTATTACCCCACCCCGACTAATACAAGTGGATCCAAGACCCGACACGCAAATCAAGATGAGTCCAGCCTGAACATGAATGATGCCTGTAGGTGATGCCTGTAGTGATGCCAGTAGTAAATCCAGAATAGAGGCCAGAAACATGAAATATACGTGTCGCAAGTAAATGAATCCAGAAATACCAGTCAGTGTCCCGTGTTGTGCCAGAATAATCAGATGATACTATACTAGAAGCTGAATCATAATAATCATCAGATAATGAAAACTATCAGAGAATGTACTCGCCTGACGTCCTGAGCAACTAGCGATCCGAACTGGTGTCGCAAGGACCTAATACGAAAAGTAAGGTTAAACAGGGTTCTAATGAGTTAAACAGATATAAAATAACTAAAAATAGGCTTCTAGGATCGTTCTAGGTAAAACGGGTCAAACCGGTGAAATCTGGGTCAAAAGTCAACTCTGGGTCCAAAAAGTCAACTCTAGGTCAAAACTAGGTCAAAAGTTGACTTTGGCGGTCAACCGAGTCAACTACGGTCAAGTCTGGGTCAAACTAGGGTGCTCCTGAAATTATAGGTCAAACCGAGGTCATTAAGCTAGAAACTCACAAACTCGCCTCCTTGAGATACCGGGATACCCTCGGTATCCGATACCTCAGGCTAGGCACCCCGCCTATACCCTCTAAAACCTATGCTAGCACGCGTAAATATATACACATAAACATATAAAAATCACTCCAATACTATTCCTAGGCTATTGCTCAAATATCCCGCTCGAAACTCAATACCTTGGTTATCTTAAGGTATTGAGATACCTCGGTATCTCAAGGTATTGAGATACCGCTCTAAACTCAACCCGACTACCCCTCTAGCTAACTAACTATGCATAAACATATATATCTAGCTATATTCTAGGCTAAAATATAGATATCTAATACATATAGGCATATACCTATATACCTATACCCAATACCTTACCTTACCTTACCTTACCTTACCCTCCTCATAAATATATATGTATATCTATATCTAGATATCTAAACTATCTACCTAACTATATGTATATACCTATACATATAGATCTATATATCTAGCTACCCCTCTACCTATCCATCTACCTATCTAGTTATCTATCTAACTATCTAACTAGTTATCTATATCTAGTATTTACCTATCTAACTATCTATCTAATTATCTATCTATTAATCTACCTATCTATGAATCTATCTATCTAGCTAGCTATATAACTATATATCTATCTATCTTATGCATCTATCTAGGTATCTAACTAACTACCTATTTATCCATAGATCTAATAGCTATCTATCTATCCATAGATATTTCTATCTATCTATGTATCTAATTAACTATCTATCTATCTATCTATCAACTTATCTATCTACCTAGTTATCTATCTATCTAACAATCTATATCTATCTAACTATAGATCTAGCTATCTATCTATTGATATATACACATCTATCAATGGATCTATCTATGTATATATCTATTATCTATCTATTTATGAATCTATTTATAGATCCCTCGCTACGCTACCCTGCTAGGCCTCGCCACGCGGCGCTGCGCTCGCCACGAAGCTGCGCTCGCTGCTGTTCTTGCTGCTGCAGGAGGCTGCTGCTGCCGCCGCGCTTGCTGCGCTGCGCCGCAGCGCTGCCTCGCTCGAGCGAGCTGCTGCCGTGGCGCTGCCTCGGCGCTGCTGCGCGCTGGAACTGCTGCTGCTGCTGCTGCAGGCCGCGCTGCAGCGAGCTGCTGCCGCGGCGCACTGCCGCTGCTGCCGCGGCGCTGCTGCGCCCGCATGCTCTGCTGCAGCCTGTTGCTGATGCTTCTGCTGCTGTCGCGACGCTGCCTCGCTCGAGCGAGCTGCTGCCGCGGTGCTGCCTCGCTCGAGCGAGCTGCTGCTGCAGCTGTGTGCAGTCCGCTGCCTCGCTCTGCTGCACCCAGACACAAGCACACACACACACGACCACACACACACAATCACACATACACAGACACACACACACATATAATTATATACATATATCTATATATATATACATAAACACACATCTATATATATATACACACATATATCTATATATATACATATACACACTCACACACATACATATATATATATATCCTCACACACACTCACACTCACTCACCCTCACACACACACACTCTCACACACACTAGCACACACTCTCACAACCACACACACAAACACTCATACATATATATATAAATATATATACATATATACATAAACTCAAACTCATAATCATATATATATATATATATATCTATAAACACATACACACATATATATATATATATATATATATATATATATATATATATATATATATATATATATATATATATATATATATATATATATACATATCAACACACTCACACACACTCTTACACATCTACATATATATATATATATATATACACATAGGCATATACATACACAAGCACATAGATATAAATACACACATATATATATAAATATATATACATAAACACACATACATATATATATAAATATATATACATATATAGACACTTATAAATATATATAGAGAGACACAACACCACTCAACCACAACACACAACAACACGCCCCACTCACGCCCAACGACCCCGACGCTCACCAACACCCTAAAATATATAAAATATAACTCGAAAACTCTAGCACACACTCTCCGGTACTAACCAAACGCGTGCACAAGCCCGAAACTAGAAAACCACGCCGAAATGGCGTTCGGTCATTTCGACGAACACGCGGTGCGCGGTTAGGAAAACCTCCTGAAACGCACACCAAACAAACTCGGAATCGGCCCAAAATTTACCTACGCGTTCTAAATGATGCCTAGATCCTAGAAAAAGTACTCCCGCGTCGATTCTAGGTCCGTGGCGGAAACGCGCACTCACTTAGAATCGGTGATGACGAAAAGCCCCAAATTCGCCCGAAACACCCGTTTCTCCGCGACACGACTTTCCGTGTCCGAACGGAGATACGCACTCACCCTCTAGACACCCGACAATGTCTACCTAGGTCCGTCTAACCTAGGACATCACCCAAAATTGGGCCAAATTGGGATTCCACCCGAAATTGACACAAAACCTAGTGTTAAAGTCTCCAAACACTACGAAACTAATTCCAACTTCCTCCCACGGGTAGCCTAAGGGTCTAGGAAGGTTCTAAACTATTAATTACACTATAAAAGAGTAATTACAAGGGGAAAATTAGGGTTTACCTCTTGGGAGTTGGAATCCAAAGCAAAAATCTCTAAAATGCTCCAAATCCTCCAAACCAAGCTTCCAAGCTCCCAATCTAAGCTCCAACACCAAATCTAGGCTCTATCCACCTAGGTTGGGGAAGAATGTAGGTTAGGGTTCAATTAAGAAGAAGAAATGGAAGAAAGAAGGAAGAAAATGGAAGATAAACTCACCTTGAAGAAGAAGGAAGAAGAAAGAAGAAGTGGAGAAGAAGAAGAAGTGAAGAAGAAGAGTGGAATGAAGAAGAAGAACCAAGGGGGGGGCTGCTGCTGTTCCACGGGTTGAATGGGGTTGGGGGAACCGGCCAAAGCAATAATAAAGGGGTTTACAAGTTTCCAATTTCCCAAAACGCCCCTACTTGACTTGGTTTCGGGTTCCGGGTTCCAAAAGCACTCAAACTAACTCCAAATCTCTCCAACTAACCCACTAAAAATATAATAAATATTCTAAAACCCAAAATAAGTCTCACAAGGGTGTGGGCTGGGTCGGACATGGGTCCACTAGGGTCTGACATGGGTCCAGGCTAGCCAAAATCCTAAAATAATCAATATAAAAATAATAAAATCATTAATTAAATATAAATACAGTTAATTATAAATAGTACACAATTAACTAAATTAAAATAAAAAAAAATACCCGGCTCTGGAAATGGGGTGGTGACAATAGCGCCTGGCCACAATGGCCCTGGCTGCATAGCGCCTTGCAGCATAGCCCTTGCACGCACAGTGCCTTAGCTGCATAACGCCAGGTCGCATGCGTCCGAGCTAGCAACCGTGCATGCAACTCTCGCATAAAGGAGCATACGAGCGCCATGCGACGATGCTGACGTGCTAAGTGCAAAGTGCACCAACAAAGCGCCATTTTGTGCCCTTGAGCCCGTGCCCGAGTCCGAGTCGCTAAGCCCCTTCAGGGCTTAGCTCCTAAGAGAAACTTCCCAAAGGTAGTGACAAAATAAATATTGTCAAAATGGAGTTTACACTTAATCCTCTAGGAAAGTCAAATCACATGGGCCACCACCCCATGTGCATATATATCAATACTGAGCATTGCTATATATTGAGATATACACATTGGTGGTTTTCCAATGTGGGACTAAAACTCCCAAAGTTAAGTGGAAAACACCAACAAATACTTGCGAACTTTTGAAATATTCGGATTAGTATGCGAATTATAAACATGTGAAGTTTTAAACATGTTCAGTACGAATTATTAACAGATTTGGCACAAAATACGTGGTGGCAACCTGTTTAATTAATTAAATTTGACAACATGTTTAAGTATTTGAAATTTTAACCTTAATATTTTTTGTTTGACCAATATTTGACCTTTCACTGTGTAGATTTATAAGCTTACTTTTGTTGTCCCAATTTTTTGTTTGTTTGCCGAATTGCTAACTAGGGTCTTGATATATTTTGGTGTGTCTATAAATATGTGGGGTATCCAATATGTATATATGTAGACCAGTAATCCATAATTTTGGGAGCATTTATGCATAATATGTTATAATTTTTGGAGATTATCAACTACGAATATAAATTTTTTATTCATATATATTTTAGAGAAGTTCTATGTTATAATGAAAATAGAAGAGAGTAAGAAAATATTTTGTAGCCAAAAAATAGCCAATAGGATTTCTATTATTAATACATAAAAAATAGAAGAGGAAATGATTGTGTTTGTATGTATTTGGATAAGGACATCCTCTTATTTGTGGTTATCCATATAGATATGATTTACAACACTCCACATTGGATGTCCACTTTAATCAGTACCTCATTAAAATATTTTCTAAGAAAAAACTATCTTTAGAAAATATCCATAGTAAAAGAAAGAGTACAACAATATTATTTTAGAAATATGATTCTTCAGGAATCCAAGTGGATACAACTTACACTGCCTCATTAAAAATCTTTTGAAGAAAAAATCAAGTGAGAAAAGACATAAGATTTGGTCGATGTTTCTGCATAGTTTGTTTGAGTAATCTCCGAAATAACTACAACACTGTTAAGAAAATATATCTTGTTTGTGATATCCTCTATGGGATTAGATAAATAATATGCGTCTGTGTATCCAACAAGGTTAGCACATTCATATGAATTAAATCAAGAACAATGGTTCTTTTGATATATCTAAAGATGTGTGATTTATGTCATCAAGTGTCTATGTGTGGGTGTATATCTTTATCAAGTCAATATGTTAACGGAAAAGATGTTAGGTATTAACATTGTGCTAAATAAAAAAGTGCACTTATTGCACTTAATATGGTACTCAGGGCCAAAATATGTTCATTTTCTTCTTTCGGCCGAAATGGATCCCAATGACCCGACCACTATAGGTGTATTAATTGAATGACAACTACTTATATTAAAAGTTCTTCAGAAGATTTTTTTTCTTTAGGATATTTTTTCTTCAGGATATCTTTTTGGTAGATTTTCTCAAGTTTATGTCATATACTTAGAGCATTCATAATGGAAGAGGTTTCAAGTGCTACATTTTGACTTTAGTCAAATTTATAGCACTTGAAGAATGCAGTGGACACTTGTGCATACTTAAAAATTACTAGAAAGCTACGAGACACTCTAGATTTGGTGCGTGTCCTAGCTCTATATTAATTAATGGGCCCACCAAAAGTAATCAAACAAGAAAAAAAATAAAGAGAGAAAAGGGAGAGGGAAAATATTACCAAATAGGGAAGAAAAATAAAGAAAAAAAAGATGAGATTAATTTTGAGTGTTTATTTGGAGTGTACCATTGTGTGCCAATATCATGGGGATACTCCAAAAATAATAATTAACACAATTTTTAATAATTTGGATTTTGTGTTTGGAGTGTCCCCACTGCGGATGCTCTTAGACAACTGATATGACGAATCCATTCAGGGATTCCTTAATGAATACGCATAGACATTTATGATCATCATTATATCCTTTTCTAGACAGATATTCATTGAGCCTATTATTCCACATTAATTCTTCCGAATTGTTTTAATCCATATAGCTAGGGCTCATTTTATCTAATATAGTGTGTATCTCTAGACTAGGTTTTTGGAAATTTAAATCCTTATGGATATATCTAACAATTTAAATCCTTCGAGATTTTTTATGTATATCTTACTGTCTAGATTACCATAACCAAGGAATATGTTTCTTCATGTAATATATTCAAGGTCTTTATGAGAATTCTTAAACGACTAACTGTGCTTTATACCTTTGGATCTCATTCTTTACATTTATTTTCTTACAAACAACCATTTAAAATCTATTGGATTTATTCCTTTTGGAATTTGTACTATAGGACCAAACACTCCATGTTTTGCGAGAAAATCTAGTTTTGTTTGATAGCATCTTTCCATTTTGGCCAATCTTGTCTTTTTTGACATCCAAGGATTATTCGTGGTTCAGTATTTTTATTATTTTTTATAACGACGTTTTATTCTCATTAGTTACTGCATATAAGAAAATGTCATCCATGACAAAAAAATCCGATTCCAAAATTTTCCTAAGTATGTGTAAAACATAGATTTTTCGTTGTTGTTTGGTACTGCTACCTCTTTCCCAGTCGTTATCACGCCCCAGTCCCAAAATAAGTAGGACTATGATACGTGGCAATGGTAATCTACATATGAGCGGACTCTAGTCAACTCGAATATGTATACGATGTCCTATCATAGTATAACTATCTCTATACCATTGCATCTCTATAACTCAATACATATAACAAAAGCATAAAGAATAGACAATATGAATACTAGTCTGCAGCTTAGTAAACATACTTGCTTGAATAGACTCGAGAGAAACAATATGAATATACAAATACTAGGTTATCCAACAGATACAAATAACATAATGAGATATATATTATGGAAGAAACATATACCTGTAACGAAAAGAGATCCATTAACAATCCATCCGAAGAATTCCACAAAAGCCAACTCAATTAACCTGAAAGAAAACCAGGTCCTTAGAGGGACATATCAAGATACAAACAACATGATATATATATATATATATATATATATATATATATATATATATATATATATATATATATATATATATATATATGTATGCAAAGAGTGATTCTAACTACCTAAGTGCATAATTTGGATGACAACTTTCACACGCATGGGCATGTGTAGATTGAAATAGAAAATCCACGTAGCTCGAGGCTAGTGGAGTGCATATAATGTCAATCAGTCATCTGTAAAATTCCATAACGATTAAAGATCGTCAGAAGGTATCAGTAAAAAAAAAAAAGAATCACTCTCATAGTTCCATCAAACACTATAGTTTACCGATCTGGGTATCCCATACGTCTAGTGACTATCCTCCTCCTCATCCCTAAGACTGACCAAGCCGTATACACAACATGTATAGTTTTTAACTTCTTGAGTCTCTAAACACTAATCATAGAAGTTACATTCTATCCGTTATACGTCTCGTATGTATCGATTATCAGTCGAATACAATGGGTCGTGCACTAACATGAATATCATATACACGTGTCATGTGCGTGTCAAGGTCATGGAGATATGAGAATATCCCACAAAAATATGGTAGTCTACTAACAACTAGGTTGCATCAAATAAACATGATACAAGTAAATCGACAAACACCATTGGTCACACCCAACTCTAGCTCAAACGCACATGATACATCTCATAAAATATGAACAATAGTAAAAACATAATTATACCCTGCAGAAATATACATAAAACAATAATAATAGCAAGGTACACTTGCATGCGATTTGGAGAAAGTTTAGACGACATTCTGGTAGTGAACTCGTCAAATCAGGAGTAGAATGAAAAGTTGAAGCATAATGGACAACTACGAATAATGAAATAAATATCAACAATATGTACGAAATGGGTGAGATAGATAGAAAAGTATACTCATAAGTCCAATTTAGACACATTGACAAATATGACAGATTTGACCAAAATAGAGTTCGCAAGCGAGCCCATATTGTATCGAAAAGCGAGCAAGAATGAAAGTGTCCAAAATTAGCAAATTATATGTCATTTTAGAGTATAGCGATGCAACAAGTCCAACAGTGGTGTCAAATTCGTGATCCAAAAATTGGAATGAAAAAACTTCGTTCGACATTTGAAATTTATCAATTTTGAAATCATCCCGAACTCCCAACTTTGGGCACGGGAACGATCTATCAAATGATCGAATCCGAAGGTAAAATTTTATAGGGTAACTACGGAAGTGGCTCGCTACACGATGACAGAATTAGGATCGCGCAAAGTTGCAATCATAAGAACAGTTCAGAATTTATAACTTATTTAGCCATTTTTGCAGGGTGCAAACATGTGCCAAAGTACAAATTTAACAGCTCAAAATTGACAAGAAGTTAGAGCTATATACCAAGAGGGATGGTCGATCCAATGGCCTGTTCGGGAATTCACGAGCAAAATCGGCTCCGTATTCTAGAATAAAATTTAAACAGTATAATGAGTCTAACTTTGACCCTAATTTTAATGGGATGAAATTTTAGGATGTGATAAAAGGTCTTACCCAGTTTATGATGGATCAATTAGATTGCCAAGAGGATGAACAATTCGTGAGTTCCAATCCCTCAAAGTCGAGCCCATAACTCTATTTTTCTGTTGAGCACAAAATTCTATTTTGATTAGCCCACTTTGATCACTAATTTGATCAATAAAAAACTAGTCCAATTGAGATAAAATTCAACCAGGTATTAGACGGATATGTTGCATATACACAGGATCGATCGAATTGAAAAATGGATAAAGGAGGGGAGAGTTCTATACCTGCAAAGTTGGGGAGAAAGTCTGTGATGGCTCGCTCGTCACGACGGGTCTGCGGGTTCGATGTTTTCCTCGACGAGAATGGAGCGTCGGGCGGTGGCCTGCTGCGCAAGGGTCGAGTGCGGGACTGGCAGCTCGGGTGCGGAACCATCGCGCGGTTGTGCGGATATTGATGTCCCGGAATGAAGTGAATGGAAATGAGGAGGAGGAATTCAAAGGAGGGAGAGAAGTCGGGAAGGGAGAAGGGGCCGTGACGAGCGGTTCGAATGGGAACAGGAGCTATTCTCGCGCGCATGAAAGTCGGGGCTCGGGGTAGGGGTTGAAGGAACAGTAACTATGGTTACTGTTGGGTTTCAAAGGAAATGGGCTTAATGGGTTAGAGGGCTTTGGAGCTATTGGGCTCTTAGGAAATGAATGAATTTTATTGGGTTTAAGAATTGGCTTAATGGGATGGGCTTAAGGCTTTAAGATCCAACGGTTGTAAGCATATAAATGCTTGGGGATGCATAATATGGGGGATGTGGATCCCCCCCCCCCCCCCCCCCCTCTCTCTCTCTCTCTCTCTCTCTCTCTCTCTCTCTATATATATATATATATATATATATATATATATATATACTAAAATAATTACTAGGTTGCGGGATTACATTATACCCAACTAATAAAAATTTTGTCATCGAAATTAAACGAAAGCACGACATGGATAAACAACAAAATTAATTGCTGAAGAGACGGGTTAAGTACGTCAAACCATACATTGATCCTCGAAGAGATGGGGAGAGCAGTTATGAGTATGATCCTATTTTGTCACCACATTCTAAGAACTATGACACACTTAGTTCGACGTGCTACCCAACTAATAGGACTTTGGTTAGCAATGCAAACTTTTGTCATGATCTCACGTATAAGGTTTTTGGGGGAAGGTCTATTTCCCAAAAAAAAAAAGACAAAGATTTTAGGTACTTATGACCCAAGTCAAGAATTCACAAGAGGGGCCTTGGTACTTTTTGGTGCTAATTGGGTTAATAACTTTATAGGAGAAATTATTATTGTTATCAATAATTGAATACTACTCTTATTATTGATAGTTTTTGTCTTAATATAACAGAAGGAATGACTTGATTAGATTTTAACTTTGGTGAGGTAGTACTGAGGGATTCGGTCATCGCACGGAGCAGATGGCTAAAGAACAAGATCGAGAGATTTATGAAAGAGGAGGATTTGTAGCCCAGGATGAGGAAAAATTATAATAAGTTCAAGAGATATTTGCATAGGATTGGATTTCGGTGGATAAGGCATGATTAAGAAGTCATTATACGAACTTCAAGATTAGGTAAAGGGTATTGAGATGGAAAGAGATTTTGCAACCTACAGTGATATGGATATTTGAATGAAGGAGGGGGTACTTTCCAAGGGATTGGTCTCCAAGATCGAGACACCACTAAGGAAAAAATAGAGGGTCTAGTCAATCGTAAATCGAATGATTTGTTAGCACAATGTCATGAGGCTATGATTATGGAAGAAGATAAGTAACTCAAGATAGAAGGATAGAATAATTTGTGGTTTCGGGTGAGGCATTAGACTGAAGATGTTGCACTACTGCTCGTACTAGGGTATAGGTCTATCTATCATAGTTTCTTAGGATATTGTTTGACTCTTAAAATACAACTAGCTAATATTTGAGGGCAAAATCTGCTTGTATTCCCTTATAATTTTTAAATCTTATCTTCTCTTAACCTAGTTTATTTAATCCTGGAGTCTAGTTTCCTCGAAATATCGCTTCCAGCAGTATTACATTTAAATACCGAGAATGGAATCTACCAAGTTCTTTAAACATCAGCATAACATTCAATATCTAGCCCCCTTTTCCAATTGTAATACAACTTATATTTCTATTTTTTCTATCTACATCCTACAATTTAAACACTAGATATTGTTTACTAATCCTCTTAAAGGATACTCTACTTCTAATTTATCCCCACACTATGCTTTCGAGTAGTTCATTTCTTGTTTATCCTTTGTTATTTGCTTTGAAAGTTTGGTTCCTTACATTCTTCTAACATAATCTTAATCATAGGTCTCAAGATAATCAATGGTGTTACTATTGTTATTGACTTTATCACATCTTTAGGTAGGATATCAATTTCCTAACATTCTTCTTATTTATCACAAAACCTATATCATTTATTTCCTCGATCTATTATCCTTATTCTTTCTTGAGTCTCGGTCTTAGTATTTGAGTTCATAAGCATGCAACTAGCTTAAGTCCCTCACTCCTAGAAATTCTTATTGCGTCATCACAGGTAATCCTTGTTTAAATTCTCCTTTATGTCACTTATTAATTCTCGAAAAAAAATTCACTCAAAAAATTCTTGCTACTCCATAAATTACCCTCTTCAGTTATTCTTCTTAAACATAGTATTATTCTTATTATCCTTCCTTATCTATAACCATTGTGTGTACCTCAATTCGAACATAATCGTTCTTGTTATAATCCTTTTGTAACTCCTAACTATCCTGTATCAGTTATTGGTTTATCATAATTACGGGTTACCAACTAGTCTGTCCAAGGTAAGATATATAATTATAATTGCAAGTCATTATTTATGGCTACCCACAATGGATAGAAAGTCATGACTAATCCCTAATACATGCACTATATCCCAAGAAGCTATTCCAATTTCCTTAATTTTACGGCTGACAATCTACCATTTATAGCTACGAATCAACTATACAATTCTTACAAACACGTCTAATCCCTTTTATACCCACTATTGGGCAAGGGTGCATGCTAAAATGGTCAGGTGCCTAGATCTAATACCTTTGACAAAATATTTAACTATTGGTAAATCTTCTAGCCATGGGTTTAACTGACCATTCATATTCTAAGCCAACTATTTATGAGAAATATATGTCTAGTCCCTATACAAACTCATCCATTATGTCCAGTATCCTTATTCCCTATCGTTTCTCTCTTCTCATCCCCTTATGACATAACATATATTTCTTATATGATCACTCAATATCTATCTTCCTAGTGAAGGTCCTTTCGACTAGTCTACTATCATATTTCAATTTTACTTCCTAACATAAGAACCATGTTATGATTATATCCTCCAAGTAATTTTTTCTCGAACCAAATTCAACTATAAAATTCCTATAAAGGCTTATATCTAGTCTTAAGTACAACATTTATTGAATAATTCTATACATAACGAGACCCTCAAGTCCTATATTCTTAAGCCTTCCATAAGGGTGGTCATATTCTTATTATGGAACTATAATTAACCCTAAAACTCAATCGTATATTCTCCCAAATTGTATCTCTAGCCACTTCAGTCATTATGATCGAGAATTCTAAAATATCCTCCTAAATAGACCATATAAAATCATTAATCTTCTAGTTCAACTCTATCTAGCCTAGGTAAAGGTTAGCATGGTTTAATCCAATTATCCTAGGGTCTCTCGTTAGGGTTAAGCCTCATAATGTACTCTATTCTTGCTTATCACCTTGGAGTAGTATATATCATAATTGTGCTTACCTTAGCCAATTACCTTCCCCTCAACATTCTAATAAGCATGGGCTTCTATCCTACGACAAAATACATCCGAAGAGGTTCACCAAGCATGAGTGTTCACATTTCCGAAATAAGGAAAAACGAGAAAAATTGATAAGAAGTTTAAGAAGGGTATGATAGATATAAATATGAGGTTCAAGGGTGATAGCAGAAATTAAATAAATTTTAACAATAATTGTGGATTGAGATCCTAACACACTTATCCTAATGTAAGCTCGTCCTAGTTCTACGTATTTTGGGACTGGAGCATGACATAGTTTTTGTGTATTGATATCCTAACATACGTATCCTAACGCAGGCTTGTTCGGTACAGTAATATAATCGAAAAGAAATAATCTCAACCTGTATATGCCACCATAAAAACTATGTCACGTCTAGTCCCAAAATACGTAGAACTATGATACGTGCCAATGGCCAGCTACGTATCGAGTGGACTCCAGCACAACTTGAATATGTATATGTTGTCCTATCATAGTATAACTATCTCTATACCATATCATCTCTATAAATCAATCAACATAATATAAGCATAAAGAATGGACAACATGAATATTAGTTTGCAGTCCAATAAACATACTTGTCCGAATATACTAGAGAGTATTTATGAGTCTACAAATAATACGCTATCCAGCAGATACAAATAACAAAGTGAGATATATACTACAGAAGACACATATACTTGTAACGAAAAGAGATCCATCAACAATCCATCTGAAGAACTCTGCAAAAGCCAACTCAATCAACCTGGAAGAAAACCGGGTTCTTAGAGGGACGTAGCAAGATACAAAAAATATTATATATATATATATATATATATATATATATATATATATATATATATATATATATATATATATATAAGGTGTTCTAACCACCTAAGTGCATAATTTGGAGGATAACTTTTCATATGCATGGACAGGTGTAGGCTGAAATAGAAAATCCACGTGGCTCAAGACTAGTGGTATACATATAATGTCAACCAATCATCTGTAAACTTCCATAACGATCAACGATCGTCAGAGGGTATATGTAAAAAGGGATCATCACTCTCATAGTTCCATCGGACACTATGGTTCATCGAATTGGGTAGCACCTACATCTAGTGTTTGTCCTCCCCCTCAACCCCAAGACTAACTAAGTCGTATAGACAATATGTCCAGTTTATACATACTTAAGTCTCTAAATACTAATCATAGCAGTTATGTTCTATCTGTCACACATTCCATACGTATCGATGATCGACAACAAAGAAAGGAGGTTACCTCTAAGGAACTGGCTTTCGAGTCGGATACAATAGGTCGTGTACTAACATGAATATCACATACCATATCATGTGTGTGTCAAGATCATATAGATATAAGAATACATCCCACAAACATATGGTTGTCTACTAACAACTAGGTCGATATTTATCAAATAAATAGAAAATAAGTAAATCAACGAACATTGTCGATTGTATCTAAGTCTAGCTCAGACGCACAAGATACATCTCATGAAATATGAACAACCAAAAAAATATAATCATAATATATATATATATATATATATATATATATATATATATATATATATATATATATATATATATATATATAACGGTAATAATATCAAGGTATACTTGCCCGGGTTTTGGAGAAAGTTTGGATGTGAACACGTCATGTCACGCCCCAGTCCCAAAATATCGAGGGACTAGACACGTGGCAATGGCCAACAACACACACCGATGGGCAAGTCTAATTTAATGGACCCATCAGGATGTACTTAAGCTGTAAAACAACAATAAGGGTCTAATATGCTAATCTCATCCACAGAAATGAATACAACAATATCAGAGTATAAAGCAATATCAAATCTCAATAAAATATAACTCGGGAAACAACCCGATAATGAGTCTGATATAATAGTCAAGAGACAAGAATAAAGATAACAACAGCAAATACTAAGTATGGATAACGCATATACTCAGAAGAAGTCATCGGCGATCACTCGTCTTCTGGATCTGGTACTGCTCCAGTGTATGCACCTGCTCCTGTTCCTGCTTTTGCTAATGCTCCTGTGTCGTATGCCTCGGGATAGATCTCCTCTGCTATATCTGGGAACATAATCCAGATCCTGGTCCTCAGGGGACATAACAAGGTACACAATAACTCATGCCATAATAAATACAGTGCAGCAATAAATGAATCAATAGGGTAAACTATATAACCAGCTAAGTGATATGCAATATGAGAGCATTAATCATACTCAGGCTGAGACTATTATAGGCTCTATGTCGGGAAAACCCATAGCAGCATTTTCTCGAAGGGCCAGTACATGTGTCAAAGCTCTGTATCAGAGTCTAAGACACCTCCAGATAACAATATATATAATATAATCAGCCTTTGATATGGTAATACTCTTTTCACCCAATGTAATCACACGTCTCATGTCCACGACGTCTCATGTCCATGTCACGCAGGATCATGACCTCTAACTGATGCAATAAGTCATAATAATATCTAAGCACATGCAATATCTATGTCCTAAATCATGTAACCTATATAGAATTACCATGAATATCTCAGGAAGATTCTGTCTCATAAATAGTGTCAGGTGTCCTGAGGTATGACGTACTTGATAAGGCAAGCACGAGAATATATAAGGTCTCGGTATCCATGTTTAGGTGACATTACACAACGTCGCGTACGGTGTTGACACCCGAATATTATTCGGATGCTAAGTCATGTCACACGGTCCTAGGTTAAGCATATACATCATATAAATAAATCAAGATAACAATATGAAGCAGGTACTACAAGTTTGGCAAGGTACACTTGCCTAGGGTTCTGGCTCCAACTGTTGCTCTGGTATCAGCGGAATTTGCATGTACTTCTTCGGTTGCTGAAATAAACGTTACTATCAGATTCAGAAGATATCAAATAGCTAGAATTGACTGTCCTTGAGCCCAATTTGGACACAGGGACAAAAGTGACAGTTTCTGGTCAAAGCGGGGTCCACATGTGACCCGCTTCGCACCAAAAAATGTGTCAGAGATAATGTTCTCCAAATTCGTCAAACTTAGTATCCACGAGTCCAGAATAATGATACGAACCCAATGGAATGTCAAGAACTGGATTCCGATGAGCCGATCACAAAATCGTCCGTCAAGTGGAGCCGCGGGACCCACGATATGCGATTTTGTCAACATTCTCAGAATCGAACCAAACTTGGGTCACAGGACCAGCGTATTGCTACGAGTCCGATGGCGTAAGTTTCGTTTCGATACGACATGCGTACACGAAGTTACAATGAGTTCCAGAATAGGGCCGATACGGGGTGTTGTCGACGGATACGCGTTGATTCCGGTGTGCACGCACATCCAAATTAACTTGCACGAAATTCTACACGTTTGTATTAACGGCGTGCACCTTTCGGTGAAGTTCGCACACGACCAAGTCGTCCCGTTTAGCGGAGCACACTCAGTTCCGGGGGAAAATAGGGTATTAATTTTCCTAATTTTGGGTCGCAGTTCGCGATCGCCACAGGACGCGACACGCCGAACCAATGGCACGGGTATCGAGAGGGTCATGTAGTCTACGCGTCACAGCAGACGGAACAGAAAATGGGCCAGCGAGGAGAGAGAAACAGTGACCTGAACAGGGGTCCGAAAAGACTGAAAAATGCGATTTCGCGAGGCGGCGCGACGCGGCACGGCCGGCTAGGGCACGGTGGCTAGGGCAAGGCGGCTAGGGCACGGCGGCTAGGGCAAGGCTGTGGAGTCGTTCGCTGCGGACGGTGGCAGGGGAGCTCGTCGTGGCGGCGGAGTCCGGTGGAGGAGGCGCCGGGGAGACGACGGTGGTGGTGAGTGGTGGCAGAGGAGAGATGGCGGTGGTGGAGTGGGGAAGTGGTGGCCGGAGGAGTCGGGTTTTATAGAGGGCGGACGGGAGGTGGAGCGCCACGGCGATTGCGGGAGGCGGAGAGGAAGAGGCGGCTGCAGCCGTTGGGGAGGCAAGGGGTCAAAACCGTCGGCGGGGATCGCGGCGGTCGGAGCTGATCAGTCGCGGGGCGGGGGTTACAGCGTTTAGGGATTCACTGTAGGTCGAGTCGGGTTGCGGGTTTCGGGTCGGGTTCAGTTTCGGATCCGACCCGACCCGCTAGGGAATGGGTTGGGTTTATAAAGGCCGGTCTGGGTTGGTTCGGTTTGGGTTGGTTCATTAAACCGGTTTTATTTTGGGTTTAATAAATAACTTAGTTTTTAGGGTTTTAAAAATGGTTCTGGGGTCCAATAAATTCCAGGAAAATTACCCTATGTCTAATATTTTATTTTACACCCAAAAATATTATTTTCATACTATTTTAACATTTAATAAAAATATTTAAAATTTATTTAATTCTAAAATAGCTTGATTTTAATTAGTGAAAAATCAAAGAAAAAAAATTTGAAAAATGATTTTAAATTCTGAAAAATCTGGAGGTTTACACGTCAAGTCAGGAGTAACACAAAAAGTTGAAGTGGAATGGACAAATCTGTATGCCGAAATAAACCTCACCAACTTAAATGTTGATATTTCGATAATATAGTTGCATATATCAAATTATTTATGACAAAAGAAGAAAATAACGTATATGCACTAATTCGATCTCTATACACATTAAAGCAAGTTGGTAAACATTGACATCACAAGTTAGATAAATTACTTTTGGAATATTTTTTTCTCCTTATAAATGAAGTTTATATGTCGGTGTATTCCAAGGCAGTAGATAATGGGTATGCAATATTATGCTTATATGTAGATGCACATTAGTACTCTATAAACATTATTGAAGATAATTTTTCTCCCACAAGAATAGTACTTGGAACGTAGTATTCATGATAGCTGGTCCTACTCTATAAACATTATTGAGGATATTATTTGAGTTTATGTAGTCGAACTGAATAGGTTTCATTTCTGCGAGCTCACAGGTGGTTCCTTTGCCTACCTCCGGGTGGAGCTCGGCGACTTCATCGCGTTCATCGCAGCCGGCAACATCCTCCTCGACTACATCATCGGCTGCGCGGCGGTCGCACGCTCCTGGACCTCCTACTTTGCTACCCTGTTCAACCATTCCCCCGACGACTTCCGCGTCCACGCTCCCTTCCTCGGGGAGGACTACAGTCACCTGGACCCCATCGCGGTCTCCGCCATCTTTCTCACCGGGTTGATCTCCGTCCTCAGCATCAAAGGCACCTCCCGCCTCAACAACCTTGCCACCATCGTCCACCTGCTAGCCATCCTCTTCATCATCGTCGCAGGGCTCGCCAATGCTGACAGGGAGAACCTCTCCCCTTTTGCACCCTTCGGTATCCGCGGCGTCTTCAGCGCCTCTTCGGTCCTTTTCTTCGCGTACACCGGCTTCGACGGTGTTGCCACGCTGGCGGAGGAGACCAAGAACCCCGAAAGGGATGTGCCTCTAGGCCTCCTCGGGTCCATGTTCGCCGTTACCGTCGTCTACTGCCTCCTCGCCCTCACCCTGTGCCTCATGCAGCCTTACTACGACCTGGACCCCGACGCCGCCTTCTCCGTCGCGTTCCAGGCCATCGGGATGGGCTGGGCCAAGTACATTGTCGCGTTCGGCGCGCTCGAGGGGATGACCACGGCGCTGCTTGTGTCGGCAACCAGCCAGGCGCGGTACGTGACCCACATCGCGCGCACGCACATGGTTCCGCCGTTCCTCGCCTATGTGGACGAGAGGACCGGCACCCCCGTCAACGCTACCGTTGTCATGCTCGTCGCAACCGCCGCCGTCGCCTTCTTCACCGAGCTCAAAATCCTTTCGGCCCTCCTGTCCGTCTCCACTCTCTTCATCTTCGTACTCGTCTCGGTGGCACTCCTCGTCCGACGATACTACGTGAGTGGCGAGACGCCGAAGGGTGACCAGAGCAAGCTGGTGATATTCCTGACATTGATCATAGCATCCTCGATCGCGACAGCGGCGTACTGGGCTGCTGCGAGCGAGAGGGGTTGGGTAGGGTATGTGGTGACGGTGTCGGCGTGGTTCCTGTCGACAATGGGGATGTGGCTCTTGCTACCCATGGCGAGGAGGCCGAAGGCCTGGGGAGTGCCGATGCTTCCGTGGCTGCCGTCGGCATCGATAATGATCAACGCATTTCTGCTGGGTTCCATCGACGGACTATCCTTTCTCAGGTTTGCGGTCTGGACATTGGTATTGCTGGTCTACTACTTTTTCTGGGGTCTGCATTCTTCCTACGACATGGCTAAGGCTAGGGCATCCAATGACGACGACGATCGGGCTACCCTGCAGGAAGGAGAAGCACCGACCTCACTGTCTTGCTAAAATTCCTTCACCATTTTTAGGAATTTGTATAAAAATGCAATAAACTTTATACAACAAAAACATTACAATTTTTACCCAATACGGGCTTTGCATATGTGCATATATATACTATTGGCAGACACCGCCGACACCGATACGATTTGGCATGTCCGGATCCGATACTGACCGATACCGACAATGGGGGTCTCTTTTCCGGTCAATTCGGTAAAAAATAAATTGAACGAAAAAGTCCAATTGGTAAGGATGTAAAAGCATGTTACCAATCGGCAATGGTGACTACTATTTCATTCAATTTCAAAACTACTAAGAAAAAAATACTGAAAATACATAAAACTTTGCCCAAATATATAAGATATATTCTCTAAAATGCTAATAGTTTATTAATAATTATCTGCTTTCCGATACCAAACACATCTGATATTACTCCGATCTGAAACCGCCGATTTGCCGATCCCAATACTCATAGGAATGGTCCGACACCGATAGTGCGAACCGTGATTTATATGCAAGTTATGGTATCCTAATTTCATAATGTAAGGGCATGGATAGGGCTGAACATCGAACGAACGAGCTCGAACAAAGAATGTTCGAACTCGGTTCGACTAAATTATCGAACGAATTTGATTCGAGCTGAGTTTAAGGTCAAGCTCAAAATTGGTGTTTGAACTCAGTTCGATTAGAGATTTGAAATAATCAAGCTCGACTCGATTTAGCTCGCGAGCTTGGACGAACACGAACCAAGTCTGAGCCAAGAGCGAGCCAAATCCCCTTTCATTTTAAAATCACATTGTTGCTCTCAAGTCTTAAAGTTTTTTTTGTTGAATTACTTGTGCTCTTTACATCATAAATTTACCATAAGATAAACAACAACAAAAGTGAAATTCCTAAGACAAATTATTCCCATCCATAAAAGAAAAACATATAATAAGGGAAGCCCTAATACGAGAAACTGAGCCAAGCTCGAACCCGTTCGCGAAAAAGACCGAGTCGAACAATCTATGGTCGAACTCGGATCGAATACCCCTTCGAACAGAAAAATCGATCGAGCTCGGTACTGACCAGCCAGAAACGAGCTTCGAACCGAGTTTAAACCAAGCGAAGGCGAGACATTTGAATAGTTTTACAGCTTTAGGCAAGGAACTTGTAAGCCCCCTCATTTTGGAATAGAGGTAATTTAGTACTTTTAAATTTATTTATTTTATTTTATTTTATATTTTTAAGTATTAATTTATAAAATATTTTTTTTATATATGACACTTTGCCATGGCTTGGATATTTGGAGCAATGCACAACATTTTTCCTTCCAATTTTTTTTTATATTACTAATCTTGATTGTACCTAATATATTTGGGACATGGATGTTGCATTTGTTTGATCTCTCTCATGCTCCAAAAATATTGACAAACATCCAGAACCATGGTTACCGTAAAACTGCTTCCTTTTGACTAGAACTTGACCCAAACCAAACCCAAACACATGTAGGCATGTAGTGCACCCAAATACCCCAATGTATATATATATATATATATGATCCTAACCAACCAAATCATAATCCTAACAAACAACCCCCACACCTTTTTTCTATTCCCTAATACATCCCATATAAAAACTTTATCCACAAAATCTGAACAAATCAATTAAAAATTTAAATCCCAGATTTTTCAATTAGGAAACCCCTAGTTTGTTGCATATTCCTATCTTTGGATCAAACCAAATTCTAAGTGAATATTTTTGTGACAAAATTCTAAATTAATTTTCAGTTCCTTAGCATATTAAGAATCCAAAAAATCATACCCACATATTTTTAAATATTAAATCAAATCCTAATCACCCACCTATTTAAATTACATATATTTATCAACTCCCCAAAACTTAAACCTAATTATTAGGTTCGACCCCCCCCCCTTTTTCTCTCCCTCATGAAGAAAAAAACTCCTTCCTCATTTTCTCTCCCTCTTCTACTTCTTTTCCTCCTTCCCACATGCCACATCTCCACAAAAACGCCAACCGAACCCTTTTTTGGCCAAATATTGGCTGCTAGTTGCATCAGTAGTTCACACCCCTCCACAAAAGTAAAAAAACCCTAATAATCCTACATATATATCATACTTGAAGTCCCCAAGAGTCTCATCAAATTTTGTAAGGTTTGGAGTTTGTTTGGTACTCCGTTTGGCCGTAGTCACGAAAAAGGTCTCCACCGTAATCACAATCGCGTAAGTTTTCCAACTTTGTTTCTTTCCCTATTTTTTCATGAATAAAATATTTTGAAAATTTATATTAAATATAGATTATGTTTAGAATTATTTACATTCATTATATCTATATTTTTACGTACAAAAACTACCCCAAACCAATGAACAACCTTGACACGGGCACGTCGCATCAAGACTAGTTATAGTTCTTTGATAGTTGTTATATTTTACTGAAGTAAATAAATTCCATAAATTAATATATATTAATTATAGAATATTTAATGTATTAATTTATTATTTAATCATATTTGGATGCCAACATAGAGGTTGTATGTAAAGGCTACGTACTGAAGTTGGTTAGAATGACTAGTTGTCGTCCGAAGCAAATAATGGCATGCAATGCCGATGTTTGGTTATTTTTGATTATTTAGAAATAATTTTAGAATATTAATTATGATTAATTTAATAATAAGTGATGTTAAAATACATGATTAAGAGGTTTCATGCATGTTAGATGAATATGATAGTAATGGTACAAGTTTTGCGTCATCGATACGTTCCTACGTACATATAGGACTACATGTAGCCAAACACATGTAAGTTTCTATAAGTACGTGTGGTATGTCGATGTAAGATACCCTCACAATGTATTTTTAGAGTGGCATGGCATGTGTATCTTGGCATGTTGTTCAATGCTACGCAACTATTGGATTGTTGGACAAGAACATCAACTGAAAGTTGAGGTTGTGCAACGATCTTCCGTGTTGTCCTAGAGTAGTTAGCGTGTATGGTTATTGATTAGAATATATTTAACAGAAATCTTGGATCTTCTACTCTTCCAGCAGAGGACGTCGGACAGACTGCATCGCAGCCACAAACAGCAGACAAGTGTACCTTGCCATGATGTATCACAGTTCCTTGCCTTAATTATCTTATTTACTTATTATAGTTATTTGATATGGTTGATGTGTGTGTTTATCCTAAGGCCGCGAGACGTTGCTTAGCTTCCAAACAAGATTCGGGTGTCGACGCCGTACGCGAAGTCGAGTAACGTCACTTCGAGAGTTAATACCACGATCATATTTCACGTGCTTTTATCATTGCATGTCAGACCGTAGGACACTTGACACTCTTTCATGTGACATAATTCTTCTTGAGGTATTCATGGTGATTCTGTATAGGATTACAGGACTCATGATATGAGACCTGCATATTATATACATATATCATTATGACTCGTTGTACTGGCTAGAGGTCCTGATCTTGCGTGTTATGGACATGAGAAGTCGTGGATATGAGACGTGAGGTTACATTGGGTGGGGAGAGACACACCATACTATAGGCTGATTATGTTTATATATATATATATATATATATATATATATATATATATATATATATATATATATATATATATATATATATACTATGTTACTGAAGGTGCCTTAGACTCTGTCCCAGATCTTTGGCACATTTACTGGCCCTGCAATATATTACTTGCTGCTATGGGCTCCCCGACACAGAGCCTGTAGTGGTTTCATCCTGAGTAGAGTGATGTTCTCATGTGCATATAACTTAGATGGTTATAGTACTTAGATGGTTATAGTGGTTTACCCTTGAGTATGTGGCATTATACTGTTTTACTTTGGCATGTTGTTTCTTGTACCTTGTTACGTCCCTCTGAGGACCTGGTTTCTTGCTAGTTTTGCAGCATAGATCGTTGTGGAGCCTGCCTGGAGTTGCTGATTTGGGTTGCTTTGCCATCTGGGCATTGGTACCAGGTACTTATATCATTTGTACCAGAGTTATGCTATTCATTTATATTATTGATTCATCTGCTGATGTAGCCTAGTTTTTATAGACGCATACTTCTTTCTCGAGTCTATTCGAGCTTGTGTGTGATTGGATGGCCGACTTTAGCACATGTACCTCATTCTTGTTGTATTCATTTCATTGTGGATTGAGGCATAGATATTTATATTTACTGTATTATCTAGATAGTGACCATTATAATACAACTTATACGTATTCGAGTCGGACCAGAGTCTGGTCGAATGTGTAGCTGGCATGTTACGTATTTCTAGTCCTACATATTTTGGGACTGAGGCATTACAAAACTTATCAAGATTGTTTTTCCATCAAGGCATACGCCACAACGAGTTCATACCAAGGTTCCCGGTATCGATATTGGTCCCTTTCTTGAGTATCGAAATAAGTAGTATCGATGATTTTGAAACGAAGTATCTGATTTTTTATCAAAAAACCAATAATTATTAATAAATTGCTAAATTTTTAGATTTTTTTTATACATTTAGGAATAATATAAATTTTTTATGTGTTATTTTTTACTAGTTTTGATATTAAATCAAATAATAGTCACCCTTGCTGCGATAAATAACTTTTCTTCATTACATGCTTTTACCAAGGATCAAAGTATCGGTCGTATCGATACGTACCGGCCATATCGGATTAAATTTTGGCTCAGCCAATCCGATACTTACCAAAATAATCGGTATCGGCCGAAACCTCTATAGAAAATTTTGGATCAGTTCGTATCAACCGATACATGACCGATACTGATGGAAACTCTAACGTCCCAAAAAAACATGAAGAATCAAATCTCCAACAAAAAAAGGCAAAGTTTGCTTTGGTAGAGATGTTAAATCCAATAGAGAAATTAATAGGAAAAAATAAACCCGTTCAACCAAAAATTATATAAATAGATAAAAAAAAATCTATAAACAACAACCACTACAAAGAAAATAAAATAAAATTACAGAAATCGTAAAGAATTTACCTCATTTTCAAAAGGTAATAAAGCCCCTTGGTCGAACACCTCGATAGGCACTATTTGAAGGGGTTTGGCTTGTTCTACACTTCTTACTTTGTGTAGCTTGTGACATGGGTCATAAATGGGAACTTAGTTTCCATCGCCTTCGCCTTCGTCGCTGCTGCCACACCTGTGCTCGAGAGGAGTGGAGGCGGGAGGAGAGGTGGTCTCTCTCCTCTCCGTTTGGTCTAGGCGCGGTGGAGGCGAGAAATCGGTGGAGGGAAACGGTGGAGGCGGAGAGGGAGAGAAAAATTTTAGCCGAAATGTTTCTCTCTCCTCCCCACAATAATATATATAGGGCTATGGTTTGTCACTTGTATAAAAAAGGGCTAATTAGAGTTTAGACCCTAGATTTTATACTATCTTAGAGTTTAGGCCCTGACATGTCCATTTAGAGAGTTTAGCCTCTGAATTTAATATTACAGTGTATATTTTAGGATCCAAAAATACTTAGTCCAAGGACCAAACTCTCGAAATGGACATGTTAGGGCCTAAAATCCAAGCTGGTATAAAATCTATGGTCTAAACTCTAATTTGGCCTAAAAAGGTCCAAAAGCGTTTACTAACCCGCTCGAACCAAAGTTCGCCCCTCTGCACACTGGAATAGCACATGATTTCCACCCTAGCCACAAGCTCATTTTAACTCTGTAGAAGCATGAAAAAATCCAAAGTCCATGCGCCTCAAATAGTTATGCGCCTAAAGAGAACCAAGTAGCCAAAATGACTGAACTCAGTGAGGCTGCATACATCGGAGTGTTCAAATACTATGCGCCATTTAGTCCATGCGTCATTCAAACTAACTTTGAGGAAAGTCTCCGTCTATGCGTCAAATTATCTATGTTCTAACAACATACATTACTCTAACACAACTTTAATTGCTCTGAATGTTTCGTAGTCTGTACAGGGGACAGTTACACGGCAGACAGACGTCAGTGCTTACGTTATCATCATTATTACTTTTTGTCAATATACAACTGTGCAATATCACGTGTATATGTGCAAATTTTCTTATGCGGCAGGAAGCATTGGTCTCCCTATGTGACATCGATCTTTCCTATATGCGGCATGATCTTATGATACAAACCATTCTCATCCGACGTGGCAGAGCATTGATTATGCGGCAGAACGATTATGAAGTTAAGAAGATTATGGGCATTTAAATGTCTATACGTTTAAAATCATTGATGGAAAAGCATTTACAAATGACAATGAGCATTTAAAAATAGATTTTGAATCATTGTAACATATGCCATGTGTCAAGTCGACCAGATTATGCACATACGTTCAGAATTGGATTATGCGCCTTATCACTTATAAAAGGCTATGCGACAAGCCAAAAAATCTTACGCGTTGAAGTAAGAAAGCAGTGACTTTTTATATTCAGGCATATAGCCGTTACAATGTGAATGACTATAAATAGCAAGGACATGTGCTTCCCAAAAAGACATAAAGCAGAGTACTTTTAAGCAAAATTGCTGCCTTTCTTGCCAGTGAGCCGAGAGTTAGCAATTTTTTTTCTTTTTCTAATCTTTCTATTCGGATAGTCAAGGGAGTAAAGAAGTCGACCGCAGACTTGATCTCCATCGTTCCAATCCCCAGAATCTTTTGTTTTCAGAATCCTCAATGTTAGGTTTCTTATTGTACTCTCTTTGTTAATTTGCAATAAAGTTTAGAAACAAAATTTTTTTAATGTCTACAAACTCTTATGTTTAGATTGACATGTATGTTTTATTTATGGATTGACTTACATGTATATGTTGTCTTACTAACATTGTACATATATACATATATACTATCTATCTATCTATCTATCTATCTATCTATCTATCTATCTATTATTATTATTATTATTATTATTATTATTATTATTATTATTATTATTATTATTATTATTATTATTATTATTATTATTATTATATATTATTGTATATATTACTTTTATATATCATTGTATCTAACTTTTTTTTAATAATTGTAACAATGTAACATTCTTTTATTATACACTATGTAACATATTTTTTTTGTACACTATGTAACATTCTTTGTTATTGCATGTAACAATTTTATAAGTGTAATATTATCATAGGTAACGTTTTATGTTATTGTATACACTAACTTATATACTATTGTATATAAAAATATCTATTATTGTGCATATATGCATATACTATATCTAACTATTTATTATTGTGTATATATATATTATCTATTATTGTTATCTATGTAATATTTTTTATTATTGCAACATTTTTTATTGTATATATATACTATCTAACAATATTTATTATTACATGTAACATTTTTATTATTATATGTAACGTTTGTTATATCATTTTTAGGATTATATAATGGCACCAAAAAGTCATACGCTGGAGAAAATAGATGCTGGTTGGAAACATGGCAAATGTGTTGATCCAAATAATAAGAGAGAGGTGCAATACAATTATTATGGAAAAAAGATGGACGGAGGGGTTACTCATCTCAAACAACACTTAGAGGGTATTACAGGAAATGTATCATCGTGTCCTGAAGTACCACTTGCGGTAAAACGAGAAATGATGTTGGTTGTTGAGGGTTAAAAAAAGGATAAAAGAATAGATGACCAAAGAAAACAACGGGTAGAGGAGGAGTTGACAAGAACAGCTCATCGAGTAGATTCCTCCTCAGAAGAAGATGAGATTAAAGACCTAACGGACCTTAGAAGGGACTTGAGAGAAAGTAAGAGAGAACATGCAGCTAGAAAATAGAGTAGACATTGGAGTATCAGAGACAGAGAAATAAGGTCTAGCAGGGATCCGACGTTAAGTGGCCGATCAAAGTCGATCATATATCGTGAGGAGCAGGTTAGGAATATTCCAATGGTAGGAGAAAGAAGTATTGACCCATTTGTCCTAAGAAAACAAGGGGCAATGCAACCCAAAATAAATGGTGCCCTTAAGAGGATAAAAAATGCTAAAAATCAAATAGGAAGATTTATAGCAAATTTTTTTACATATAATAATATATCGTTCAATGCTACTAAAAGTTTACACTATCAACCAATGATAGATACCATAGCAGATTGCGGGAGTAGAGTAAAAGTTTTAATTCCTTATAAAATTTTAAATACAGATTTAGATATGGAAATAAGTGAATGGATGAGTATCTAAAATCTTTTCATAGGTATTGGGATGAGTATGAGTATACCATTATGTGCGATGGATGGAGTACACAGAACTGTAAACCCCCAGATTTTTCAGAATTTAAAAATCAACTTTCAGAATTTTTCTAGAATTTTCTATGATTTTCACTAATTAAAATCAAGGTATTTTGGTTTTAAATAATTTTAAATGTTTTTATTAAATATTAGAATAATATAAAAATAATATTTTTGGGTATAAAATAAAATATTAGACATAGGATAATTTTCCTGGAATTTATTGGGCCCCTGAACAATTTTTAAAGACCTAAAAACTAAGTTATTTATTAAACCAATATAAACCAAAATAAACCCGATTTATTTCTGAGCCAAACCAACCCAAACTGGACCGACCCTGAACCGTGTCTAAACCAACCCTAGCGGGTCGGATTCAGACTCGACTCGCTGACCCTTTTGCCCGTATCCAAACCCGCACCTACAGTAAAGCCCTAACCCCCGACGAGCCGCCCGACCTTTCGTCTCCGGCCGTTCCCCGGCCGCTGCGTAACCGCCGCGCCTCCACCGCTCCCTACTGCGTAACCGCCCAACGCCTCTTCCCCTTCGCCTCCCCTCTCCGCCAGTAACGACCGCCGGATCCCCTCATGTCCGCCCTTATATAACCCCTAATGACCCGACGACAACCCCGGCCACCGCTATTCCCACTGTCACCCGCTGCCACCACCACAGCTTCCACCATCGTCCACTACTGCCACCAAGCCACGATCGACCTCCGTAGTTGGCCCCCTCCTGTCACCCAGCCGAGCTCCATCACCACCAACCACCGTGTCTTCTCTCCGAGCTGCCACCGTCGTCCTTCTGCTAGCCCAGCTCCGGCGAACTCGACGACAAGCCCCGGCGACCCCCAACAGACCAGCGCCGAGCTCCTCCGGCCGCCTCCAGCTCCGTCGTGCCCTAGCCGTAGAAACCCTAGCAGCCCCGCTGGCCGAGCGTCGCGCCGTCCAGCGAGAACGTATATTTTCAGTTTTCTTCGGAGCCCTGTTAAGGTGACTGTTTCTCTCTCCTCGCTGTCCCATTTTCCGTTCCATCTACTGCGACGCGTAGACTGCGTAACCCTTTCGATACCCGTGCCATTGGTTCGACGTGTCGCGTCCTGTGGCGATCGCAAACTGTGACCCAAAATCAGGAAAAATAATACCCTATCTTTCCCTGGAACTGAGTGCGCCCCGCTAAACGTGATGACTTGGTCGTGTGCGGACTTCACCAAAAGGTGCGCGCCGTTAATACGGACGTGTGAGATTTCACGGAAGTTGATTTGGATGTGCGTGCCCACCAAAATCAACGCGTATCCGTCGACAACACCCAATATCGGCCATGTTCTGGAACTCGTTGTAACTTCGTGTACGCACGTCGTATCGAAACAAAACTTGCTCCATCAGACTCGTAGCAATACGCTGGTCCTGTGACCCAAGTTTGGTTCGATTCTGAGAACGTTAACAAAATCGCATATCGTGGGCCCCACGGCTCTACTTGACGGGCAATTTTGTGATCGGCTCATCGAAATCCAGTTCTGGACATTTCGTTGGGTTTGTATCGTCGTTCTGGACTTGTTAACACTAAGTTTGACGAATTTGGATAAAATTGTCTCTGGCACGTTTTTCGGTGCGAATCGGACCACAAGTGGACCCCGCTTTGACCAAAAACTGTCACTTTTGCCCCTGTGTCCAAATTGGACTCAAGGACAGATAATTCTAGCTATTTGATGTCTTCTGAACCTGATGGTAACATTTATTTCAGCAACCGGAGGAGTACCTGCAGATTCCGCTGATACCAAAGCAACAGTTGGAGTCAGAACCCCAGGCAAGTGTACATTGCCATACTTGCAGCGTTTGTTTATACTATTCTCTTAATTTATTACTGTAATATCTTTGTTTAACCTAGGATCGTATGACATTACTTAGCGTTCGAATAATATTCGGGTGTCAATACCGTACGCGACGTTGTGTAACGTTACCTAGTCATGGATATCGAGACCCTACTCATTCTCGTGCTTGCCTTATCAAGTACGTCATACCTCGGGACACCTGACACTATTCATGAGACAGAATCTTCCTGAGATATTCATGGTGATTCTGTATAGGTTACATGATTCATGACATATACTTTATTCATATGCTTAGATCTCATTATGACTTATTGTATTAGATATGATCTTGCGTGTCATGGACATGAGACGTGTGATTACATTGGGTGGGGAGAGTATTACCATATTAAAGGCTGATTATATTATATATATATGTAGTATTCTGGAGGTGCCTTAGACTTTGACATAGAGCTTTGGCACAAGTTTTGGCCCTTCGAGATAAATGCTGCTATGGGTTTCTCCGACACAGAGCCTATGGTAGTTTCAGCCTGGGTATGACTAATGATCTCATATTGCATATCACTTAGCTGGTTATATAGTTTACCCTATTGATTCATTTATTGTTGCACTGCATTTATTTTTGCTTGAGTTATTCTTGTACCTTGCTATGTCCCCTGAGGACCTGGATCCGGATTATGTCCCCAAGAATAGCAGAGGAGATCTATCCCGAGGTATACGGGACAGGAGCATTAGCAGGAGCAGAAGCAAGAACAGGTGTATACATTAGAGCAGTACCAGAACTTGAGGACGAGGTGATCGCCGAGGATTTCTCCTGAGTATATGCTTTATCCATACTCAATATTTGATGTTGTTATCTTTATTCTTGTCTCTTGACTATTGTATAAGACTCATTATCGGGTTGTTTCCCGAGTTATGTTTTATTGAGATTTGATATTGCTTTATACTCTGATATTGTTGTATTCATTTCTGTGGATGATATTAGTATATTAGACCCTTATTGTTGTATTACAGCTTAAGTACACCCTGATGGGTCCATTAAATTGGGTTTGCCCATCGGTGTGTGCTGCTGGCCATTGCCACGTATCTAGTCCCTCGATATTTTGGGACTGGGGAGTGACATTTCTTAAACCTATAGATGCCTCTGACAAATACAAAGATAGTAATTATATATTTGGTCTGATGAATGAAGTTGTGGAACAGATTGGAGAAAATAAGGTTATCTAATATAATTACTCACAATGGCTCCAACTACAAAGCAACGAGGTTAAAGTTAATACACGTGAGAAGACACTTATACTGAATTTTTATTATTATAAATAGGTATGTATGTTTGTACGTTATTTATTATTGTAAATATAGCTTCATTCTAAATATATATGTATGTTTGTATGCAGGTGAGAAGAAATTTATACTAGACCCCATGTGCAGCACATTGCATAGATCTTATATTGAAGGATATAACTAATGATCCAAGTACTAGGCCACTAATACAGAATTCTCAAGATATGATTTATTTTATATATAATCATGGTTGGGCTCTTAACATCATGAGAACCAAGACTCGGAATGGAGAATTGGTTATACCAGCATCACTATGTTTGCTACCAATTTTTTTGCTTTAGATTTCATCCCTAAACACAGGCCGATTTAAAAAGAATGACAACTACAAGGGGTTAGACAGAGAACTACATAAAACTCTATCGCAAAGATAGAGAAAAGGTAAATGTGGTTTTCAATTTAATCGACAGTCAAACTTACTAGAGGCATATTGCAGGGGTCACTACAATATTTGGACCTCTAGTAAAAGTTTTAAGGATGGTGGATAGTGATGATAAAGCATAGATGAGTCATCTTTACGAGGCTATGGACAAGGCTAAAGGAATAATAATAAAAAATATTGGCAAAGGATATACAAAGTAGTGGAAAATGATTGATACTAGATAAAATTCTCAACTACATCGAGATATACATGCAGCTGGTAAGTACTCTATAAATGAAACACCCTTCAAAATTAATTTTATAATATCTCTAGGATTTTAAAACTAGTTATTTATTCAATATTATAAGTTATTTCTTGAACCCAAATACCAATATTCTAATGATATTATAAATGACGACGAAGTATTGAATGGCTTCAACTGCATCGTTAATAGAATGATGAATGATAGTACAACATGCCTTAATATAAACAAAGAGGTAATTATTATTTGATATTGGATTTTTCATAATTTTATAATATTTAAATTTAAATGTCATAACTTGTGTAATATCACTTTGTAGGCGGAAAGGTTCAGATTGAAAAGTGGTACATTTAATTCAGATCAATTCCAATGTACTGTAATAGATGTCTTCCTTGTAATAATAGTTAATACTTTAAAATATTTATTAATTAAAATTAAATAGTTACAAAAACTAATATATTTTATTATTTTTGTAGCTGAGTGGTGGTCCATACATGCTAGAAAGGAAGCCCTAAATTTGACTCGAATAGTTGTGCCATCCTAAGTCAAATGGTGTCTTCTTCCAACTGTGAAAGGAATTGGACAATATTTTCTCTCATCCATACTCGTCCCAGCAATAGACTTACATTAAAAAGACTAAAAATTGATTTTTGTCCATTATAATATGAGATTGAGGGTTTGAAATCTCTAAAGATCACGAGATGAACAAAATATTATAGATTTAGATGAGGTATTTCATGATCATGATCAACTCATGGCTTGGAATAGAAAGGGAAACACCACTCTTATTTGGTAGAGAAAATGAGTGGTTAGATGATAACTTTGATGTCGATCCACAAGATACTGCCAAAAATGCTAGAATGCCTAAAAAAGTAAGAAAATACCATATATACAATATTGACAAGTCGACATCGATAAAGACAACAGTACTGATAGTGGAAGCAATGGAGCTACACTCGCGGCTGGTGCTAACAATACTAATGAATATGAAAGTCCTGGAGATCAGTCTCATGAATACTCTGAAGATTGGTCAAGTGATTATCAACCTAGAGAGCACCGTATAGATGATGTATATGTTGGAGGATCTAGCCATCATGACGTACCTACTGTTTTAGATAATTACAATAATACGTATGATAGTTCATCTGCAAGCTATATCCATACAACACTCCATGAGACGGAACAATATTTAACATTTGATGGCCTCATGACAAGTTTTTTTTTCATAATACAAATATCAGTCTCTACTACCTTCATAACCAAGAACCATATCGGGACGATTCTGATAATTATGAACCATTTTAGTGATATATTTATTTTATTTTTCGTATTTGTATTCATTTCGTATTTGTATGCTTTATGTAGTTCTTACCCATTATAAAAAGATTATTATTCATGAAATTTAAATGAAAGGATAGGCCAGAGTCCCAATGAATTTTTCTGGCCAAATTATTTTTTGTAGTACTTTTAAATTCAAACATGTATTTTATTTTGGTATAACAAAATAATTGGTGTCATGGATCACATTGTAACGATTTGTATGCATATAATTAAATCTTTATTTTTTTACAAAAATTTAAAAAAATATTCAGACAAATATAATTATGGGTGTTGTGACTTTAGTCTCATCCTGCCATTTACATTGCGTCTAATCTCTTATCCCTTCCTCTATGCACCTTAATTCATCAAAATTGAAACATATATAACAATACAAGATTCAGTTAGTACGAATATAATGATATAGCAAGATTGTAACTAAAAATATGTAAAGGAAGAAAACTTATATATCGCAGGTAAACCAGTCAGCAAGGATGACTATTATTTTATTCAATTATAATTAAAAAAACATAGAAAATACTTAAATAATGCATAAATATGTAAATTATTTTTTTAAATATTTTACTAATTTTTAAATATTATAGATACAGTCGATACCCAAAAATTCGATACTCCGATCCGATACCGCCGATACTGCCGATACCGATACACATACAAAATGTCTAATAACGATATCGATACTTTGAACCTTGTCTTTTACAACCTAACTATTCTTTTACACCCTTTGGAAAAAAAGACACCAATGTCGGTAGCAATCGCTATCTGATCGGGACATGTCAAACTATATCGGATATCGGCCGTATCGTATCAATGTCGGCACCGGCTAATGCTGAAAACTATGATTCTAAATACATGGCATCAATTAAAAAAAGTACATAACAGGCACATCTTCCTTGGCTTGGTTATACATTTCAAAAAAATTATATAATACCCTTGTGAGAAACAACACATCATAATTTACACAAAACCCTTAAAACTAACCATGGTAGGATTTCATGAAAATGGAATGAAAAGAAGAGCTGCTATGCTGTCAGTTCTTGTGGGATGGCATATTGGCATGCATATCTTGATATAACAAACCCTAATCACATCGCACACAAGTAATAAAATCCCACAAACGCTAATACTGTGACACTTCAATATGAGATTAGAACCTGTCAAATTATTGCCAGCTGCTGCAAAAAAGAGAATTTTTTTGTGTGTCGGACGCAATACTTCCTTTACATACCAACTGTTATATTATCATGGGAATGTGTGCATTCAAATATCCTTATTCAATCTAACGGTTGGAAAGAAAAATGGTGCACTGCGTCTGGTCCATACAATAATTTTTCTACAATAAGAGCATATTGTAGATGGAGTTCAAAAATACATAGCCCAAATTTATAATAAAAAATAAATGTAGAATGTGTTGGGTTTCTATAAGAATAAAAAATAAATATTGAGGTCCAAATGATATGAATGGATATAAAACCACATGTCATCCTTCTTCTTTTTCGAAAAAAATAAACATAAAATCTAAAATCTAAAAACTGGGAACTTAATGTTGAGCCTTAATATTCTACAAATGAGTTCCTCCTGAGTGTAAAAATTTTGAGACCCTCCATGGAGCTCTAATTGAGCCTTACAATTCTACAAACTGAACTACATAATGAATTTACAATCCAGAAATTGGAATGAGCCTTACTATTGGTGCTCTAATAATGGGAACGCATTCCTTCAAGCAAAGGAATCATACTTGTAGTCAACTATTAAATATCTTCTAAAATGAACTATATGATTTAGGCTTGTTTTGGTCCTCTCTCAAAGTTGAGAAGGGAATTGAGGGAGGTGATATTGAAACTTTGGGAAAATCCTCCTATCACAAGAACAATGGCATCCCTTATGTGTCTGCTGGTTTGAACCATCAGGTCAACTTCACTTTCGCTGTCAACTACAACCTTGGTCACTTCTGAAAGCTCCACCTGGTAAATTCCAGTGAAGCTATATATCAGAAACAACCTAAATTAGTTCCAAAAACCCCCAAACTACCCAAATTTGACATTTGTGGGCAAGAAAAATAGTTGACCAAAATTTCAAACATCATGAAATCCAGATTTGACTAGACCAACTTATAGATTTTAGTGATGTGGAATAGTTGGAATGTACATATCATTCACTGGGTCCACAAATTCCAAGTTATGCATGTTTTAAGTCAGTTACCAAAATGTAGGTTTAGACTAAAGATTCGTCAAATTCAATTTTTAATAAATTTTAAAGCTCATAAATAATTAATAAAATTTTATATCAGGTAGAGAGGTTCTGACAGGGTTCGAAAAAAACTTATGAAATTAGATTTGGGTCAGAAGAACAATGTGAATGATTTAAAAAATAGACACATGTTACTAAAACAAATGCCATGAATTCTACATAAAATATTTTGCATGATAAAATAGAATTTTATGAAAGCTTACACTAAGACAATGGCCGGCCCAACCCTTAGGCAGGTGAGGCTACTACCTAGGGCCCCAATATTGGAAGAGCCTCCTTAGCTTATACACCTATGTATATAGTGTATATACAATTAATTATTAAATGTACCTACTTTTCATTTTTTTTAGGCAAAGTAAAACAATAATTTTTTAACTTTTTTTTGGAGACACAACCTTTTCACTTCCGACTTTCTATCGGGACTCTCTCTCTCTCTCTCTCTCTCCCTCTCCCTCTCCCTTTTCTTGATTTTTTTTACATCTTACGTTTTCTAATCAGCAAGTCTACAAGTACAAGCAACAAGCCAACACCAGTCAGTGCTATATTACAAAAATTGGTTGCTTTTACTTCTGGTGCTTCCAGTCAGTGATTTTATTTTCAGGTTCTATTGTTCCTTTTATACTTTTTATTAATTTATTTGTTTAAAGATTCAAATTGAAAATTGATCATATTGTGTCTTGTTTTTGGATGAGCCCTCAAAGAGGGATGACAATGGAGTTGGTAATTTAGTCTCACATCGGGTAGGAGGTAGGATCATGAGGTGTAGATAATTGTGATTGGTTCAGGCCTTACATAAAAAAAAAATTTAAGGCATATGTGCCGTCAGCCCCCTTCCTAGCGAACTTTTGGTGTGTTCCTGCTTGGCGCACTTTGGCGCATATTGTTTGCTTGACCAGCCCTAGTTTAGACCGGACCCGAGAGGCTTGGGGTAAGATAGGTTCGATTGGGTGAAGGTGTGTGGCTTGGATCATTCAGGTGTGATCCAATGGTCCACATATCAACCCAAACCCTATATAATCCCGTCTCCTTCTCTCTCCTCATTCATTCATTTATCCACTTTTCTTCTTTCTCTTCATAAGCAAGTACATCTTGCACATGTGAAGAAACATGGATTCTTACATGATTTTCGTTTTAATTATTTCTTATATATTGTTAGCTTATATTGTTTGTACTATGCTCCTTCACATCTTTAGTTCTTGTTGATTTCGGTTTTGATGGCTATAATGGCGTAGATCTGAGTTCTTGATCTATGGATTTTATGTGCACTTTTCTTAGGGATTGATCTCCCCAACTTAAGGTTTCTGGAATTATCTTGATCATATGGTAGAGCATCATGTATTACTTGGTTTTGGTTCTAGTTTTTTTTTTTATTTGGAGTTCAGATGAGTTCAGTGCTGAAACTCCAAGTATATACATTTACAAAAGTTGTTGTCCCAAGAAGAAGAAGAACAATGTTATGCAAAAGTGCACATGATAACCCTTCTTTGCATAGAAATACGCATATCATATCTTGGACGCACTTCGTGCTGACCCTCTATCTTAATGTGTATTTTTTTACTATATTTTTAATCCCTTGCAGAATACGCCAATTTACCTTGAGTTATTTTGGCACACTTTTTATAGGAACCTCTGTTGGCATACTTGGGTGCATATAAAACTTGAGTTTTCCTCCATTAAGGGAAAGCATGTCCAGCTATGTTTGGTGCATTATTCTCCTTGGTACACCCCTGCTATTGGCACGCTTTTTCTCTGATTAGCGCTTGTCTTCTTCTTCGTTTCCTTAAGGACGAAGCTTTGGTTGATTTCTCAATTTTTGCGTTCTTGATTTGAGTGTTCTCGAATGTCGTTCCATTCTTAGGATGTGTGTTTTGTCCTTTAGATTGCTAGCTCGCGTACTTTCTTAAAAGTGTGCCAACCTTGCTTTTCATACAATTGTACGCCTGGACCTACTCTTGTTCTTTCGTGCACACTATGTACAGAAGGAATGCTTTATTGTACATACTTTTACAAGAGTTCTTCTCCCTTATTAAGAAGAATGTCTCATTCCTCGCATAGTGTGTGCCGAGGCAAACTCGGGCGTACTTCTGTGTGTTTGTGTGCTACTGCTTGGTTCTGGTCGTTGTGCGCGATTTGCTTGGTTGTTTGATTGCTTGTTGTCTTAGGTATTGTCACTCCCCGTTCTCGATATACGTATTTGAAATATATTAGTTTTTCTTCTTATATTATTTGTTGCTTGCATGGTAATTAGGTTGCATGTCATGGAGACTAGACCCATTCTTTGGTTCAATTAGACTTATAGATTAATTGTTGGGTTGGTTTGTTCATGAGTGAACCCATGGTCTAAACCTCAACCCTATCATATATAAGTCAACCTCTTTCTTTCTCTCTTCCCTCATTCTCTCATTTTTTCTTCTTCCTTCATTTAGGCAAGTACACCTTCCACTACACGGAGAAACCTCTTAATTTTTGATTCTTGCTTTCCTTGTATTTTATTAGTCTACTATGTGCTCATTATGATTCTAAAAACTTTTAGAACTTGGAGTTTTCGGTTTTAATGGGTGAATTTGAGTAGATCTATATTTTAAGTTTTAGGTTTCATGGGTTCCTTGAATTTTTGGTGGTTTTGATCTATTAAAATATGGTAATTGAGAAAACCATTTTTTGGGGTTGATGGAGCACTTTATTTCGAGATGGAGCACTTCATTTCGAGTATTTTGGCTTTTGGTTCACTTGATTCGGAGTTAAAATAAAGTTTTAATGAAGAAAATAAATTTTTTGGTTTTTGGAGTTCTCGCCATGGCTGAACTTGCGGTCTGGAGAAGACAAAGTTCTTATGCGGCCAGCGCCATATGCGGCTGAGTTCCATGCAGCATTATCCTTATGCGGCCTAGACACTTGTCGCATATCCGACCAGCATGCATCCATCTTGTTGGAAGCATGACTGATTATTACACAAGTGTACTGGAGCTAATCCCTGAACTCCTTGTGTTTCACTCGTTGAACGAATAAAAAATTCGCTAAGTCCCAGAATGTCATATGCGACAAGCAGGCATATGCGGCAAACAGAGCAGGCGGCCACTTTCCCTTGGACGCATGACTCTGAAACCTTGACACATCTTTTTATGATTTTATCTTTTCTCTCTGACACACTTTATGACTTGTCATATCCATCACTTACATCACTTCTCTGACACATATTTTCACGTCACTCAATACTTGTCCCAAAGAGTGGACTTTGCCCTGTCATATGCGGCGCTGACCCATATGCGACCGACATCCTATGCGGCACTGACCCTATGCGGTCCTATGTGCATAATTTGTTAATTTTTTTGGTTTGATGTTTTATTGGATTTTTGTGATTCTAAGTGTAAGATTGATGATTGGAATGCATGAGAACTGAGTGAACATGTGTTGAACCTGACTATTTGCTTGATCCGACTATGAATAGAGATAGACCATGAGGTCAAGTGACTATGACTACCTATGTACCTGACTCGACCTATGCATTGTTATGTGCTATAACTCATATGATTTACCAATAATTGGTGACTTAACTCGATTATTGGTATCTGTGCTGATACACTTACTACGTGCTATGTGTCCTACGTGCTAAGTGTTTCTACGTGATTATGTTACATGTTTCATACTGAGGTGTGCCTATGTGCTAAGCGACATATGATGTAATAAATTTCTCCAGCATGGACATGATATTTGGTCAATAACCAAGCATGGCTATAATTTTCTTGACTATTGCATTACGCTGGGGTGAATCAAAATTAAACTACAAAGTGACAAAGCGGATTCGTGTCTAGCATCCCCGTACTACGGTACGACATATAAGGGGAGTAACATGTAGCCACGCCATGTGATTCCAGCTAACCTTAGGGTTAACTAGGCAATTAAAACATGTAGAGCATTGGAAGGGATGGAATCCCGAGATCGTGCTTAACTAGCCACCTTCAATCATTATATGGGGAGTGAAGGCTGGCCCCCATGGATATTGTTTAAATACTCGTTAGTGGATGGCAATATCCGACTATTATACTATGTGTTCTATGCGATCTTAGCACAGTGGCCTTACGAGGGACCGGTGTATACTACTATGTGCTATGCAATGATTCATGGCTCGGCTAGCCCCTGCTAGAACATGGTTCGATATGAGGATTCCTATTATATGCATAATACCTCTGGAATAACCCAGATATTATAGTTCTCCGCTCCGTGTAGGCACTATGTACAAGTGATATCGCCTTGCTTGCTCGAATGGAAGTCTTCTCGGAGAGTTCCCGACCGATTAATCAATGTGAGTGGGCAGAACTGCATTCTTTGATTCTTGCACGACATAATCATGAATCTGAGTTTTTGAATGCTTGTTTGCTTAAGAAGAATGTTTTCATAAGAGAATGATAGAACCGACTTAGCATGCTAATAAGAGAACTCACATAGCTTGTCATTGAAACGAATACGCTGCCTAACTAAAAAAATATGAATGCTTGTCAGAAATAAAATAGAACCATTGCTATGCTAAGAGAAAGATAGATATGTTGCATGCTTAGAAACACCGACACAGCTATCGAACGAACCTTTGCTATGCTAAGAAAGATAAGTAAATGAATCGTTCGAATATGTCCCTTGAATATGCTAAGAAGAGATAGTTTTTGCATGTTAAATATGAATCAATCGTGCTTGCCTTTATATGTTTTGTTTGTCTGTTTGCTATATCGAACTGCTAAGTGAAAAATGTGAGAATGCAGTGACTAATAGTAAGCCCTGAGGATACGGCCCGCAAGGGTCTAGTGGGGTGTGCTATTAGTAATATGAAAGGTGTGCTTCGTTATGTGCTTCGTTTTGATAAGATGTGCTTCATTTGGAAAGATATGTTTGATAAGACCGCATATGTTTTGCTTGATCATTGTTTTGCTTGCATTATTTGTTTATGTCATTGCATTGGTCTCGGACAACTTGTGCACAAGGTCTTGTCTCTCGAACGATTCCTGGGGCACTAGGAATCGCTCGGTCCGGAAGAGATTTTTGGATCGCCCTGAGGTGTACGGCTCGCAAGGGTCTAGTGGGGCGATATGTCTATTAGTGAGATAGGCTTGTATGTCCCAACTGCTAATTATGGGGTGACCCATGGACCGTCATATAGATAGGACGCATGCTAGGTTTACCTTCTTGCATACCTATCGATTGTTGACGCCAGAGATTGATACATAAGTTATGAATATGCAAATTGTGTCTAACTTGTGTGTCTGCTGCAGGGATAACCGTTCGGCTATGGGGTAAGAAATATAAGTTTATGCATAAGCCTGCTCATTCATTTTATCTGCATCGTAGAGATTATCTGATAGAGCTTCATGCATTGCATCGGTCAGACAATGACTATTAGTGCAGAGCTAAACCTCGGTCACAGCCGATAATAGGATCAGAATGTGAGTCATTGGTTAGCTGGATTACCGCTACCGATCCTGAGTTTCTCGGGGACCGAAATCATATAGATGTGTTTGCTTGTGTGCTAATGAATACATGGTATGTTTGCCTTGATTCGATATGATCAGTCTGCTAGATAAGCTTTGCCCCTAGAGTTAGTTTTGTGTTGCACAATACATACTGCGCACTGCACGATAGAGCACTATCCCGATTCGTATGCTTATAAGTTTGAATATGCAAACTGTTTCAAAGTTATATTTTTCAAAAGATGTAATCTGACTATAGTTATGAACTGCATAAAATGAACTTAGGTAAAACTAGCAAGATCACTAGTAATGCAATATTTTGCCACATGATTACTTAGTGTGGGTTTCAGGGGGTGTAGCTTCTGTTCAGTTATTTTATCTCACCAGTACTTGTATAAAGTGCTGACCCACCAACAGTTTGCTTGTTCTCAGGTGCCCGTTCGTCCGAGGAAGCGATAGCCGTACCTCATCCCAAGGAACCGAAAATCTGGAGTCGATGCCTTGATGCCGCATCGAGCTGTGCCTGCTTTGAGCTGCTTTTGTATAAAGGGACATAATGTATGGAACAGTGTCATTGTAATCGAGAGACAGAGTGCCAGAGCGAATTGTAACCTTGGCCATGAGCCGCTTGTAACACTTTCAATATCAATAAAAGAGCCTGTTTTCATATGTTCTTGTGTTCTTCACTTTTCTGCAATATGTGTGCCGCTGCTTCAGTATGGAATAGCTGCTGGCGCGTTGGTTAAACCAAACGGCATCACCAAGAACTCATAATGCCCATACTTCGTCCTGAAAGCTGTCTTCGGGATGTCTTCCTTCCTCACCTTGATCTGATGATAGCCGGATCTAAGGTCAATCTTCGAAAATACCCTTGCACCACTCAATTGATCGAATAGATCATCAATGCGTGGTAAGGGATACCTGTTCTTGATGGTCATGGCATTTAGTGCCCTGTAATCAATGCACAACCGTACTGTTCCATCCTTCTTTGGCACGAATAAGATGGGTGCTCCCCAAGGTGAAATACTGGGTCGAATGAAACCCTTCTCCAAAAGATCATCAACATGTTCTTTCAACTTCACTAACTCCTTAGGTGCTAGCCGATAAACTGAGGAAGTGATTGGCTCTGCTCCTTGAGTTAAGTCTATTGTGAATTCTATTTTCCGATCAGGCGGTAAACCTGGAAAGTCATCAGGAAATACATCCACAAATTCTGATATGACTCTTGGGTAACCTGTCTCCCCTTCTACAGATAATACCCTAAGAGTAGGCTGAACTCCTTGCTCTACTGCTCCTCGATGAAACTCAAATTTTGGATGTCCTGGCGGTCTAAATATAACCCGCCCAAGTCAGCAATCAAGAGTCGCATGGTACTGACTTAACCAGTCCATACCAAGTACGACATTATAATCCGGCATGGAAAAGATTAGGAATTGAGCTCGCATTTCTCTTCCACAAACTACTACAGAACATGATCTACAGATATCACTAACCGGAATAATACCGCCTCCCGTAAGAATTCTCTTCATCTTCGGAAGGGGTGCGGTAGCTACTCTATGGGTGGCCACAAAGCTAGCTGCTATAAATGAATGCGATGCTCCAGAATCAAATAATGCTACTGCAGGTAATGAAGCTACTAAAATAGTACCTGCGATGACCTCGCCTGCTGTAGCCTCCTCCTCAACAGCTAAAGTGAATGCCTGTCCTCGCCCCTGTGCTTGGCCTCGCTGCTGCTGAGCCTGCTGAAATAAAGCTGCCTGCGGTGCTAGGGGTGGTCTCTGCTGATTCCCTCCTGGGGCTGGTGGTCTGACTCCACCAACTCCTGCCTGCTGTGCTCCTACGGCTGGATGCGCTGGTCGTGGTGCAGGCAAAGCTAATCTGGGTGCTCCCTCTCTGCGCTCGGTGCACTCTCTGGTCTGATGCTGGTTGGAACCGCAAGCTAGGCAGAGTCCCAACTTGCGTCTGCATTCTCTCTCAATGTGACCTATCTTGCCGCAGTGGTGACAAGTAGGGAGAGATATGGCCCTGTGCGCTGCTCTATCTGGCGTACTCCTCTGGAATCGTTTTACAGAATCTCCATGTGCTGCCTTGGTTGGTGCGGAGGTGTTTGGCCTCTTCAGATTCGATTCCCTTCTAGTGACGCGCTCCATGCGTCGTGCTGCTGCTAGAACATCAGTATAATTTGTAGGTGCCACTGAGCCAATCAATCTTTGAAGCTCGAACTTCAACCCGTCAAAGAACTTTTCCGCTTTCTTCTTCTCTGTCGAGATCAATGTCGGGGCAAAGCGGCTCAGGCGAATAAATTCAGAATTGTATTCTTCCACTGTCATGCTGCCCTGGATGAGGCGGTTGAACTTGTCCCTGAGCTCTGACCGTACAACTGCCGGGATGTACATCTCTTGGAAGAGTCTGGAGAACTCTTCCCATGTGACTATGTCCTGTCCAAGTCTCCTTTCCTCTGCTAGCCACCAGTGATGCGCATTATCAGTTAACTGCATTCTGACTGCAGTCATCCACTTCTCTCTTGGAAGTTCAGCGGCTTCCAGCTGATGTTGAATGTTTGTGAGCCACTCATGAACTTCCGTTGGCCCTTCTTTACCAGAAAATGTGCGAGGCTTGAGATGACGGAAGTCGGTGATAGATCCCGTCGATGTTCGCCTTGCTGGTGGATTTGCCTGCTCCAATGCGGATACCAGGCTGGTCCTCAGATACTCGGCCTCCTGCCGATGGGCCTCCTGCTGAATCTGTTGCTGTGCTTGCATCATAGCATACATCATCTGGAACATCTGTTGTCCGTCCATAGCTTGTCCTGGCGGGAAAACTGGCATCTGGGGAGTGAACTGAGGTGGTGGTGGAATGTCATCTCTTCGGAACCTTGGATTAGGCTGTCCGGTTTGATCACTCTGTGATGCTTGTCCTCCACTCCCAGGAGTCACTCCGTCTCCATAAGTAATCACAGCGTCGTGTGGTGTCTCCAAAGGAATATCATCTCTGTTCCCGGAATCCATTATTCTGAAATCAAAAGATAAACTATAAGAACGCTCAGAGGAATCAATACAGGATGCAGTTCAAGTAACAATTTTTGAGTTCGATATAGAGTTCAACAATGGTTAAATAATGGATGAGATACTATGATTTATACTATCCTTAGGGCAGGCTGGTTCGGTCCCTAAGTTGAAACCGAACAATTTGTCGTAGGACCTGCATGGGCCACCACAAAAACCATGTCACGCCCCAGTCCCAAAATACCGTGGGTCTAGACACGTGGCAATGGCCAGCAGTACGCACCGATGGACCAACTCCATATAATGGATCCATCAGGGCGTACTTAAGCTGTAAAACAAGTCTACGACAATCAGGGCACAACTAATCTCATCCACACAAGATATAAAATATGATCCACAGAATAAATAAGGAATGTAAATCATCATCTAGTCTCACAAAGTACTTCGGGGAACAACCCGATAAATATCTAGTACAATGGTTCAACAGACCAGAAAGTAAAAGACTGAAATAAAAAATAAAAGCTGAGCATAAACATGGATGCTCAAGAGAAGTCTTCAGCTAAGACCTCGCCCTCAGATGGTGGTACGGCTCCTGGATCGGCTCCTCCTGCTGCGGTCCCGTAAACCTCGGGGTAAACCTGTTCTGCAAAATCTGGGGACAAAATCCATATCCAGGTCCTCAGGGGACATAGCAAGGTACAGAAAATAATACAAGCCAGAATATAAACAGTGCAGCAAATAATGAGATAAGTAGGGTAAGTATGTAACATCTGTATAAAATGCAAGAGAGAATATCAACAGTACTCAGGTTGGAACTACTACAAGCTCTGTGAAGGGGAGCCGGTAGCAGGGGTGTCAAGAGGTGGTCTAGCTCAGCGGGAGACTGAGTAGCCGGCATAACATAATCAACCTGTAGCCTGTGGGTATCTCCAGCAATAGATGGACAATAAGGGAATACTAAAATAACCAGCTAAGTAATATACAAGATGAGAGCAGCACTAGAGCTCAGGCTGAAGCATACTACAAGCTCTGTGTAGGGGAGCCGGTAGCAGCAGTAATAATGAGTAATGGGCCAAGCTCGGGCTTCAGAGTCTTGGGCCTCACAATAGTAGGGGTGTATATATATGATCAGCCTGTGGTCTGTGTGTCTCTCCCCACCCAATGTAACCACACAAATCATGAACATAACGTCTCACGTCCATGTCAGCGGGGTCATAACTAATGCACAAGTCATAATGTAACTAGAAAAATAGAATCTAGGTCAAGTCCTGTATCATATACAGAATCACCACAAATATCTCGGGAAGATCCTGTCTCATGATCAGTGTCCAGTGTCCTGGGTCAAAGTGTACTTGGTAAGACAAGTACGAGAAGATAAAGTGTCACGTATGTCCATATCTAAATGACATTACCCAACACCGCGTACGATGTTGGCACCCGACTGATAATCGGACGCTAAGTATGTCAATCGGTCCTAGGTTAAGCATGCACAGTAAGAATATGAAGTAAGAAAAATAGGTAACAATACTGCAGAGATGGCAAGGTACACTTGCCTGATGTTTGAATATCAACTGTCGTCCTGGTATCGGTGGATCCGGTAGGTACTACTTCAAAAGCTGTAATAAATATCACCAACAGTCTCAGAAGATATCAAACCGCTAGGAACGCCTGTCCTTACGTCCAATTTGGACACAGGGGCAAAAAGGTCATTTCCGGGCCAAAGCGGGTTCCATAAGTGGGCCCACTTTGCACCGAAAAGCGTGTCAGGGTCAAAGGTCTCCAATATCCGCAAACTCAGTGTCTACAAGTCAGGGACGATGATACGAACCCAACGGAACTTCCAGAATTGGATTCCGATGAGCCGATCACAAAATCACCCGTCAAGTGGAGCCGGTGGGGCCCATGACACGTGATTTTGTCAACGTCCTCAGAATCGAACCAAACTTGGCTCACAGGACCAGCGTATTACTACGGATCCGATGGCGCAAGTTTCGTCTCGATCTGACGTGTGTACACGAAGTTACAGCATGTTTCAGAATCGACGGATACGGGGTGTCGTCGGTGGATACGCGTTGATTCCGGGGTGCACGCACCTCCGAATCGACTTCTGCGAAATCCTACACGACCGTATCAACGTCGCGCACAGTTCGGTAAAGACCGCGTGCGACCAAGTCGTCCCGTTTGGCGGGGCGCACTCAGTTCCGGGGTGAAACGGGGTATTGTTTTTCCTATTTTTGGATCGCGGTGTGCGATCACCACAGGACGCGATGCTCCGAGCAAGTTGCACGGGCACCGAGAGGGTTATACAGTCTACGTGTAGCAACTGACGGAATTGGAATCGGAGTTGCGAGGCGGGAGAAATCAGTACCTGAACAGGGCTCCGTAAATTCTGTTTTTCACGTGACCGAGAGTTCAATCTGTGTCCTGGTCGTGTCCTCGCGGTGTGTCCGGTGTCTACTGTGTCCCTGCTCCGAGGATGGCCGTGCCTGCTGAGTCGGGTCTAGGTCAGCGGCGGCCGGCCGAGGCTTCGCGGGGGGGGGGGGGGGGGTAGGCGAGACGTAGACGGGGTCGGGCGACTGTGATCAGCGGTCGACCGAGGAGATCCGTCGGTTCGGCGCTGACGGGATGGGAGTTGGGGCGGCCCGGCGAGCTCTGGGAACGAGGGGGACAGAGTCGACGGCGAGGGTCAGCGTCGCCGGCGGCTGGGCAACCAGCGGGGAGCGGCGCTCGGGTTGGGTTGGTCGTCGGCTCGCGGGAACGGGGTCAGCGGCAGTCGGCGCGGCCGGGGTTGAGCGCGGGCGACAGCGGGCTGGGAGGATGCTCCGAGGGTGGCGATGAACTAGGATTTTTGGTAGGCTGGCGGCTGGTTCTACACGGAAGTCGAGGACGGCGGTCTTATACTGCTACAGGATACCACGCGGGTAGGGTTTTCCCTGCGGTTTCGGGTTGGTTTGGTTCGGGTTTGGTTCATAATCCAAATAGCGTTTGGTCCTCGATTCGTTGCTCCGATGTCCAACAAATTCACCGAAAAATGCCATGCGTCCGGTTCTCCATTATACACAATAAATTTTTACTTCCAGAATATTTTAACACCCTTTGGCACACTTAAAAATTCTTTAAATCACACTCATCTTGGTTTTAATTTTCAGAAAAATCCAAAAACGAAATAATTTATTCTAAAATTAATCTTAAAAATTTTAGGGTGTTTACAATCTTCCCTCCTTAAAAGGATTGCGTCCTCGCAATCAAAGAGTAAGCTATTACATAAAGAATTATGGAAATACAAGGTTGCTTAATTTACAACTGCCTCCTCGAACAAGTGGGGGTATCGCTGGCGCATACTATCTTCTCGTTCCCAAGTCGATTCGCCAAGAGAATGATGTTTCCATGCTACACGAACCAGTCTGATTGTCTGGCCCCGTAATGTCTTCTCACTGACGTCGAGGATGCCAACTGGTTGCTCTTCATATCTCAAGCTTGGTCTCACTGAAATCTCGGAATGATCGACTACGTGACTTGGGTCGGTCACGTACCTTCACAACTGTGAGACGTGGAATACGTCATGCACTCCCTCTAAGGATGGAGGTAATGCAAGACGATAAGCCACCTTACCAACGCGCTCGAGGATGTCAAATGGCCCAATATACCTTGGGCTCAGCTTGCCTCTGCTCCCGAATCTGATAGTACCACGAGTGGGTGAAATCCTCAAGAATACGTGATCCCCTTCGTTGAACTCTAGGGGACGCCTGTGTGTATCAGCCCAATGCTTCTGCCTGTCCTGAGCTGCTCGTAGATGACTCTGAATCTGCTTCACCTTCTCTACTGTCTGCGTGACCAATTCGGGACCCAGTATTTGACGTTCACCAACGTCACTCCAGCATATAGGTGATCTGCACTTCCTTCCGTATAAAGCTTCGAATGGTGCCATCTGAATGCTGGCCTGATAACTGTTATTGTAGGAGAACTCTACTAAGTGCAAATGATCTTCCCAAGATCCTCCGAAATCTAGCATACATGATCGCAACATGTCCTCCAATATCTGAATGGTGCGCTCCGATTGTCCATCTGTCTGGGGGTGGTATGCCGTACTGAATTTGAGTCTGGTGCCCAGGCTCTCTTGCATGCTTCTCCAGAAATATGATGTAAATCTCGAATCTCGATCCGATACGATACTAACAGGTACTCCATGTAATTTAACGATTTGTCGCATATACATGTCGGCTAGTACCTCTGTGGACTGTCCAACTCTAAATGGCAAGAAGTGTGCCGATTTAGTGAGTCGATCCACTATCACCCATACTGCGTCTCTTCCGCTGGGGCTCCTCGGAAATCCTGTAACAAAATCCATCGTGATATGCTCCCACTTCCATTCCGGTATCGGAAGCGGCTATAACATACCTGCAGTCCTCTGATGCTCGGCCTTTACTTGCTGGCAGACTAAGCATTTGGCCACAAATCTTGCGATCTCTCTCTTCATTCCATGCCACCAGTAATATTGCCTCAAGTCTCGATACATCTTGGTTCCTCCTGGGTGAACAGAGTACATAGAGCTATGTGCTTCCGTCATCAACTCCTGTCTCAATTCTCCATTTGGAACATACAGGCGGTTTCCAAACCTCAATGTCCCGTCTTCGTGGATGCGAAGTCCTGTCTGAATGCCGGCTTCTGTCCTTTCTTTGAGTCTTCGGAATCTAGCATCGGTGGGCAATGCCTCCTTAATCTTCTCCACGAGGGATGACTGAATCTCAAGATTAGCCATCAAGCCATTCTGTCCTGGTAAAACAACCTCTATCTGAAGCTCCTGTAGATCTCTCAATAACTCGGGCTGCATCGTCAAGAAATAAGCCGTAGGCTTCCTGCTGAGCGCATCTGCAACAACATTCGCCTTTCCCGGATGATACTGCAGATCGATGTCAAAATCTACCATCAATTCAAGCCAGCGTCTCTGCCTCATGTTAAGCTCCTTCTGAGTATATACATACTTCAGACTCTTGTGATCAGTAAAGATTTCTACCCTCTCTCCATAAAGATAGTGCCTCCATATCTTCAATGCAAATATCACTGCTGCTAATTCCAGATCATGTGTTGGGTAGTTCTTCTCGTGGACCTTCAACTGTCTCGACGCATAAGCAATGACTTTACCATGTTGCATCAAAACACATCCCAGTCCACTACCTGATGCATCACTGTAAACAACAAAACCTCCTGACCCTGAAGGAAGAGTCAAGACAGGTGCTGTTGTTAATCTTCTCTTCAGTTCTTCAAAAGCCTTCTGGCAGTCTTCTGTCCATATAAATTCTTGGTCTTTTCGTGTCAGCTTCGTCATTGGTTCTGCAATCCTTGAGAAATTCTCTACAAACCTTCGGTAATATCCCGCAAGTCCGAGAAAACTTCTTACCTTTGCGACTGATGTGGGTGTAGGCCAAGTCTCTATTGCCGCAACTTTCTCTGGATCCACTGAAAGTCCTTCTCCTGATATGATGTGTCCCAAGAAAGGTACTTTGTCCATACAGAACTCACACTTACTGAGCTTGGCATATAACTTCTCTTGTCTTAAGGTCTCTAACACGATTCTGAGATGCTCCTCGTGCTCTTCAGGGCTCTTGGAATATATGAGAATGTCGTCAATGAACACCACTATGAATTTATCCAAGAACTGATGAAAGACCCTGTTCATTAAGCTCATAAACACTGCTGGCGCGTTGGTTAAACCAAACGGCATCACCAAGAACTCATAATGCCCATACTTCGTCCTGAAAGCTGTCTTCGGGATGTCTTCCTTCCTCACCTTGATCTGATGATAGCCGGATCTAAGGTCAATCTTCGAGAATACCCTTGCACCACTCAATTGATCGAATAGATCATCAATGCGTGGTAAGGGATACCTGTTCTTGATGGTCACGGCATTTAGTGCCCTGTAATCAATGCACAACCGTACTGTTCCATCCTTCTTTGGCACGAATAAGATGGGTGCTCCCCAAGGTGAAACACTGGGTCGAATGAAACCCTTCTCCAAAAGATCATCAACCTGTTCTTTCAACTCCACTAACTCCTTAGGTGCTAGCCGATAAACTGAGGAAGTGATTGGCTCTGCTCCTTGAGTTAAGTCTATTGTGAATTCTATTTCCCGATCAGGCGGTAAACCTGGAAGGTCATCAGGAAATACATCCACAAATTCTGATATGACTCTTGGGTAACCTGTCTCCCCTTCTACAGATAATACCCTAAGAGTAGGCTGAACTCCTTGCTCTACTGCTCCTCGAAGAAACTCAAATTCTGGATGTCCTGGTGGTCTAAATATAACCCGCCCAAGTCGGCAATCAAGAGTCGCATGGTACTGACTTAACCAGTCCATACCAAGTACGACATCATAATCCGGCATGGAAAAGATTAGGAATTGAGCTCGCATTTCTCTTCCACAAACTACTACAGAACATGATCTACAGATATCACTAACCGGAATAATACCGCCTCCCGTAAGAATTCTCTTCATCTTCGGAAGGGGTGCGGTAGCTACTCTATGGGTGGCCACAAAGCTAGCTGCTATAAATGAATGCGATGCTCCAGAATCAAATAATGCTACTGCAGGTAATGAAGCTACTAAAATAGTACCTGCGATGACCTCGCCTGCTGTAGCCTCCTCCTCAACAGCTAAAGTGAATGCCTGTCCTCGCCCCTGTGCTTGGCCTCGCTGCTGCTGAGCCTGCTGAAATAAAGCTGCCTGCGGTGCTAGGGGTGGTCTCTGCTGATTCCCTCCTGGGGCTGGTGGTCTGACTCCACCAACTCCTGCCTGCTGTGCTCCTACGGCTGGATGCGCTGGTCGTGGTGCAGGCAAAGCTAATCTGGGTGCTCCCTCTCTGCGCTCGGTGCACTCTCTGGTCTGATGCTGGTTGGAACCGCAAGCTAGGCAGAGTCCCAACTTGCGTCTGTATTCTCTCTCAATGTGACCTATCTTGCCGCAGTGGTGACAAGTAGGGAGAGATATGGCCCTGTGCGCTGCTCTATCTGGCGTACTCCTCTGGAATCGTTTTACAGAATCTCCATGTGCTGTCTTGGTTGGTGCGGAGGTGTTTGGCCTCTTCAGATTCGATTCCCTTCTAGTGACGCGCTCCATGCGTCGTGCTGCTGCTAGAACATCAGTATAATTTGTAGGTGCCACTGAGCCAATCAATCTTTGAAGCTCGAACTTCAACCCGTCAAAGAACTTTTCCGCTTTCTCCTTCTCTGTCGAGATCAATGTCGGGGCAAAGCGGCTCAGGCGAATAAATTCAGAATTGTATTCTTCCACTGTCATGCTGCCCTGGATGAGGCGGTTGAACTTGTCCCTGAGCTCTGACCGTGCAACTGCCGGGATGTACATCTCTTGGAAGAGTCTGGAGAACTCTTCCCATGTGACTCTGTCCTGTCCAAGTCTCCTTTCCTCTGCTAGCCACCAGTGATGCGCATTATCAGTTAACTGCATTCTGACTGCAGTCATCCACTTCTCTCTTGGAAGTTCAGCGGCTTCCAGCTGATGCTGAATGTTTGTGAGCCACTCATGAACTTCCGTTGGCCCTTCTTTACCAGAAAATGTGCGAGGCTTGAGATGACGGAAGTCGGTGATAGATCCCGTCGATGTTCGCCTTGCTGGTGGATTTGCCTGCTCCAATGCGGATACCAGGCTGGTCCTCAGATACTCGGCCTCCTGCCGATGGGCCTCCTGCTGAATCTGTTGCTGTGCTTGCATCATAGCATACATCATCTGGAATATCTGTTGTCCGTCCATAGCTTGTCCTGGCGGGAAAACTGGCATCTGGGGAGTGAACTGAGGTGGTGGTGGAATGTCATCTCTTCGGAACCTTGGATTAGGCTGTCCGGTTTGATCACTCTGTGATGCTTGTCCTCCACTCCCAGGAGTCACTCCGTCTCCATAAGTAATCACAGCGTCGTGTGGTGTCTCCAAAGGAATATCATCTCTGTTCCCGGAATCCATTGTTCTGAAATCAAAAGATAAACTATAAGAACGCTCAGAGGAATCAATACAGGATGCAGTTCAAGTAACAATTTTTGAGTTCGATATAGAGTTCAATAATGGTTAAATAATGGATGAGATACTATGATTTATACTATCCTTAGGGCAGGCTGGTTCGGTCCCTAAGTTGAAACCGAACAATTTGTCGTAGGACCTGCATGGGCCACCACAAAAATCATGTCACGCCCCAGTCCCAAAATACCGTGGGTCTAGACACGTGGCAATGGCCAGCAGTACGCACCGATGGACCAACTCCATATAATGGATCCATCAGGGCGTACTTAAGCTGTAAAACAAGTCTACGACAATCAGGGCACAACTAATCTCATCCACACAAGATATAAAATATGATCCACAGAATAAATAAGGAATGTAAATCATCATCTAGTCTCACAAAGTACTTCGGGGAACAACCCGATAAATATCTAGTACAATGGTTCAACAGACCAGAAAGTAAAAGACTGAAATAAAAAATAAAAGCTGAGCATAAACATGGATGCTCAAGAGAAGTCTTCAGCTAAGACCTCGCCCTCAGATGGTGGTACGGCTCCTGGATCGGCTCCTCCTGCTGCGGTCCCGTAAACCTCGGGGTAAACCTGTTCTGCAAAATCTGGGGACAAAATCCATATCCAGGTCCTCAGGGGACATAGCAAGGTACAGAAAATAATACAAGCCAGAATATAAACAGTGCAGCAAATAATGAGATAAGCAGGGTAAGTATGTAACATCTGTATAAAATGCAAGAGAGAATATCAACAGTACTCAGGTTGGAACTACTACAAGCTCTGTGAAGGAGAGCCGGTAGCAGGGGTGTCAAGAGGTGGTCTAGCTCAGCGGGAGACTGAGTAGCCGGCATAACATAATCAACCTGTAGCCTGTGGGTATCTCCAGCAATAGATGGACAATAAGGGAATACTAAAATAACCAGCTAAGTGATATACAAGATGAGAGCAGCACTAGAGCTCAGGCTGAAGCATACTACAAGCTCTGTGTAGGGGAGCCGGTAGCAGCAGTAATAATGAGTAATGGGCCAAGCTCGGGCTTCAGAGTCTTGGGCCTCACAATAGTAGGGGTGTATATATATGATCAGCCTGTGGTCTGTGTGTCTCTCCCCACCCAATGTAACCACACAAATCATGAACATAACGTCTCACGTCCATGTCAGCGGGGTCATAACTAATGCACAAGTCATAATGTAACTAGAAAAATAGAATCTAGGTCAAGTCCTGTATTCTATACAGAATCACCACGAATATCTCGGGAAGATCCTGTCTCATGATCAGTGTCCAGTGTCCTGGGTCAAAGTGTACTTGGTAAGACAAGTACGAGAAGATAAAGTGTCACGTATGTCCATATCTAAATGACATTACCCAACACCGCGTACGATGTTGGCACCCGACTGATAATCGGACGCTAAGTATGTCAATCGGTCCTAGGTTAAGCATGCACAGTAAGAATATGAAGTAAGAAAAATAGGTAACAATACTGCAGAGATGGCAAGGTACACTTGCCTGATGTTTGAATATCAACTATCGTCCTGGTATCGGTGGATCCGGTAGGGACTACTCCAAAAGCTGTAATAAATATCACCAACAGTCTCAGAAGGTATCAAACCGCTAGGAACGCCTGTCCTTACGTCCAATTTGGACACAGGGGCAAAAATGTCATTTCCGGGCCAAAGCGGATTCCATAAGTGGGCCCACTTTGCACCGAAAAGCGTGTCAGGGTCAAAGGTCTCCAATATCCGCAAACTCAGTGTCTACAAGTCAGGGATGATGATACGAACCCAACGGAACTTCCAGAATTGGATTCCGATGAGCCGATCACAAAATCACCCGTCAAGTGGAGCCGGTGGGGCCCATGACACGTGATTTTGTCAACGTCCTCAGAATCGAACCAAACTTGGCTCACAGGACCAGCGTATTACTACGGATCCGATGGCGCAAGTTTCGTCTCGATCCGACGTGTGTACACGAAGTTACAGCATGTTTCAGAATCGACGGATACGGGGTGTCGTCGGTGGATACGCGTTGATTCCGGGGTGCACGCACCTCCGAATCGACTTCTGCGAAATCCTACACGACCGTATCAACGTCGCGCACAGTTCGGTAAAGACCGCGTACGACCAAGTCGTCCCGTTTGGCGGGGCGCACTCAGTTCCGGGGTGAAACGGGGTATTATTTTTCCTATTTTTGGATCGCGGTGTGCGATCACCACAGGACGCGATGCTTCGAGCAAATTGCACGGGCACCGAGAGGGTTATACAGTCTACGTGTAGCAACTGACGGAATTGGAATCGGAGTTGCGAGGCGGGAGAAATCAGTACCTGAACAGGGCTCAGTGAATTCTGTTTTTCACGTGACCGAGAGTCCAATCTGTGTCCTGGTCGTGTCCTCGCGGTGTGTCCGGTGTCTACTGTGTCCCTGCTCCGAGGATGGCCGTGCCTGCTGAGTCGGGTCTAGGTCAGCGGCGGCCGGCCGAGGCTTCGCGGGGGGGGGGGGGGTAGGCGAGACGTAGACGGGGTCGGGCGACTGTGATCAGCGGTCGACCGAGGAGATCCGTCGGTTCGGCGCTGACGGGATGGGAGTTGGGGCGGCCCGGCGAGCTCTGGGAACGAGGGGGACAGAGTCGACGGCGAGGGTCAGCGTCGCCGGCGGCTGGGCAACCAGCGGGGAGCGGCGCTCGGGTTGGGTTGGTCGTCGGCTCGCGGGAACGGGGTCAGCGGCAGTCGGCGCGGCCGGGGTTGAGCGCGGGCGACAGCGGGCTGGGAGGATGCTCCGAGGGTGGCGATAAACTAGGGTTTTTGGTAGGCTGGCGGCTGGTTCTACACGGAAGTCGAGGACGGCGGTCTTATACTGCTACAGGATACCACGCGGGTAGGGTTTTTCCTGCGGTTTCGGGTTGGTTTGGTTCGGGTTTGGTTCATAATCCAAATAGCGTTTGGTCCTCGATTCGTTGCTCCGATGTCCAACAAATTCACCGAAAAATGCCATGCGTCCGGTTCTCCATTATACACAATAAATTTTTACTTCCAGAATATTTTAACACCCTTTGGCACACTTAAAAATTCTTTAAATCACACTCATCTTGGTTTTAATTTCCAGAAAAATCCAAAAACGAAATAATTTATTCTAAAATTAATCTTAAAAATTTTAGGGTGTTTACAGGCTATGAACCAAAACTACGAGACAGAACTATATATATATATATATATATATATATATATATATATATATATATATATATATAACCTGATTTTATTTCTTCATTCGTGCTTCCTTTGTGGTACTTGCTATTTGGGATCTAACCCCATTGGTTATGTATGGCCAGGTTTAGAGCCAGCACCCGAGGATCAAGCGTACTTTTCCTAAACCATGGCGCACTCCAGACGGATGGCCACTGAGAAAAATGAGTGGATTTCTTCTTCCCTGCTCGTTATTGCATATTTTACTCATCTTGGGCATTTAGCCAACGGCACTTGTTAGCCGTAAATCTTGACATTTAGTTTCCTTACATGATTGTAATTAATCAGACTGCAGCTGATCATGGTCATGTACTTTTGATACTCTGCCAGCTTTTTTATTTTTGTATAGCTGATTTTCAGAATATTGTGGCAGAATATTTGGGACGCCTTACTTTCTTGTCATATATGTTCTATGTTTACTGTCTTTACTTGACAGGTTAAAGCAATAGGTGTGATGTGTAACCCTAAGTGACTTGCTTATAGTATGCACCCCTTGTCTAGTTACAGCCGTAACCGCATTATGATGTTCTGTACCTTGTATGGGGGAGCTGGCCATGTCCGTCTCCATATTTTGGTACTGGGGCGTGACATGTATGTGTGCTAGAAGTGTGAATTTCTCCTGATTACTTGTATATTGTCTTGACTATAATGAATGGTACTTGACCATAAACTTGACAACTAGAATAATATGACCATGATTATAGAACAAGCTTTCGGACATGATTACCTGATTATATGATTACAAGATTCGCATGATAAGAAGATCTGATTGTGTTGGCCCAATATTTAAGTTAAGTTTTTGAATATGGATAATCGATTAAGTTTAGCATTATGATAATCGATCAATCACGATCAATCACTATAGTAACTTCTACTTAAACTCAACATTGTCCAGATATACATTAATGTTGTAATATTTACTTTTGTATATTTTTTTGTTCGTCTAGTAAGTACTTGCAAAAAGCAGTAAGCAAGACCAGCATGAACATATGCAATGAAGAAATAATGATGAGCCAAAGACAGCTTTATATCAGAATATTTCTCTTAACCGCCAACGACATCTTCAGAGCCTTGCACTCGGCGGTTCCACTGCCCGGTCAGCGGACGGGGGTCCGGGGGCAAAGCCACCAAAAGATATTCAGATATTCAGATTTGTTTTTCTTTGGACAACTAACGTCAAGGGTAAAGGCGTCTTCAAGTCAGCGGAAATTTTCAGAAGATTGGCGTCATCAGAGTGCTCTTGGTTTTCGTATTTGTTATGTATTTTTTGTTTATTTCATAGGACCAAATGTACATCGGGTTCGCAGTTGGCACTAGGAATCTTAAACCAATCTAAACCAGAACCTAGTCTACTCAAAATAGCCCAAAATCTAACTAGAAACTTTCTAGAATTAGGGTGACCAAGTTCGGACCGATCTTTGTGAGAACTCTGTGGGAACTCTGCCCGAACTCTATCAGCCCAATTCCAGATGCCCTGGTCAGCCTGTTTCTTCCTGAACCCAACTTTCTAGAAACTGAGCAACCGAACTCGGCCGAACTCGGTCAGGGTAAAACCAATTTGACTCAGTCTTTCGAATGACCAGGCTCTAGCATTTAAAATTATGAACGTTAGGCATCCAAACTCTGCCCGAACTCGGTTAAGAAAAATCCTATAAATAAAGTAAAATTCCATACCATTTTCATTAAGTCATTTTTACTCAAAACTTTGACTTTCAAACATATTCCAATCTGAGCTATAAAGCTTCTTATTTCCAAGATCAACTCCCAGTCTTTTAATGCCAAGTGTGATCTCGGTTAGAAGTCTGTTCGAGTTATAAATCTTGGTTTACAAGTTTAACTTTCATACAAGTCTGAAGTTTGCATGCCCTTCGCATCAATCACACGTGTCTGAAGTCGCGAGCCCTTCAGATCAAAGCTCGTGTTGTAAGAAGTCTGTAAGCCTTCATATCAAAGCTTGTGATGTACGCAATCTCACAAATAATGGATTAATACCGAGCAAGAGTTCTCGGGATTGGGCTAGTCCTCCACGAGAAAAATCAGTATAAAAATTATGGTGTTTGTGTTTGCTCTTCTACACTCATTTACTGTGCATATATATTGTTGTATTATTTGCTAGTTGGTAACTCCTTTTACTTAGCCTTATTTTTAATTGGATATTTATTCCGCTATACTCTATTCACCCCCTCCCCCCTCTAGAGTTGCCTAACAATCCTACAATTGGTATCAGAGCTAAGTTCTCTTTATATAGGTATTGTTTATACCAATTGTCCTACAATTGGTATCAAAGGAGGTTATATTATATAGACCTTACACTCTAGAGAACACATGTAAATCGTGAAATATATCTTCACTGGTGAAGGCTAATCCATAAATATGCCACATCTATTTAATGGTACCAACTACACGTACTAAAAATTATGCATGAGTTTTTACTTGAAATCTCTTGACTTTGACTTATGGACCATAGTTATAGATGGCTACAAGAAACCAGCTAGAATTGTAATAGATGGTAAACTTGTTGTAAAGCCCAATAATAAACATAGTGATCTGGAGAAGAAACAAGCTAGTCTTGATGCTAGAGCAATTAATATTTTATTTTGTATTGTAGACATGACTGAATTTAATAGGGTATCAATATGTGCCACTTCATATTAGGTCTGGAAACTTCTTGAGGTGACTCATGAAAGTACCTCACAAGTGAAGGAGTCCAAGATAAGCAGACTGACACAAGAGTACGAGACGTTCAAGATGAAGCTAGATGAAACCATCACTCATATGTTCACAATATTTCTTGACATCGTCAATCCTCTATCCTCTCTCGACAAGGAGTACAACAAGCATGAAAAGATCCGCAAGGTGCTTCGGAGACTAACCAAGAATTGGAAACCTAAGGCTACTGCAATAATTGAAGGAAACAACCTCACCGTCAAGACTCTTGAGACACTGATGGAAAGTTGATGACTCACGAACTAGACCTTGATGAATTTGAAGAGTCAACTCCCAAAGAGGAGGCCATCGTGTTCAAGACACATCACAAAAGAGCCCCTAATAATGCTTCTAAAGATGAAGAAACAGACGATGATTCAGACAATGAGCAGCTGGCCCAAATTTTTAGGAGCTTCAAACGATTCTTGAAGTTTGTGAAATCAAACAAAAAGAAGAAAGATCTTGAAGAAGAAATAATTTGCTACAACTGCAGAAGGCCACGCCACATGATGAAAGATTTCTCTAAAGCAAAAAAAGAAAGAATCAATATGAACGATCAAACAAATGAGGATCTTCGTCTCGCAAATATGCAAACACAAGCATCTGGTGCGAAAGTGAAGCCAACGATTCAAAAAAAGAAAGTCCTCGACATGCTGCAAATGTATGCTTAATAGCATTAACTAACGAGGTACAAGATAATCCTTTATTCTAAGAGTTTTCTTATAATGAATTATCTGATACTTTCAATGATTTATTTGAAGATTACAAGAAGCTTAGGAATAATTATAAGCAAGCTAGAAAAGATATTATGTCTTATCAGCTTGAGAATGAAAAGTTTACTTGTCTAATGGATAATGTTAAAGGTACTTCCTCTTTTGATGTTTATCATGAGATTTCTACACTTAAGCTTATATTGCATGAGGCACTTGAATGCATTGAGAAAAACACTCAAGAAAATACTTATCTTAAGGAGGAATTAGAGTCAGAAAAGGAGTATTCTATAACCTCACTTAGAATTGACGCTCTTACTGCTAAATATGATGATTTATATGCTAGCTCTAAAAAGTTAGAGATTAGATTGAGAAAATAGGTGATGCAACATATGATCCAATCTAACACGAGTCATATGACAAGTCATAAGGTAACTCATCACAAAGTCATACACGGCAGATCATTTATAAAGGAAGCAAGCAAAGCTAAACCTTCACACAATTATGCCTTTATCTATACACAACTATGAAAGAATGTTCATATCACACATCACACCTATAAACCTACTTCAAACACAAACAGTCATGTTACATGTCACTATCATAGTTTGAATAGATACATATCTAGACAGTGCTATATTAGAAAATAAGTTGATTTGAATTAGCCCAAAACTAATAATTGTGGGTCCAAATTTATTTGGATACCAAAATCTTTGCCTAATAATATAGGTGAAGCTTCTTACGTCGGAATTCGCACCGAGGAGAATGTTGGTGATTGCAAAGCTACAAATATCATCTTCCAAGCAATGGAACCAACATAAGGATGGTCACTTGAGCCACTTTGATAATGTGCTAATTGATTCTTCCTAGAATGGCTAAAATTTTAGAATCTAGTATGTTTTTAATCAATATTTTATCACTGTCTCTTATTGATATCCTTTAACTGGTTTTTAGTTAAATCAATATGAGATATATGAAACTAGCATGATTAGTTTAATTATCTTTTGATTCATGTCTAGTTATTGATTAGTTCACACTATGGAGTCATTTACTTGCTATTAATATGACAAAATTGTCTATGCATGCTTTATAACTTTTAGTAAACTTTATTTGTCAAGAACTATGATTCTGGATTTCGATGATGTATGAAGATATAATTTGCTTAAATTTTTTTCTAATCTAAGCTCTTTAAAGTTAAGATTACTTTTGGTTACAAACCGAAAGGGCCCTTCTGTCAAAAAAGCGTAAAAAACCTAAGCGATACGGTACTTAAATGTCTTTGGACCACCGCTAGCTGGGATCCGGCCCCTTCAGCTAACCCAAGATGATCAACACTTTATTGAATAAAGATTTGTTAAGGTCTATTTGCAATTGTTTCCAGAATACAACAATGAATCTAAGCCCTACTTATTGACAACTTTTAGTATAGACTATGATACTATGACTTATAGTAAGCACTACTAGTCACTTTGGATATTTTTAATTGTTTTATAACTATGTCACTTAGTTTAAATTTGAGTTTGGACTTTGGCTAGTTGCAATAATATACATATTTTCTTTTCTACATGATTCGATGTTAGACTGTGATATATAGTTTAATATTGAGATTGGGATATATGAGAGAAGTTGTTTAATTGTCTCTTGCATATGACAAAATTTTGAATATTCATTTACGTTTCTCTTGTATTATTATTACACAATATTTTAATAGTACTGTTATGGTATGCATTGAATATGTCTGCATCTAGTTAAAATTATTTTCTATGATCTGTATGTCATTATTCTACATGATTCCTTATATTGATATTTTAGTTACTTACTTTTCATTTAATACATGATCATATTATATGCTTTATGTTACTCACCTTGTCTTCATGACATATTCTTGGTTTACGGGGGAGCCGTAAACTAGTTATTTTGTGCATATTTGTCAATATCTCATATACTACGAGGGAGCTTATGCACAAGTATATATTGTAAAACCCCCTTCCTAGAAAATCGTATATATCCATTTATTTATTAATTATTAATTAAATTGTAGTAATTAGGTCTAAATAGGAGAAATAGATTTTTAATAATTTTTATGTTAGGTGTTCGGGCACTTAGAGGACGTATGCGACCATCAGGAATTTTTCGGAATTTATTCCATGTAGGAGACCCCTTGAGCAGTTGCTAGCCTAACGATGTGCAATACCCTAATATATAAATTTTCTTATGAGTATATATATATAATATATATGTATATACAAATATATATATATATGTATATATATTTATAAAGGAAAAGAAAAGAAAGCAAAAGAATAATATAATAATAATAATAATATAATATCAATTAGTAATATAACTACTTTACTTATACCACTTTGCAATTGCTTTAGATTCCTTAGCAGCCAACTACATTGACTCCTTAGCTAAGTAACCCCTTAGCATCCCAGAGAAGCCCGCCCATAATCCCTTAGCACCCGCAGCAATATTCCATATGTGGACCCGCCCCTTTGAGTTCATCCAGCGGCTTCAACCCGCGATCCAACTTCCCCTCTCTCTCCCTTAATATATATAATATATATATATATAATAGCTCTCTAAAACCCTAACCTAAAACTCCAGACTTCCTCTTCCCATCTAGAGCCGTCACCGCAGTCAGAGAAGCCCCGTCAAGCCATCCAACCATCCCGTCGACGCCGACATCGCGTCCTGCAGTTTCCCACTCGAAGCACCTTCGCTCCGACGTGATTTTCCGTCGACTCGCTCGACCAAACGCTGTTCCGTCTTCATAGGTATGATCATCCCTTAACCCTCTCCAATATTCGTTTTATAGCCAACCTCGGAAAACGTGTGCCCCTAGGTGAAAAACAGCGTCCAAAGTGGACGGACAAACCCAATTCTGGAATCACAGAATTCCAGAATGACCACCCATATTGTCGAGTTCGTATCTCCCACCACAGAGATCCGAATTCGGTGATTCTTTTTGATACCCGTAGAATTCTTAACCTAGTTTATTTTCTGTTAAATAACCCTATGCTATTAGTCGCTGTGGACATAGTTAAATTCGTCACAAAACTGCGCGCACCCACTTTTTCCGGTTTTCCAAAAGTTGGAAAACGGAGCGCGCCCCGCCAAACGGGAGCGCCCCGCAGTGTGCCAAGTGTACCGAATGGTGCACGCGGCATAACCGGACACGTAAAAATTTGTGGGGACTGATTCGGACGCGTGTGCGCGCCGAAATCAGGCCGTATCCGCGGACACATTCTGTGTCGCAACTTTTGTGGAACTCGCACGTATTTTGTGCACGCTTGTCAGATTGCGACGAAACTTACGCCGCTGGACTCGTGGTAACGTGCTGGTCCTGTGACCCAAATTTCACGCGATTCTGAGATGGTTGACCAAATCGCCAATTGGCGGGCCCCACAGTTGACTTTTGGACCAAATAGTGTTCGGCTCATCGGAATCCACATTTGGACATACCGTTGGGTTCGTATTGACATCTAGAGTTGTTTGACCTATAGTTTGTCCCATTTAGAGACTGTTACCCTCGGTACGCTTTTCGGTGCAAGGTGGGCCACACGTGGACCCTACTTTTGCCCAAAATTACGGTTTTGTCCCTGTGTCCAAATTGGACGAAAGGGAAGTGCTTTCTAGCTATTTTGCTTATTTTGGGAATATTAGTGATATCTATTTCAGCATCCGGAGACATTTGTTCTGAGGCCATAGCTTCTGGTCCTGTGTATTGGACATCTAGACGTGACATTTTGCAGTTTCTTACCAGGCAAGTATACCTTGCCATTGTACTGTTATTTATGTTCCATATGTTGCATGCATCTTTACTTTCTGTCCTTAGTTCATATATTTTAATTGTTATATAAAATGTGCGCGACGGTGACGTCGCAATATATTTTTATTTATGTATTGCATTGACCCTGTTCATGAGACTACCCCATTATCATATAGTATCATTAGGTTCATTTGGCCGTGACACATATTTTTACACGAGTTGTGAGTCTCATATAGATCACGGACTGCGTGACAGGTCTGGCCTCCTGTACGTATGAACCGTGCGTTAGGAATAACTGCTGTTAGAAACTTTGCATGCTAGTAGACTTGGCAGTTATTAGAGGTGTTATCGTGTCATGGATATGACATGCTTAGAGCATGGGGTGGGGAGAACAACAAGTACCGCATTTGAGCTCCTTTGCACTTTCTCCTGTACGCCCGGATTCTCCGCTGGAGATACGGGTCATGATGACCACTATATATTATGTACTATCAGGCGGGCCACCGGCGTTCAAAAGACGACGTGCCTTTTAGGCCCCTGGATCTTCAAAAGAGAACCATGCCAAATCCCAGTTTTCAGCCAGATAGCTCACTTGTGGAGAAAGTTGTTCTTAACTGCATTCACTTTAGACGGTTAGGCGACCCCTTTGGATATTTATTTCAGTACTTTATTGGCGTGTGTTTAAGTATACTTGTTATGTCCCTCTGAGGACCTGGTCCGCTGCCAGGTGTACCTGTTTTTGAGTATTTGCAGGAGCACAGATGTGGAAGGATATAGATGCTTCGTGGATGTCTTCTCTTCGAGCCGTGATTGGTAGCTGGAGCTTATATTGTTGAGTGAGTTGTACTTATATTGTATTTACTTTTCCCATTTGAGTTGGTAGTGGATTTGTTTCCACCCAACTATCATCCTTAGATACTTCTTGTTGAGATCTAGTTTCATAGATACTGATTATTTATTTCTATATGATTTTGGTGGATGAGATTTAGATTTTACCCTGTGACTTGTATTACAGTTTCTCCACTTGTGGATTTGATATTCATAAAACAGCGTACGTATGGATTTGGTTTCCATTATTGGAGTTGCCATATCCATGCGGCTGGCATGCTTACGTGTCGTAGTCCTACGTATTTTTGGGACTGGGGCGTGACATATATCTCCTATTACGGGGGTGCTAAATTTTTTATCATGTCAACGGGGGAGAAGTAAGTTTAAGTATGTAAGTATATGTTTAAGTAGTATTGATCTGTGCTTATTGTTTTTGATATATGTATCAATTATATCTATCTTAAACTTAAGTAATTTGCCATAATAAAAATGAGGAGATTGTTGGCCCAATATTTAAGTTAAGTTTTTGAATATGGCTAATCGATTAAGTTTAGTATTATAATAATCGATCAATCACGATCAATCACTATAGCAACTGCTACTTAAACTCAACATTGTCCAGATATAAATTAATGTTATAATATATTTTTTTGTATATTGCTTTATTCGTCTAACATGTACTTGCAGAAAGCAGTAAGCAAGACCAGCATGGACATATGCAATGAAGAAATAATGATGAGCCAAAGATGACATTATACCAGAAGATTTCTCTGAGCCGCCTACAACATCTCCAGAGCCTTGCACTCGGGAGTTCCGATGCCCGATTAGTGGACGGAGGTCGAGGGAGAAAAGCTACCGAAAGGTATTCAGATTTTTTATATATGTTTATCTTTGGACAACTGTCGTCAAGGGAAAAGGCGTCTTCAAGTCAGAGAATTTTTTCAGAAGATTGGTGTCATCAGAATATGCTCTTGGTTTTCGTATTTGTTATGTATTTTTTGTTTCTTTTATAGGACTAAATGTACATCAAGTTCGCAGTTGTCACTAGGAAGCTTAAACATATCTAAACCAGAACATAGTCCACTCAAAACAGCCCAAAACCTAACTAGGAACTTTTTGGAATTAGGGTTACCAAGTTCGGACCAAACTCTGTGAGAACTATGTGGGAACTCTGCCCAAACTCTGTCAGCCCAATTCCAGAAGCCTTGGTTAGCCTCTTTCTTCCTGAACCTAACTTTATAGAAACTGAGCAACCGAACTCGGGCCGAACTCGGTCAGGGTAAAACCAATTTGACTCAGTCTTCTAAATGACCAGGCTTTAACATTTAAAATTATGAACATTAGGCATCCGAACTCTGCCCGAACTCGGTTCAGAAAAACCCTAAAAATAGAGTGGAATTCTATAGAATTTTTATCGAGTCATTTTTACTCAAAGCTTTCACTTTCAAACCTATTCCAATCTGAGCTATAAACCTTCATATTTCCAAGCTCTACTCCCAGCCTTCTAATACCAAATGATATCTCGGTTAGAAGTATGTTCGAGTTGTAGAGCTTGATTCACAAGTTTAACTTTCATACAAGTTTGAAGTCTGTGTACCCTTCGCATCAAATGCACATGTCTGAAGTCACGAGTCCTTCGGATCAAAGCTAGTATTCTAAGAAGTCTGCAAGCCTTCGGATCAAAGCTTGTGATGTACGCTATCTCACAAATTATGGATTAACACTAAGCAAGATTTCTCGGAACAGGGCTAGTCCTCTACGAGAAAAACTAGTATAAAAATCTCGGTGTTTGCCTTTGCTCTTCTACGTTTATATATATTGTTGTATTATTTGCTAGTTGGTAGACTTAACTTAGTCTTATTTTTAGTTGGATATTTATTTTGCTATACTCTATTCACCCCCCTCCCCTCCCTCTAGAGTTGCCTAACGATCGTACAGATTAGACTTACTTCATGTTTCTTGTAATATCCCGCAACTGCACGGTGTATTACGCTGAGTCGGATTGAAATGAGACAAAGGTTTGGTTGTATTTCGTTGAGTTGAATTTGGAAGCAAGTATTGATTTGAGTTGGTTTTATGTGCAGATCGTGTACGGAGTTCAGTGGGACTAGAGCAGCACCTCACAATAGGCTGAGGCATTGAGGACGTAAATGGAATCAGTGTGTTCATTCGGAGAAAGTGCAGAGATAGCAAAATTGGAGCGATAATATCGTCTTCCTTAGTATGATCAGGTCAGATAATTTGGAGAGCACGACATGCTCGCACGGTCATACTAATTGAGTAGATTGTGCTTTGTATCAGACCACGGATTCAAGAAATCGGCCGTATCGGCAAGGCAGAGTGCTTAGCGGATTGAGACTTGGTGAGTGGGTTGTGTCCCTTCTCCTCTACTCCTCCATGCCTAATAATATGGAATACACGTATTGATTTGAACACTTGGTCTGGAATATTGGAATCATCGCACTGTAGCGTGCATAGAGTGTGCGTCATTTGGAAGGATAGAATTTGTGGCTTTGAGTTAAATTTATGTTTGGACAGTTGGGGCTTTGAGTTGATCGGTATGGTTGGATCATGGGATTACTTCATCGAGCGAGCGTGCATCCGTGCATAAGTATCAAGTTGGAATGCTTTGTCAAGCAAAGCGTACAGTTGTGGTTCAAAATCGGGTAACTACATCGGTAAGGGCATTGTGCCACGGTAGAGGCATTGTGCTACGGAGCTTTCGGAGCGAAGGGTATTGCACCTAATCGGAGCACTATGTCGAGAAGCGGCATGGTGCATAATGGAGATAATTTGAGATGGTGCCTTGGGCTATAGTTAGAGAATGGTTATGGTGCATTAGATGGATCGAAGCGAGTATCGTTTGGTGGGGCGAGAAGGCTCCATTCTCTCGTCATACTTACCTTGTTGGACTATTGCATTGGTCATGGACAACATTTTGCACACAGGATTTGGTTTTCTCAAACGGGATATGCTCCGGGGCACCGGGACCGTTCGACCATAGGGGAAACAAATGGTAACGTGCTTTGAGAACGATGCTGGCAGTTCAAGACCACCAGGAGGGCTAGCTACTCATCGCTGGATCGGGACGAAATGCCTCGTATTTGTCCTTTATGACTTGGCTAGTGGCTTTCATATAGATAAGAGTTGGTTTCGTTTGAGATTGTGCATTCGTGTAGGCGACGACACCACTCTACCTCAAGCAAGAGTGTGCGCATCGATGATTAGATTTGTAAGACTTGGAGATGTGTTATGGTTCGATAGGTTTACGCTTAACTTACGGGATTTGAGTAGAACGGATTTGCATGCTTAGTTATCCTTGAGATTGATAAAACTTCTAGTGTATTTCTTGAGTTCAAAGCTTGCATGTTTAACCTGCTTTACAACTTTCCTTAACATATCATGCCACTGCCATAAAATTAATCTAGCTTCAAGTATAAATATTACCATATAACTGTTTGCATTCACTATCTATTTAGTGTCGGTTTAGATGAGTGCGAATCTAGGTTCAAGTAGAAAGATCACCATATAACTGCTTACATTCACTATTTACATAGTGTCAGTTCAGACGAGTGGGTTACCCCACTCACCAGTATGGTTGTATATTAACCCACGTTTGTGGACATTATTTCTAGGTACACAGGTGTAATGGCTCAGCTTGGATATACGGGACATGATGTATGGACCGGTAAGTACCTTTGTGGACAAGAGAAAGAGCAAGAGTGTTCTAAGCCACTGTGGCATTCTTCTTTGTGGCATCTTCATTTGGACCCTTGTGAGCTTCGCTGCATAAACTCTAATGTGATCTTGTTTGTAATAATACTTGGCTTTCGCTGCAACTTGGTCGTTTCAATGATAACCTTGACGTTTGACGACATCGCCTTGTGCGAGCGCAACTCCAGGCTCGTACGTCATCATGCCCCGATGAGAACGATTGTCCTACGGGAGTGCTAGCATGGTGATCTCACGTCCAGTAAGGACGATCGAACTTGCGGGAGATTGGAGCGTGATATTCATGACTTGACTACTTGTATCTGTGCTGATACACTCGAATGCACTGAGAGTGCTACTTGGTATACTTGTGAGCCATCGTGCCACTTGATTTTGCTTGCTATGTGTTATATATATTTATAATATCAAGTGATTATTTCCTTGCACGAATTTGGTAGTTGGCCAGTGACTTGCCGGGTATCTGGGCTATTTTGGTCTTGAGAGTGTTTTATGAGGCTGCCCTTATCGTTCTCTCTCTCGGACTTTCTGACTCTCTCCCTCTCTCGGCCTCCCTGACCCTCCTTTTTTGGAATACGAGTCAGGGTTAATCTGATTGATCCCTCACTTGACCAGGTTAGGCATATGGTTGTCGAAATTGAATGCCTAAAAAAAGAGTCAACTATTCATGAAGATTTTCACACTTAAAAGAGAGAATGCCTATCTTCTCTACAAAAATAGAAAGAAATCCCTGTAGCTTGAGGCAGTAGGTGCTTTCTCCAATACACAAATTAATCGGTTTCGTCAAGTTAGCTATATGATGTGTTGTGTCAACTATTGCTGGCGTCAACATAGGAACACCGCTAACGCTATACCGACTGACATCCTATACCGTCCTTAGTACAGTGGTAATTGATAAATGAATTCCTCCAAGAAAGAGTGCTACAAGGGTTGTAGACGAGAGAGGGTGTCCATGACTAGAAGGAGGTCAATCAACAAAAATCGTCTCCGGGAGGATCGATTCCAATTCGAAGTTTTCTTGTGTATTAAGATTCATTTTGAAAATAAAAATAGTGAGAGACTACCGGAGAGAGTCCAAAGAATATTTGAAAGCCTGGAATAAGGAGGTTGTCGCCCATAATCGCGATAGATTTTCCCGTTCGCCTGCCAGCCCCTCCTTCCCCAAGAAGCAGGGATGCTTTTGGTTCTCACTTAAAAGATGCTTTTTATCACCGGGCGGATCTATGAACCAAGAACTTCCAAGAAAAGGCTTTCACATGAGCAATTGTTAAAGGAAGAGAGAGTTGGGCGTCTTGCCGGGTCTTTCTTGCTTTGAGCCGAGTCTGGTAAGTAAGGACTTTGCTGGCCTTATTTTATTCAGAATAAAATTGAAAATCATAGGCTCAGGACTTGATTTGAAACTGACCTTTGATTATCCACCGATGTGAGATTAGATGGGCTGGGTCAGTCTGGATGAATGCGAGTGCATGAAAGGTCTGATCGGCTTATAGGTGGCCTTGAATTAGCTATTTTTCTCTTTCGCAAGCGCCTCCGCTTGTCGAGCTAAAGAAGGAAGAGGCTTTATCGAGTTGACTTGAACACCTATTAACTCTTTGTTGAGAAAGTGAGCCCGGAAAGGCATGATCGGTTAGACTTTGATAACTTAACTTAATCGACCAAAGATTGTCCACTATCTGTACCAGAAAGTAAGTATTCATTTTATTCATTTTTGTCATTTCATTTGAGTGGGTAGGTTAGTTGATTGGAAAGGGTTAAGCAAATGGGTCTTCGATTCATGTCACCGTCAAGAAGAAAAGTCGAAAAGCATCATTGATCTTAGGCATACAGGTAACTGGCGGAACGAAACGCTTTTGGTTCACGAATCTATGCAAATACAAGATTTTTTTTTAATGCCACTCGGCCCTAAGCCGTATCTGATCTTTTAGGCTTCCAATAGTTTGAAGAGAAGGATTCAATCCAGCCACAGGTTACCTTATGGCTACCTTGTTGACGCGTGCCGAACGGTTTTCTATATTGATTACTGCATAACGCTTTAGTGAATCCATATTGAACTCTCGAGTGACAATATGGAATTATGTCTAGCATGTACGTACTTAAGTACGACATTTAAGGAGGAATAATTATGTGTCCACGTCTTGATATTCCAGTTAACAGTAGGGTTAACTAGGCAACTAAAATTTGTAGAGCATTGGGAGGGAACAGGATTCCGAGATCATGTCTACCAGGCACCACCAGACATTAGTCATGGCGTACCAAGGTTGGTCTCCATACACGATAATGATTTAAAGGCACGGTGGACCTATGGGGGACCGGTGTATCACTACATGCTCTAATTACTGCCTCGGCTAGCCCTGCTTGGCAATGGAAAGATTTGAGAATCCCTATGTTTAATGCATTCTGGGATAACTCAGACACCACATATCAAGCCGTCGTATATGCTTAGCCGATTCAATTAAATCTATTGGTAGTTAGGAACATTGACTATTGTGGCATGATGGTTCAACCATTGTCCTTGTTTGGTTGTAGGGTTGCTCTATGTGTTGCAATAGACCTTGGACCGAAGCTTATATATATATATATATATATATATATATATATATATATATATATATATATATATATATATATATATGTGTGTGTGTGTGTGTGTGTGTGTGTGTGTGTGTGTATTATTTTGTACCTGATTGTGTATTGTTCCTTCTGTTAGTGGTCTAGGAACATGGACTGTCGTGGCATGGTGGTTCAACTATTGTCCTTGTCTGGTTGTACGATTGCACTATTGTGTTACGATAGGCTTTGAACCGAAGCTACGACACAGAAACTTTTAGCTGAAACAAAATCAAGGGACATATTCTATCTTGATGTGTTATGGCACTTCTTGTCCTTGTTTGGTGTAGGAGTGTTGTATCATGTCATGGATAGGACATACGCCATTGGTTTTGGGCTCATGTATCTACATGCTAGATCTGGATTTTTGTTTCTTCATTCGTGTTTTCTTATGTTACTTTCTATTTGGGGTCTAACCCCACTGGTTTTGCATGGTCAGGTTTAGAGGCAGAGCCCGAGAATCTAGCTTATCTTCCCATTAATGGCGCTCACTAGACGGATGGCCGCTGAGGGACACGAGTGGGTTTCTTCTTTCTTGCTCGTTATTGTACATTATATTCTTTTGGGCGTTTAGCCATTGGCACTTGTTAGCCAGCAAGTCTGAACATTAGTTTTTCTACATTACTGTAATTAATCAGACTTCAGCTAATCTCAGTTATGTAACTTTTGATACTCCACTAGCCTGACATTTTGATAGTTGGACTTCTAGACCATTTTGATGGAACGTTTGGGACGCTTTACTCTTTTATCCTATATGTTCTATGCTTATTGCTACTTGCTTGAATGATTGAGACAGAGATGTTCGGAGACTATAGGAGACTTGATTGTAGCACGCACCCTCTTGTCTTTCTACAGCCGTGATCGACGTACGACGTTCTATACCTTGTACGGGATAGCTGGCTATATCCGTCTCTGTATTTCGGTACTGAGACATGACATGGGCCTAGTCCAATATAGCACCTCATTGGTCAACTCTGATTTGGGTCATACCATGTTCCCGACAAGTAGTATCAGAGCACAAGGATACAAAGCTGGTTTGGACGGCTCTAATTGGTTCAGATGATACTGAACGTTCATGGATTATACGGGCTCTTCTCAAGGTAGAGTATGAGCATCAACTACATGAATTGGCTTCAAAGGTTGGTCTTACGGGCCCAAGGTGGAGCAAGACGTTGTGGTTGGCACACAATGGTAGTGTGGATGAATGTGTCAGGTTTGGTTCTGTGGTCGAATAGTATCGAGATGACAATGGTGCTCTGTGGTCGAACATGATCGAGATGACAATGGTGCTCGGCTAGCGGGAACGAGCAAAAGGTAACTGGGTGTGCTAAGGTTGTTCAGCTAGCGGAAACGAGCTAAGGTGGAGATTGTTGGATTGTATCTCGTTTTCGGATTAGCCCTCAAAGAGAGGTGACAATGGAGTTGGTAATTTAGTCCTACATTGGATAGGAGGTGGGATCATGAGCTGAAGATAATTGGAATTAGTTCAGGCCTTACATGGGAATTCCATTTTAAGTCCTATGAGCCCAATCCAATATCACAACTCATGGGTCAACTTCGATTTGAGTCACACCATGTTCCCAACACACTGGCTAAGACGAAGTTTTCTATAAAAAAAAACTGACACACAATTTCAATTTTGAGGTTAAAAAATATGCTCCTTCAAAAATAGGGAACTCCTGAAAGAATAGGCAGAAAGAAAGTAGTTTTAGTTGTTTTTACTTTAGGAATTAGTTTTTTAATAATAACGGTTTTGATTTAGGAAATAGTATTTAATAATTTTTTTGTAATTAGTTTTAGCTGTTTTTAATTCATAAAACGTACTAGATAATATCAGAAAATTTTAATAATAATTCGGGAGATCCCTAGGGCTCTTAAGGTTACTTGTGTTGTGCCAAGTTGGGGTCATTCTGATATCGGGGTATCCTACAGTAAATCCTAAGGCTGTCAGTAATTAGTTTTCTATGGCTTTAATTAATATTAATTTCCTAAAAATACTTAAAATTTTCCTAAATTCACATAATGTCAAAATTGAGTCTAGACTATTTGGGACTTGGTACTCTTTCTAGGCTACGATTTACCTATTGGTCAGTACATGCTTATTGGTACATCGTTTTCTCTTAGGTCGAGATTACATCATATTAGTTCTAAAAATGTAAAGTTTTTTCCATAAATTTTTAAATGCTCTATGATAGTAATCTAAACTATTTTGGTGCTATGGTACACTATTTCTAAAATATAGCTCCATATAGTTAGTTATAGCCTTTAGGGACATTGCCCTGGTAATTTTGAATTATACACATCTTACAACCCATTTCATAAGTAATTAATGGAAGGACCGGAGAAGCGTATACGTTGTCACACTCCTTGCCTTCCAAAGGTGCCTAGGGGACGGGCCAGACACAGCATAGCGACGACCCGGGAGCGTTTTTTTTCTAATCCCTAATTTGGTTTCTTGGAAAGGAAATGCTACAATTTTCGCTTTCTATTCGTCCAGGAAATGAACAATGTCACAAGCTACGGCAACAACACCGGTAGGGAAAATCAGATCCATACCAACATCAAGTAACCGTACAATTGTGGATTTCACAAAGCAACATCCACCAACATTTTTTTCATCATAAAAGACCCATTGGCAGCTAGCCAATTTTGAAGACATCGAAGATCAGCAAATTGTGCATCCAGCTAGTTAGTGGTTAATTAGAACTCTCTACTCAGTTCGACTACAGAAACTCAAAATAAGAACTTGTAATATATTTATACCACGTGGACTTATTTTTCTATTTGGGTCCTTTAAAGTATACTTACTTTTTCTGTTTAGACCCTTAAAAAAAGGCTAATTAGAGTTTAGACCCTGGATTTTATACCAGTTTTAAAAAAGGGCTAATTAGGGAACAAAACGCCCACAAATGGTATGTATTTCATTTCCTATAACATGCTAGATATTCCTAACGCTCTTTCATGTTTTTGTGTAAAGTGTATTTGTATTGATAGTAGTAACTGCAATGATATCACAATATTTGAAATAATATTTGCACATTGGAAAACACATTTTGTCTCAATCAGCTTTAAAGTGTAGGCGACAAATATGCACATCAACCTTTATGCAAATACTTTTGTATATGCCTGATGCTCTTAGTACAAACCTATAGTAAGAAAGTTGCAGATCTGAAGCAAGAATAACACTCTCTTTCATTGAAATTCTCACAAGCATGTGTTTTACGGTTATCGGGCAAATGAAATTCAATATTTTAGCTTAACTGGAAAAAAAAAATCAACAAAATACTGTCATGAACAGATACATTACAACCAAAGTTAAAATTTATACCAAAGACTTCCAACAGCAGAATCAGCTCCAGATTAGCAAGTGAACATATGTTAAAGAATGAGCTAGTTGTGGTCGCATTTTAAATGACATTGAGGTACTTCCAAAAAGAAGAGCTAACTGAACTCTTCTCCTCTGCCTTAGGCTGCAGTAATTTGTACAGGTACAATCATGAATGCTGAGAAAGAATCATATACGACCCATTTACAAATGTATTCCAGGAACTTGGTTCATATACATGAGCAACAAACTCAAAGTTCCATCTTCCTGGTAGCTAACCGTCGAAGCTGCTAGGTGGGCACAATTAAATCACAAATAACACAAAGCAAGATTCTTTGCCAATTCACTATACAGTTTCACTTTGAACAGCATTCTTTTGACGCACTAACCTCATACCATATTCAACATCTGATACCTTAACATTTATGTCTCTGTTGCTGGGTTCAGGTTCGCAATGTTCATTCTCTGATACCTTAGCATTTATGTCTGTGTTGCTGGGTTCAGATTCGCCATCTTCCTTACCTGATATCTTAGTATTTATGTCTGTGTTGCTGGATTCAGGTTCCCCATCTTCATTATCTGATACCTTCGCCTTTACGTCTGTGTCGCTGGGTTCAGGTTCATGAGATGAATCGGTATTTTGCTTCTCATTTTCAGATTTAGATGGAACACTGGCATCCAAGATTTTTGCTCCAGGCGATCCACCTTCAGCCTCTTCTGGGTCTGTTCCAACAGATGTCTCATTCAAACTCTGCTGACCTTTAACTCTCTCGAGCTCACAGTTCAGAGAAGCAGCAGGTGGATCCGATTCAGGTACTTTACTTGAATCTGATGTCTCCCTCCACTCAACCTGTTGAGGTGGCCTTTCATCATTATTACATGGACTTGTGCGTCTTAATTCTTGGGACTCTTCAGCAGAACCATTCTCCAAAATCTGGGTTCTTTCGGACTCCTCTTGATTGGATGAAGCTGAACAAACTAGGCCCTCCTTTCCACCAGCAATAATCTCATCTCTATGATCCGTACTCGTCGATGGTGAAGAAAAAGAGTCAACTGGATGATCATTACTCCTACCTTCCTCATAGGCAAACCAATTTGAATTGGTGAAGAGAGAGGTACTGCAAGAGCATAAAGCACAACAATCATAAACAGGAAAAGGCCTCAGTTTTGATATCCATAACAAATGAAAGGCCATACAATTGGGTTTACCTGTCTTGATCATCTCCCAAATGCAAAGAAGAGATGACAACTTCTGCTGATTCGTCGTCAAAGTAAGTATCCTGAAAAGAAGATATCCAACTTAACATCAGATCACAGTTGAAGGCAAGTACCAAAGAGAAGTCACATCAATGATAATATAAATGCTATTCTCTTACTATTCTGGTTGACTGAATGTGATAAACAGAATAATGCAAGAGTACCAGATGATTAAAAAATTTAATGGAATAACGGTACACTAAGCTTGTTAAATTTGTTATTAAATCTTTGAAACTTGAATCCCTCACAACCTCCTATTTGAGGGGCCCATGTATCATACCCAATAATTCCTAGTCAGCTAAGGTCGATACGAGTTTAGATTTCGTGACGCTCAGATTTGCCTTCAGTATCATAATGTTTAGACCAAGGTTCATACTTCATAGTATCTGAATCGGTTTTGTACTATCATAAGTATTGGTATCAATGTATTGCTTTTTGTTTGTCGTGCTTTTGAACTGAATAATATTCAAGATTGCTGAATCCTTTACCCACAATAGACATTTTTATTTACTTGCTTTTAGATAATACCCACAATAGATACTTTTTCATGGAATGATTCTATGGTTGATAAATGTTGTGCATTTATAAATATACAACTTTGACTGATTGTAATGGTTACAGTGTGTCAATGATGAATATTATAGAAACAACGTAACATGCTGGTCTTCGACACGATTGAAGTATTGTGTCAACGCTGATTTTTCCGCACTCTCTTTATTCTTTGTTGAACTTAAGAGGAAGCGTTGCCCAGTATCGACGTGTATCCGTGGGGATCAGTATCTGATCATAAGATTCATAACAAGCCAAAGCGATAGAATCCAATGCGTAATATAGGCCGGTACTATGAACCTTGGTTTTGACAAGTCTCCTTCTCGCGCTGACAGGTGTAATAAAAATATATGCTGGTTGGTTTTGGTTGATTTAACTTTCTCAGACCTTTAGTTCGGGTGTTTAGCATGTGAGTTGTACTCAATTCTCACTATTTCCTCTACCATTTCTGTAATCAGTTTGACACAATTATGCCAATAAGCCCAAAAGAAATTATTTCACTGAATTGGTTCGGAAGTGTGGAGAGATACTAATGAACATTCCATAAAAGCAAGAAACAAGCAAAGAAGATTCTAGGTATAACCTCATCCTCCCGTTCTGGTGATGCATCAGCCTGCATGTATGAAAACATTCAATATTAGCTTTTTTCAGAAAAATAGGTTATGAACCAATTTAAAACCATACTGAAAATGAACAGTATAAGCATGGCAAAGTTTGTACTTCATCATAAGCAAGAAAAGACTAAGACTGGGACAATTAACAATATATAAAAATAAACACAGACAACATTTATATGTTGAAACAAATAACATTTTGCAGCATCAGTCCATTAGTACTGTACATAAAATATAAAACAGTATAAAAGTTGAGGTAGGAATTAATATAAATATCAAAGTAGATGTTATACTTATCCACTAATTAAAAGCAATGTAAGATCATCTAATAAAACTCAGTTAGCTATTCTCTTGCATCTCACTTATAATCCCACATGACCATATATGTGACCATATCCATATACATCATGTTTCGGGCACAAGACTTCTTTGACACTCATGTCGAATATGACCCACCCATGTCTAGGCCCCAAATAGACCCAAAACATAGTTCAAAGTAATTTTAACATTTTTGCTATCATGTGAAACATATTCGACATGAGTGCCAAAGAAGACTTGAGTGTATATATAATTGTATCCTTGTCGTACCATATCCCCGAATTTTTGAACTCGGAATCCGTATCTTTGCCGTATCCGAAATCGTGTCTATGCAACCTAACTTGCTCCTATTTGTGTACTAAAAATCCTCATGTATCATCAATTTGAGTTCTCTCTACATTTCATGGTACTAGAGCTATGAAATTTAGAGAGAACCGTAACCCTAATTTTACTCTCCCTCTCCCTCGACCAAAACCCCAGCCGCCCCCTCTCCTCTCCTCTCCTCTCCTCTCCCTCCACAAAAAAAACAAACCCTAGCTGTGCCTACTCGCCTCCCAATTGTGATTAGAGACCGGACAACTCTATTCATTTTACCAGAGGGACCCCAATGGTCAACACAAACCTGCACCCCAATGGTCAACACAAACCTGCAGCCATATATAAATCATAACAAGGAGAGTGTACCTATAAAATTGCTTACAAATGTAGGAAACCTGTAGGCTGCTTTACCCTATGTTACCCGGACTCTCCACTTTAGGAGAAGTACCCGTGTCCATCGGGTAGGACATGGGTATTGATATGGAATTTGTATCTGGTCCTCTATAGTGACAATCAGATCCTTCATGGTCCTTTATGGTGACAATCGGAAGACTGGTAGTGAAGTAGATAGTTTATTTTAATGTGGTAGTTAAATAGACAGTTTATTTTAATATTGTAGATTGGTAGTAAAGTTATGAAACTTTACAAATTTTAATTACATTGTTTTTTTATGAAACCATACAAATTTAATTATAAGTTTAAATATACGAAACAATGCAAACTATATCACAATTGTCTTTTTATAAAATCACACAAATTTAATTAGAGAGTATGTCTTTTTATGAAACCGTGCAAATTTAATTACACGTCTTTTATGAAGACATACAAATTTAACTACATGATGTGCCTTTTTATGAAACCATAATCAAATGCATTTAGTTTAATAATCATATCCCCGTACCCGTATCCAAAATTTGGATCATTTTTAGCCGAGTCTGTGTGTCCTTCAATTATGAGTTTGAAGGACCCGACTCTTGGATATGTACCCGTATCCGACACTAGTACCCGAGTCCAGGTAACATAGGCTTTATCTAGAAAACCCAACTTGAGGCCGAAAAACCTATGCATTTAGTTCAATCTGTAGTAACTGAATTGCAGGTCGAATCACCAAAACATGATAGTTTTAGTGGTCATTGGATACTGGTCAATGTAAAGATTATATTCTTGACCTATCTGACAAAAGTAATGCCCAAATTTGACTCTGCGATTTAACAGATATTTAGATTCAAAGAATACAAAGATGTAAACTTTGTAAAGGAAAATGTATGTACTAACAAATGCCTCTTGCAGTTTTTCAAAGATCCAAAGTTATCTCAGATTATGAAGAATTAGGAAAAAAAATACTTAAATGAATTATAAAATCATGACAAAATTTCAAGATAAATTGCAATATGCAAGGAATGCAGATAAGCTTTGTAATAATCAAATTGTACACTTCTTTCTCATTTCTTTCTATATGGGCCTAAAGTACAACCACCCAAATCTCAGCATTATTTCAACAAGTATAAGCCTTCATAAGAGGCCAAGATGGATTTTGTAAATTCATAGCAATCCTTGATCTCTGTTGTCTTACACATTTCAATTTCTACCTAGGTTTAGTGATGTCATTAGTAATGTCACATACTATGTATTTTCTATATATTGTAAGGCCTTAACCCTAATAAAAAGATTCCATTTAGTTGCAATGTAGGCTTGAATGTGGCTACAAATATCTATATCACATGATTCACGTTATAAAAGGAAGAATTTCCTACACGACCAGTATGCACTTCTTCTACGTATGATACTCTTTATATATACTAGTAAATTCACGTGCATTGCACGTAGAATATATTTTTCCCTGATATTGATTAAAAACATTTTAAATATTTGAATTAAAATTTGTATACGTGCATTGCGCGTAAAATATTTATTTCCCTCATATTGATTAAAAACATTTTAAATATTTGAATTAAGATTTGTGTGTGTGTGTGTATATATATATATATATATATATATATATATATATATATATATAGTTAAGCTATAAGTTAGGATTTGTTTTCCTTAATTTTTAATTATGACGGCTCATTTAGACTAATTTTTAATTACTATTAAAAATTAGTTTTGTAATTGTTTTCTTCCGTATTTTTTCTTAACTAATTGAGGATATACATACACTTAGACGGCCCATTTTTGACCCGTTTTGGAGCTGCTTTATACACACACACAAAAACTATTATGACTAAAATTATAAGGTTAAATTGACTTCTTTACTTATGTTCCACATGACTTGAATGTCCCTTGTACTAGTAACATGTTGGGAAGGTCAAACTAGTACATGAATATAGAAATTAATAGTCTTGAGGTATAAAGATACAACATGGACAAGGATATACAACATGGACATATATTGTAGTAGTAACAGTTTTGAAAATCTACATTTATTGGCATATATTAGAATTTGCATTGCTCAGCAATTCTTTCACTCTGATATTAAGCAAAATATCATGAGCAGCCAGAAAAAAAATGACAGTTTTTCCACAATTTCATCTCAAAGACGTTTAATTAAAATAACTGCGGGAAGACAAGATGCTACCTCTGGGTTATCAACATTGTTATAGTTCCCATATTGAAACACTTGGCTCAAGTTATTCGCTAATGCTGCCACATCATAATCCCTGTTGCGGAAGTCTTCCTCATCACTGTCCCTGAATCGGTCCTGCAGTGCATTGGGATGCCTGCAAAAAATGAAGAACAGAAGTTATGTTTACGGAGAATTCAGATTCTAAGAAACATAACCATAAATACATTCATGCATGCATGCATGCACGCACGCACACATACATACATATATAATCCAATTGTCAACAAGCGGGACCAAATGGTCAACTCTTGGAGACATAGGAACCGGGGAAACCGGGTCGGAGTCTTGATTGCCCATGGACGCAATATGTGCTTAAATATTAAAGGGGGGAGGAACCGAGAATTTCAAATAGCAGATGATTGAGAGTCGGACCATAAGGAGCGGTATACCCGGGCAGAGGATCGTTGTACCGACGGTCAGCCCGAGTAGAGCATACGATGGAGATCGACCCGAACGGTGGATCGAAGAAGGATGTATCAGACAAAAAATCGAGGTTCGGCATGTAGAGGTTGAGACCCAGCTATGCCGGGGAGAGATAATGATGTAATAAGCCATGGGCTTAGCCCGGCATAGGGTGAACTAAGAGTACCTTGCTGCAAAAAATAAATAATCAAATTATTTTTCCTTCAGAATAGGTCAAGTATGGAGCATAAGAAAGCTCCATTAAAGAATTGATAGTTTTTATGTCTGGTTGTCAACTTGAAATGAACATCTATGTTGTGGTCAAATTCCAAACCAACCATGCCATGAAACCTAGACGGCCAGTTGGGTAGATAGACACTTTGGCGATGCAATTTTAGCTCATGCAACTCCATAATATCCTAGACTATAAAAAGTCTAGCTGAAGAGGCAAGTTGATACAATTGTATTATTCTCTGTGATACATCAAGCCAATGAAAGGTTCCAAACGGCAGTAGGCGGCTGCGCGGCGGAAAGAGTCCGTCTACCGCCTAGGCGGTTGATACATTTTGGATATTTTTTACTATTTTACCACAGTTTTTTGCATTATATATATATATATTAATGATGTTTCATGCATAACTATGTTGTAGAAAAAAAGATTTATTAAGTTTTAGTCTTATAAAAGTGAACCATAGACCCATAATGCTTGCAAAACCGTTTGGCCAAAACATCTTGTTAGGTATTGCTCCGTCTAGGCGTCTACCTACGCAGCCAAAGTTCCGTTGGCCACCTACTCCATCGCCTACCAAAAAGCAGTACGGAGAGAGGCCGTCTACCGCCTAGGCGTGCCTAGGCGGTCAAGGCAGCCGCAATTTAGAACACTGGTGATAAAAGTGACATTTTGTATGTAAAGCATTTTTTTACCATAGACGGATCATTCATGCATTTTATGCAACCCGATCTGAACAAATTCAAATAATGAACCACAAGTACAAGCCATCTTCCATTGTAATCTTGATGTACATCAATGGCTCATATACATGGATTAGTTATCCTTGTCAGGTCAATGGCTACAAAGAAGAATCATATACATGGATTAGTTACCCTTGTCAGTGCCGCACAGATGTGTTCACATGAGCCAATACGTCGACAACCACCTTGCTATAGACTAAGGAGACATTCTTACCGTTTGGTTAATTGGCTTAATATATGTTTGACATAGATGAATAGCAAGCCTTATCACTTCCCACTTAAATCTGATTTAATCTGACTTAGCACTACCCTTGAGTTGGTTTATTATCTCAATAGCAGCAACAAGAGGGATATTTGGTTCCCACAGCTGCGCTCAAGTGGTGTGTGCCAGCATGAGCCACATCTTTGAGTGCCCATTATACCACTTGCTGGATGCACTAGTCTGGCCAGAGATTACCTTTCATTAATTATGAACTGCTTTACTCTTCCCATAGTAATAGTCTCTAGAATAAGAGTAACAAGTCCACCAGTTTAGCCCTATTAAGTCATTAGAGCTCCATCAAGTAATTAGGACTGCCAGGAGACCAGATGAAAATCTTAATATCTAATCAAGTAGGAATATCAATCAAAAGAAAGGTTTTTATCCAGGGATGCATATTTCCCACTTTACATGTATTTTTGGCGTCCTCAGAACCCAAGAAACGAGAAACATTCAGTACCCAGACCCATTTACCAGGCTAGATCTGGGTTTGTTCACATAGGATACAGCCAAGTTCACCCTACTGGTAGCTGCACCACGTTCTTCTGAGTGAGTCGCCAGGGCTTAATAAAGCCCTCACAGGATAGGTCGGATATCAACTATAAACTGGACCCCCTTCTAAGGGCAACTCTGATTTTCACAAAAGCTGTCTCCATCTTATTGGGAAAGCCAAAAGTTGGTTCATATTAAATGAGCAACTCAGAATATTAGACGACCAATAAATTATACCAGAAGGCCCAACTAAGGAAACTTGCAGTCACAGAAAGAAAAGCCACAGCTCACTTCCTCTCTGAGTTTGTGCTCACAGGCAAGAGAAGACATAAGAGCTGTGTCCTAGCATTTTGGAGAATTTCCATGGTCAACATTTCGTGTCAAAGTACCTATGTACTATACTTGTTTTGGACCGACACTTCATTCAGGCATATTATAGAAAGAATCTAAATTTCGAGATCTTGAGAACTAATGAAATTACACATTATTGAACTTCGAGATATCATAGCATATAAAGCATCAAGAACCTACCCACAGACCCACTGGTGGACATTTTCGATTGCATTTCGCTTCAGCAGCACATTTGCATGCCAATCAGCCCATTCATTCTTTTTCTGCAGTAACACGTAATTGGTTCAACTTCCTCCAACATAGGCATAACATAGAATCAAATACCCAGAAGAATTTCAGACCAGATAAATATCAGTTCTGATTTGTTGATAGATAAATATGTGGAGAAATAACTAAAAAAGTTCAAGACGTGCATGAATAAAGCAATTTTTCAACATTTCTTCCGTGTCACACAACCTGGAAAGAGATGCAAGGGTAACACAAGTCAATTATTAACAGGAGAATAGATAACAATCTATATTCACTAATTAACCAGAAGATAAGAGTAGGTTCTTAACTATAACTATGTTACCCCGACAAAATCTGTTTTGCATTATCCTTGTCTAGCAACTTGGTTGGTTAAGAGTCGTCAATTGTCGAAGTCCAGTAACTCAATACAGTGCCATGCTAAATAACATGTTCAAGACTGTTCAAAACTCATCGAACTCAAACCAATGCTCCAAGCCTGATGGAAGTAAGCGGTTTCGAGGAGGTTCCCAGGCATTACATATTAACACAACTCAGAAAGGTGAACAACCCCTTTTCTAGTTACTTTAGTAGATACTTAATAAATCAGGGTGGGAATTTCACCATTCTCCTAATAATAGTAATATCAGATATACATAATTCTGTTACAAGGATGCAGAAGAATATGTTATCTTTTAGGTATATTTTGGATTAGTAGGCTAGTCGGATATGGTTTTTTAAAAGCCCGTAAGGCTCATGCCTAGGAGTTGCCTGAGGCTGGAGACTCAACTTTGTGCCTCGTTCCCATCAAGGTTCAAAGTATCGGAATCGGAATCGGACCATTCCTATGAGTATCGAGATCGGTGGTATCGGTAGTATCAACGGTTTCGGATTGGAGTATCGAATTTTTTGGTATCGGAAAGCAAATAACTATTAGTAAATTATTAACATTTTAGAAAATATATTTTATACATTTATGCATAATTTTAAATATTTCAAGTGTTGTTTCTTAGTATTTTTGAAATTGAATGAAATAGTAGTCACCCTTGTCGATTGATTTACATGTGATAGATAAGTTTTCCTCTTTTATATGCTTTTACAACCTTACTATGCTTTTACACCCTTACTAATTGGTCATTTTCATTCAATTTTCTTTGTCGAATTGACCGGAAAAGAGACATCTTATGTCGGTATCAGTCAATATCGGGTATCGGTCGGTATCGGATCGGAACATGCCAAACTATAACGGTATCAGCCTTATTGGGTCGGTATCGGCCAATTTTGTAAACTATGGTTCCCATGAGGCTAGACTCATTCGCTAGGCTCACATCTCATGCATCTCACGCCTACTTTTGAGGCGCATATGAGTGGCACAAGGATTGTTTCTCTCCTTTTTATTTGTTATGTTCTTTTGTATTATATATAAGTCAGTGGGATGGCACGACCCATCCTAAGAAAAGGGGTAGGGACAAGATACTACTTCCGTCACTACTTACAAAACCTAACTCGGATATGTTTTGAGTTCAAGGTAGCATCTTATATCTTCCAATTGTCAACCCATTTTTACAACTAGAAAATAATTCACCATGCATACGGAGGTAAAAGTGGCTCCATAGGGTTATCCTATTTATTTCCGCTTCCTTATAGGAACCTCTAGAAAGCTTTGAAACGTCGTCCCCGATCCGCTTCCTCTTTCATTGGTTTCATTGGTGCTTTGTTTGGGTAACGACCTATGTCCTAGGATTCCATCGCCTCCATAAAAGTCCTGGGAGAGGAACCTTAATATCATGAAGGCGCTATAAGCACTCACTAATGCTTGCCTTTATCCGAGATATAGTGATTTTTTAACCAGAACAAGACATAGACTAATAGGCAAAAGTACTCACCAAATCAATTCTCTTCTTCAATTCCAAAAGAGCATGATGGCTCGATATCGAAGAACCCTTCCACTCAATTTGAGTGAGGGATACCACCTATGAAATAATGTCTTACTCAACGAGGACTGCACTTCTACTATGGCTTCCGGTCCAAGAACTATTCGGCTTAAACTTTTAGGATTTTAGTGTCTATATAATAATTTAACTAATCTTTCTATCGAAAATTGAAATTAATATATTTCCAATCATGATTTTTAGGCCAAGTTCGGATTATAGTTTTGTGAGATGCGTTTGTTTGAATGGTCAGTTGCAAAATGAAGATGTGTTTGGCCCACTTCATTCAGAATGGACTTTCGTTCAATAATTTATTGGGTTTATGGATTTGAAAATTGACTTTCAAATGGATAAAAATGAAGGATATGCACAAGTGTCAAGGTGATTTGATATGAAGGGACCATCATGAATAGGTAAAGAAGGGTGATTGGATAAAAAAAAATATGTAGATTATGTTTGTTTAAAATATAAAAGGATTAAGACGAATAATATTGGAAATATTTATATCTACTGTCTGAAATGGGTGATTAGATATGAAGTAGGTTGTTTCTTCATTCACTCTGTAATCTGCTAGGGATTTAACAAAATAATTTGGGTAAATTTGTCTTTTAAAGAAAAGGTATCTAAAACAAATCTGGAATTCATGTTATGTTTTCTTGAATGGCTGACCTTCGAGCATTGTCGTTTCCCTCTACGAGCCTACGTTGATGCTTACGTTTGGTTAGAATGTAAACATAAAACCAACAAAAAAGACATAAATGTAATCCAAACTAGGTCTTAATGTTATGGTTCCAATCATAAAAGGATCATTTTTGAAAATATTGTCACAAACTGGATCGTAAGGATAGAAACTCTATCAAATGTATCAAGTTAATCAACTAAGCTTACTATTGTAATTAACAAGTTTTGTAATGGAGGTTGTTGATGATGATGACAGATACAAATACGTTTATAGTGCTGGTGAATATGATATATGGATGACAATGATGATTTTAAGGGTTTTGCCAATTTCTTATTGTTAAGCGACATATTAGGTAGTGGGCTTTAGTCCCACATCGGATAGAATAATAGAGAGAGGGGTCAACCTCTCATATATATATGTAGTCTTTTTCATCTATGAAAATTATTCCATTATTCTAATTCTACATGGTATCAGAGCCATAACCCCCCCCCCCCCCCCACCCCTATCTCTCTCTTTCTCCACAAGAAAAAAAAAAACTCTAACCCTAGCCGCCCCCTGCCCGCCGCCACTACCCCGCTGACTTCCCCCCCCCCCCCCCCCGCTCCGCTAACCCCCCCCTCCGCTCCTCCAGCACCCCCCCCCCCCCCCCCGCCGGCCGCATGTCCCTGGTTCTCCATGCGAATTCCTTTTCCAAGACTCTGGACTAAAATAGCGCAGAATCCTGAGAACTGTCTGCCAATGTGGAACTCGTGGAGAAGACAAATCTACTCACGACACTGACGGCAAAAAAAATACTTGGACGAGTCATAACCGCCAAGTAGTTGAGATTTCCAAGTACTAGACGATATTGATCCGGATTCGTCATTAGTACCACCTTGTCGGGGAGTAACTTTTCTCCTGGGTCCATCGGCAACATTGCTATCTTGGCTTGCATCATTCCTGCATCATGTAGTATGTCTAGCACATTTTCTCTGCGACATGACAATGTGCTTCTTTTTCCGTATGACTTCAACACCCAAGAAGTAGTTTAATGATTACATATCCTTGGTCTGAAATTGTTCTCCCAGGAACTTCTTCAGTCCTGCAATGTCCTGACTGTCGTCTCCTGTGATTACAATGTCATCAACATAAACACCAAGGAGTATCCTTCCCGCCGATGTCTGTCGGTAAAATACTGAAAGATCCTTCTTTGATTGACACATGCCAAACTAAGTGACCACATCTGTAAACCGACCAAACCATGCACGAGATGATTGTTTGAGACCATAGAGGGCCTTCCTCAGATGACACACTTTATTCTCCCTTGCAACGAACCTGGAAGGTTGCACCACATATACCTCTTCATCAAGGTCCCCGTGGAGGAAGGCATTCTTGATATCCAACTGGAGTAGCGGTCAGTCATAGCGAACAGCTAAGGCCAAGAGTACGCCCACAGAGGTCATCCTGACAACTGGGAAGAATGTCTCAAAATAATTCTCATCATTAGTCTGGAAATATCCTTTAGCTATCAGACGTGTCTTTAGTCGATCAAGGGTGCTATCTGGTTTCACTTTGATCGTGAATACCTATTTGCAACCGACAGTCTGTTTACCAGGCGACAAATTTACCAAGTCTTAAGTATAGTTCTTCCGAAGCGCTTTCATCTCATCTTTCATAGAAGCACTCCAACCGGGATGTTTGTGACCCTCCTCAGCAGAATTAAAAATCTGAATCCCATCAATAGTAACTATTAAGGACTGAGTGCGGCTCGCAAGCCCTTTTTAGTTTTCAACATGCACGACGAGGTCGAGCTGGTGGAACAGGCGGAGCCGAAGACGGAGACGAATCAGTCGACGTGTCTTTAGTCGATCAAGGGTGCTATCTGGTTTCACTTTGATCGTGAATACCTATTTGCAACCGACAGCCTGTTTACCAGGCGACAAATTTACCAAGTCTTAAGTATAGTTCTCCCGAAGCGCTTTCATCTCATCTTTCATAGTAGCATTCCAACCGGGATGTTTGAGACCCTCCTCAGCTGAATCCCATCAATAGTAGCTATTAAGGACTGAGTGCGGCTCGCAAACCCTTTGTAGTTTTCAACATACAAAGGATGATCTCAATAGGCACGACGAGGTCGAGCTGGTGGAACAGGCGGAACCGAAGACGAAGACGAATCAGTCGAGCCAGAGAAGGAGGATAACTATGTGACCATGGACATTATTTGCAACGATCGATCGGGCGACGGTAATGCTGACTGAGTCGGTGTCTGCGGATCGTCGGACTGGAGTACTGGCTCGATAGGGAAGGACATCCTAACAGGGGTTGTTGTGCTTGAACTGGGAACAACAAGAAGTCATCTTCTGGGTAAACATGGGACACTGGTCCTGGAGTTTGTGGAAGTGGAGGAAACTCGGTTTCAACAAAGGTAGCATCCCGAGAGAAAAAATACCTCTTCAAGACTGGAAAAAAATATTGATACCATTTGTGATCCTTAGGATATCCAAAAAAAAATACATTGGATAGTCTTTGGATCCAATTTAGAAAGAGTTGGTCGGGTATCCCTAACATAACACAAACAACCAAAGATTCGGAGAGGTGGAGGAAACGGCTCTCGTTTGGGATATAACCGAGAGATTGGAGTATTACCATTGAGGACAGACGACGGCATGCGATTAATGAGATAGCAAGCCGTAAGAACAGCATCCGACCAAAATCTTTTTGGGGTACGTGCTTGGAACATAAGAGCACGCGTTGTTTCTAAAAAATGACGATTTTTGCGTTCAGCCACACCATTCTGTTGTGGTGTGTAAGGACATGAGGTTTGGTGGATGATGTCATTCCGAGACAGATGTGAAACAAACTCACGAGACATACTCACGACCATTGTCACTTCGAACGCATTTAATCGAAACACCAAATTGTGTTCTAATTTCCGCATGAAAATTGCACCAAATGTTAAATAATTCGGAGCAATTTTTAATGAGTTAAACAAAAGTGACACGTGAGTAGTCATCAACAAAGGTAACAAAGTACTTGAATTCCATCACAGATTCAAGCGGATACGGTCCCCATATATCGGAATATACCAACTCGAAGGGAGCAGAAGCAATTTTATTCTGACTAACCGGATAGAAAATCCGGTGATGCTTAGCTAAGCTACATGACTAACAATGAAAAGAAACATCTAAAGATTGGTACATTTTCTGGAGTGCTTGGACGAATGGATGTCCTAACCGGCAGTGTAACTCAAAAGGATCAAGTTTCACACAAGCACAGGCAACAGAGAAAGTTTCGTCAAACAGGTACAAGCCTCTAGCCACATGTCCCCTACTGATAGTCCGTCCAGTCTTTAGGTCCTAAAAACACAACCATCAGGAAAGAATGTTACCGAGCAGTGCATATCGCGAGTAATCCGACTAATTGAGAGTAAGTTGAATGGGTTTCCAGGGGTATGTAATACAAAATGTAGTGACAGTCCCGAAGAAAGACGGGCAAATCATTTTTCACGGACTGTTAGCGAACCACCATTGGCACATGTAATATTAGACATACGACCAACCGGTGCATAGTTTCGTATCATACCTGTGTCGCCTGTCAAGTGAGCAGACGCACCAGAATCAAGGACCCATTACTTTGACTGTATCACACATGCCGCTGAGTACCCTGATGTGGACCCAAAAGTAGAGGCTTCACCTCGACGTTGAGCTTGAAACTCAACAAAGTCTACATATGCTTCATCAGTCATCTGTACTGATCGGCCGCCAAGATCAGGAGTATCTGAGGTAACATTGGCAGCAGGAGCTTTAGTACACTGCCACTGAAAATGTCCCTGTAAACCACAGTTAAAGCAGGTGCGTTGTCGACCTCCATCACAACCGCCAATGCCTCGTCCACCATCACGACCAATATTGCGGCCACCACGTCGTCCACCACGACCACCGAAAATCCAGTACGAGAGGCACCAAGAGCAGATCGATCAGCAGGAGCATCACTTGGAGAGGTCTCGACAACCTTTGTCCGTAAAACACGAAAATGTGCTTTCATTAGAGATGGAACCTCAGCTTCAGAAATGATCTGAGAGCGAGCTGAGTCTGCATCAGGACGGAGAGAGGCAAGATATGTCATCACATGAAGATGCTCACATTGAGCCCTCGCTTTATTGATATCCGTCGTCACAGATAATATATGGTCAAATTTATCGATCATAGCCTTAAAAGCCCGAAAGTGATCCTTATGAGACTTGTCGCCCTGTTCTGCCCGGTAGACGCCGACAACCGAGTCGTAGATACGAGACAAGTCATGTTTTCCATCAAACGTCGTCGCTAGGACCTCCCATAGCTCCTTTACTGTGTCCGTGTTTTGAACCATGTCCTCTACCGATGGTTCCATGGAGTTCATCAACTGGGTAAACAGTCGACTATCATCCGTCTCTCACTGCTTAAACGTGGGATCAGTCGTCTTCGGAGGGTTGTCAGTCAGATGCTTGGACAACCGCATACCCCAAAGTGTCTTCTCAGCCTTCTTCCGCCATGTTGAGTATCCGTCTGGTCAGTCCAACCGCCGATCAACGTGTCGAATCGAAGAGATCGTCGTGCCAGTGCCCGTTGATCCCGCCAATGCGTTTCCAACACCGGTATTAACGTGGACACAGAATCGAAGAGATCGCCGTGTCATAATGCTTTTGATTCTTCCTAACCCCAATAATCACATCAACTTTTCCAGTGCGCTATCAACGTGGCCAGAACCGGCACGCGCATGGAAAGATCGTATGGGAATCACACATGCCAGGACACAGAAGTAACCCAAGTAACTCTCTGTGTAGATCCTTATACGGATATCGAAGCGGAGCGGACTTTGTTGAGTTTCAACTGTGGTATTTCGTCCTAACCGGCAGTGTAACTAATTATATACTTATTATTATGAACTTTTGATAGTTTGTTTCGAGTTCAGACTGTGGTACCGTTAGTTGTTATCGTTATGATTTTATGTAGTCCATTTTTTAACTATTTTAATGGTGTTATGAATTGATTAGACAAAATACCAATTTATTTATTTATTTGAAACTATATTGTTAAAAGAAATCTGAATGTGTACCTCACGCCAAGGATCTAGAGGACCCTAGCGCATCGACGATGCCTCGTGCCTTCATAAAACCTTGTTTGCACCTATTAGATTTAATCTATAGTTGTAGATTGAGTCGAAAGTCTACTTTTCGATATTGTTTTCTTAAATTATTATGATTAAGAAAAATTCTCCATGGAGAGTATATTGGTTAATACACATATTATTTCAACCAAATTAGAGCTCACCATCAATCATTCTACCTTTGGAATCACAACATGGTATCAGAACTTGGTACCATGAAACTCAACAAAGGATTTAAATTAGTATAACTTGTTTCTTTTAGGCCTGACTCGAACCCAGGACGTGTCAGTTATCCCTCACCAACACCCACGGGTTGGGCCACCCTTAAAACTCGTTTTTGGCCGAGAACAAAATAACCCCCTTGTTTTCAAAATCAATCAGAAGTCTTACATTTCGGTATCCATAACCTTTGTCTGGTTTTGTGTCGGGTTATTGTGATCCAAGTCTTACATTTCGGTATCCATAACCTTTGTCTGGTTTTGTGTCGGGTTATTGTGATCCATTTTTCACCAAAACAACATTCTTTATGTTTTCTCCGGGGGTCTACTTGACTCTTTGCCAAAGAGATTATTAAAATGGCAGTGTAGGCTACGACCATACTTTGGATTATGTTGGTGTTAGATTTGGCATCAAGGATTAAAGTTTCGGCCAAAATCGATACATTTACATGTGGTCCCAAGTTCGAAACAAACTTATGGATACCAACTAAAACTCATAAAACATCCATGGGATAAAAAGAAACTCAGTTCTTGTTGTTTTCATGTTTGAGTTGCAATCGTCTTGCATCTACTTGTGGATTCCAAATTTTCAACTATAAGAGGAACAAAGAAAATTTTATAAGTTAGAAATTTATGCATATATAACTAAAATAAAAATATATAACTATACTTAGATATTAAATATGTATTTTTAATTTAATGTAAATTACATAAAATTATATTAGAGATGAAGTAATATAAAATTGTATTACTTGGACACAAAATAGGTGCAAATTACTTTGATAATTTAGTAAGTCGTGGTTAGTATTAATAAATAATTCATTTAGTCATCTATAAATTTGATATCAGCTAACAGTGCGAACCTTCGGACAAGGACACTGAAATGGTAGGTGATAACAAACCGGGACATTTACGCATTTCAAGTAGACATGAGGTTACTTATTTTCAACTGGGCCTCAATAAATAATATTCAATTTAGAAACGGAAAAAGGTTTCTCCATAGTCCACCAGTAGGGTGAGGCCGTCGGCAATGAGACGAGGCTTGAGGCATTCAATAACACAATCTGGATTGTGCTCGACAGTGCACACCTATCTACAACTAAAACATGTATGCCCCTGAAGTAGAGTAACAAGATCCCATGTTCCATTAGACAGAAGATCTTTTATACTTCCTCGTCCATGAGCACGTCAGCCAGGAAGTTGAAGAGTTGCCTAGAAGTAGGAATAGAAACACTAAACGAGCAAAAAGGTTTGGTGAAGGTTACCTTATGTGAAGGTTACCTTCTTCTTGACAGATTTTGGAAGGCTTCGCTAAGATACCCGTTGGCATAGTATAAGCGAAAGGTTTTGATAGTGGAGTTAAATTTATTTTTGATTTCTTGATTGAAGAGTTTAAAATTTGGAAGAATTTCAGTCCTATCACGGGAAAAGAAAAGCCAAGTCATCGAGAGTTATCACCAATAAAGGTTGCAAAGTAACAAAACCCAAACAGACTTCGTTGTTTATAGGAACCCCAAAAATTAGTGTGGAAGAATCAAGAATGAGAACATACTATTGACTGGAGAAAAGGAGAAGCAATGGTGCTTCCCCAAAATACAAGCAGACTCGAAAAGATATGTTAGAAACCATAGTTTTGAGAACTGAGAGAGAGAGAGATGGCTAAGCCATTGATGCCAATCAATCAGAGAAACTGAAACTAAAGCCAATGGAGGAACATACAGATGGTACAATCAATGTGCCTCATGTCCCCCACTAATTACTGCAGTCGTCTTTAGATCCTCAATTACAAAAGAAGAAGGAAAAAAAATTTAGTGAGCACATCTTTGATTAGATAACTCACAAAAACAAGAGTAACTTGTAAATATGGAACTACAAGAACATATTGCTGGTCTATTATGGGGATTAACTTAATTGTACTGGAGATAAGAGCAGCATCTTCATTGGCCAAAAAGATAAATTCGTGGCAGTAAGATTTAAAATATTCAAGACTATGGTGAGACATGAGGTCAGAGGCCCCGGAGTCGAGGACCAAAGGGGTAGACTAAGAGAGAAAAGTGAAACCTGAGATAGTGGAAACATTGGCAGATGAATAAGTGGACACATCATGCTTTGAAGGTCCACAAAGTGTTATGTATCTCTAACAGATAGACATGTCAATGAATATAAATTATGGAAACATCTTGATACACACACACACACTAGTAACGTGCACGTGTATTGCACGAGCGTAAAAAAATGTTGAAAAAAAAAATTAAATATTAATTTATTATAAATATTGTCGGTCTCTAGGAATTGAACTCAAGCAACCAATGAAAATGCCTCCCACCTTAACCACTTGAGTTAAAGGTGTTTAGTTATAATTAAATCATATTAGGTAGTTAAATAATTAGTTTTTTTAAAATAATTAATGGAGTATTTACAAACGGCTTAGACGACTCAATTTTGAGCCGTTTCCAAGCCACCTTATATATATACACAATGGGATTGTAGTGGCAGTCAGGAAAGGCCATGCCCTCACCCCTCATTTTTGTTCATAGCTTTTTAACTTTTTATATGGACCATGGCTAGCAGATTATTAGAGTTTTTATATAGGGCCCCTAACACTTAGTTATTTTTTTCTTTATCTAATTTAGTTCTTAGATGAAATTTGTGGTTACTCATTTCCTTATGGAACTCTCTTGTGAAAATTTAAATTTCATTACATGTGATTTTGTTATAGTTTTTCATTTATGGAACCCAAATAATGTTGAAAATTTTAAGTATTCTGTATCAATGTTTTAAAACTGGTCCAACCATTACAATATTTGTGTAACATGATTAACTCGGTTGCTTGTGCGACTCAAACTTGAAGGTTTATTGCTCTCTAGCTAGGGTCTACGCTTCAATTCATCAAGATGAGAATAGACAAAATGAAATTCGCTTTACTTGTATAAAGTATAAACAAGGTTGGTTTTGGGTTGGGTGTCAATCGACCACAAAATTACCTTAGCCCAATAAAAATGCTCAAAAGTTGAAAAAAGTCTACTTAAATGACCCATAGCGTTTAAATTTTAAAACACCTACTCACCTACTACTTATGCATGCTCTACCTCTTCCCTCCTTCCCCCTCCAAACCCAATGCTTGTGCATTTGAGCTTGGCAAGCAGGAGGGGAGGAAGAGAAAGGAAAGGAAAATTGAAGATGTGGGAATAGAGGAGGAAGAAGGAGTTGGTGGTGATTTAGCACATTCACATTGTTTGCAGTAACGATCGATACGATACTACCGATAGCGATATGGTTTGGCATGTCATGATCTAATACTGACCGCTACCGATATTGACTAATACTGAAAATAGGGGTCGCTTTCCCAATCAATTCGACAGCGAAAATTGAGCAAAAAAGACCATCAGCGAGGGTGTAAAAATATGTAAATGAAGAAAACTTATTATCGCATATAAACCCGTCATCAAGGGTGACTATTTTCATTCAATACAAAATAATAACATCCAATACAAAATACTAAGAAACAACACAGAAAAATCTCCAAATTATGTCTAAATGTATAAAATATTTTTTCTAAACTTTTTATAATTATTTGCTTTTCGATGCAAAAAAAATTTGAAACCGTCGATACTACTGATACTGTCGATCCTGGTACTCAAAGGAAGGGTCTGATACCGATTCCGTTAGTGCGAACCTTGGGTTAGAATGGAAGAGTGAAAAGAAAGGAAAAATTGAGTGGGTGAGGTAGAGAGGAAAGAGAGGAGCTGGTGTTAATGGATTTAAAGTAGGGAGGAGTAGGAGGAGGAGGCTTTGGGTTACTTTGGCCAACATGGACAGAAGGGGATAATTCAATTTTTATTAATATGAATGACTTGTAAGAAAATTACAAGATTTGAGCGACTTATTTATAGATATGGTACACTCAAGGGACTTATATGAACAGCCATTTGTACAAATGATCTATTGTTGAAAGATTTCCTAGAATATTGGTAGTTATATTTAGTTAGTAGAGAGATTTGTGGGCTAGAATAAAAGTCTTAGGAATCAGTTTTTATTTTCCTCTTAATTAAAAAGATTGTCTTTTCTGTTTTTCGGTTTCTTTTATGTTTCTTCTGGTTTTTTGTTTCCTAGAAGAGATCTATAAAAACTTGTACATCAATATAGGAAGACGATTCAACCACTTCTTCATATTCAATTCTTTATTTTTATGGTATCATAGTAGAAAATAAATCCTAGGGTTTGAATCCAATTTTTTGTCCCCAAAATGTCTGAAGTTATGTCCAGCCTCCTCAGTCATCTCAGCCCGAGCTTCAAACCGTCAGGAGTTCATCTGAAAACCACCCCATTCATATTACTACAATCCGACTAAATGGTGATTTGTTCGCATGTACATCATTGGGAGATGCAAGATCGGCTATCTCACAGGAGATTCAACGAAGTCCAACGTGAAGGATCCAATCTATGCTATTTGGGACACTGAAAACTCAATGGTGATGACATAGTTGGTAAATTCCATGGCCAAAGAGATAAGTGTGAAATACCTTTGTTACTCTATAGCCAAGGAATTATGGGACAACGTTTCACAGATATAATTCGGTCTTCTAGGGAATCAATCCCAAGTATACGAGTTAATCCTACGACTGGAGGAAATTCGTTAAGGTGAGAACTCTGTGACAAAGTATTTTAATTCTCTTAAAAGGATTTAGCAGGACATGGACTTATTCAACAATTACGAGTGAAAATCACCCAAGGATTACATTCAATACAAGAAGGCGGATATTGGTTCAATCTTCAAATTCCTTATAGGTTTGAATGTTGAATATGATAAGGTCCGTGACCGAATAGTTGGAAGAAATCCCATGCCTCCAATTGGGGAAGTATTTACAAAGGTACAGAGAGAAGAAAGCCAAAGACGTGATGCAAGAAAGAAAGCCGAAGACATGTGATGCTAGAAAGGAAGGGTCGACCTTGGCCATTCTTGAAGCTCAAGTCAATCGTAGAACATCCCAAAATCAGCGTGCAGAAGACAGAAATAACCTACGCTGACTACTGTGGAAAACCATGCTATACTCGAGAGAATTGCTACAAGTTGAATGGTAGACCATTTAATGGTAGGGCAAACAAATCCGATGAACTGAGCACACCTGCAGCAAATGAGGGTGAGTCATCTCTGTTCAGCAAAGAGCAATTAGGTCATCTTCTTAAACTACTAAAATCATATTCGTCACCTAATGCTTCTATCGGTTCTATGGCACAGACAGGTAACAATCCTTTAGCACTTTCTGTTCTTGGAAGAACCGGACCTTGGATCATAGATTCAGGGGCCTCTGATCATATGACAAGTTGCTCACAATTGTTTGGTTCATATTACCCGTGTTTTGGTATCGAAAAAGTTAGAATAGTTGATGGTAGTTTTTCACCCATTGCAGACAAAGGGCACATTAAAATTTCAGAAAAAAAATCACTCTAAAATCAGTTTTACATGTTCCAAAACTTTTGTAATCTTCTTTCCATCAACAAATTGTCTAAAGACTAATTGTTCCATTCTTTTCTTTTCTTCCACTTGTGTTTTTCAGGACCGAAACTCGAGGAAGAGGATTGGAACTACTAAAGAAAAAATGGGATGTACTACGATGAAACTGCTTTCGGAAATAAAAAAAAAGCTAATGGATTAGGTAGTACTAGTTCAAACTTTGTCTATGATCAAGTCATCTTATGGCATAAGAGATAAGGGCATCCTAGTTTCCCATATTTCAAACATTTATTTCTTGAGTTGTTTAAAGGAATTGATTGTTCAAATTTTCATTTTGAAGCTTGTCATTTGGCTAAAGACCGTCTTTCATTTCCAATAAAATCATATTCTGTTTCAAAATCATTTTATTTGTTTCATAAATGTTTGAGCCCATCTAAAGTTAACGTACTTTCTGGCGAAAAATGGTTTGTAACCTTTATTGATGACCACACAAAGAGTATGCTAGGTTTATTTGTTGGAAAAGAAGTCCGAAGTTGAACAACGGTTTAAAGATTTTTTTTCCTTATGATTGAAAATCAATTTCAGACAAAAATTGGCATTCTAAGAACGTATAATGGGACTGAATATTTTAACAAATATTTGGGAACATTGCTTTTTGGAAAAAGGTATTATCCATCAATCAACTTGTCGTGACACACCACAACAAGATGATATTGCCGAAAGAAAAAATAGACATTTACTTGAAGTTACTCGAACATTATGTTTTCAACGAATGTTCCTAAATATCTCTAGGGTAATGCACTCTTAACTGCTTGTTATCTAATACCTAGAATGTCATCTCAAGTTTTGAAATTTGATGAAATTTGAAACACCCTTACAGATTTTAAAAAGTTTTCTTCCCACATCTCAGATAACTGCAAATCTTTCTTTAAAGGTGTTTGGTTGCATTTGTTATGTGTATATACCAAATATTTTTCGATCAAAACTGGACCCAAAAGTTGATGAATGTGTTTTCATTGGTTATGCATCTAATAAAAGGGGATACAAATGTTTTAATCCAGTTACAAAGAAATTTTTCGATAGTATAGAGTAAGCTTTGTTGAGGATCAACCTTTCTTTCAAAAAAAAAATCTTTTCAGGGAGAGAACCTGGTAGAAGAAAATACGTTTTGGAACACTTTACCTATTTCGAAGATGTCTATGCATATGTCTATACCTTTGGTTAATTCTGATAAACATTTTATGGGAACACATGTTGGAAGTATGGAAACTAGTGGTAGTGCTCTTAATCCTACTTTGCCAGATGTTACTTTATTAGAGACAGGGGGAGACATCTATACCTTAAATTAATTCTGATAAGCATTTTATGGGAACACATGTTGGTAGTATGAAAACTAGTGGTAGTGCTCTTAATCCTACTTTGTCAGATGTTACTTTATCAGAGACGGGGAGACGTGCTTCCAATGGATCACAATCCTAAGTCTGAGATTCAGGTCTCTATACCAGGGGGAAAAAAAGTTTGACCGAAAACATTATCAAAGATTTATTGGAAGACTAATCTATCTGGAGCACACTAGACCTAACATAGCTTTTGTAGTAAGTGTTATAAGTCAGTTCATGCATTCACCTGGACCTACTCACTTTGCAGCCATATTCAGAATTTTGAGATATCTCAAAGGAACTCCAGAGATAGGACTTTTGTTCAAAAATAGAGGTCATTTTCAGGTAGAAGCCTACACCAGATTGGGCAGGCAATGATAGAAGATCCACCTCAGATTATTGCACCTTTGTAGGGGGGGTCTAGTTACTAGGATAAGCAAAAAACAAAGCGTTGTGGCAAGGAGTTGCGCTGAAGCAGAATTCCGCTATGTGGCACATGAATTTTGTGAAGTGTTAAGGATCAAAAGACTCCTATAAGAGTTGAAGGTTCCTATACCAACACCTATTAAAGTCTATTTTTGACAACAAGGCTGCAATTTCTATAGTTCACAATTCAGATCTACACGACAGAACAAAGCATATAGAAGTGGACAAACATTTCATCAAGGAGAAGATAGACAGAGGCGTGATATGCATGTCTTACATACCTACCTCGGGCCAAGCAGTAGACATACTAACCAAAGGATTTCCTAAGGCGCAGTACAAGAATTTAGTTAGCAAGCTTGTCATGAGTGATATCTTCATACCAGTTTGAGGGAGAGTGTTAAAAGATTTTCTAGAATAATGGCAGTTATATTTAGTTAGTAGAGAGACTTGTGGGCTGGAATAGAAGTCTTAGGAATCAATTTTATTTTCCTCTTAATTAGGAAGATTGCCTTCTCTGTTTTTTGTTTCTTTTTTCTTTATTCTGTTTCCTAGAAAAGATCTATAAATACTTGTACATCAATATAGAAAGATGATTCAACCACTTCTTTATATTCAATTATCTGTTTTTTATCTATATACTTCAATATGGTTCGGTTCGTAGCAGATTTTACAACAAATTAGTTAGGCCTACTCTTCATGTATCAGTAACAAGTACGAACAAGTACGAAAAGAGTATTCTCGGTTATAGATAAAAAATAAACTCTTGAATGGTTTTTTGACTGTCTACTTTGAAACAGTGTTCTAAAAATCGGCCTAGGCGGCCACCGGCCGAACCGAAAATTCCATGTTCTGGCCCCTTGTGCGCCTCTTCGGGCCAGTTCGACTGAGCGGATTTTGAGTTTTTTTTGTTTTTTTCATGCTTAGTTGTATTGTGGGTATATTGTTTGGATTTTAAGATTGGATTTGGATTTAGAACATTAAAATTTTAAATTTGTAATATATATTTCAAATTTCAAATTTCAAATTTCAAATTTCAAATTTCAAATTTCAAATTTCAAATTTCAAATTTCAAAAAATTATGAATTGTATTATGGATTTAGAAGATGTTTGGATTTCAAATTTAAAAAAACAGTTTGGCGTCTAGACGCTAGACGAAACTCCGCCGCACCGAATCCGCCTAGCGAATTTTAGAACACGGTTTTGAAAAGAATTATTTGTGCAAATGCTAACAACATTCACCTCCACCCACCCACCCCTCCCACACCCCCCTAAAAAAAATCCTAGCTTTGCCACTGCATACATGTGTGCTATGTAAGTATAGTATGTATAAACAAAACAAGTTGATATGTAACCAAATCACATAAATTTGATATTTATCACCGTTCTAAAAATCGGTCTAGGAGGTCGTCGGCCGCACCGAAAACACAAAGTTTGGCTGTCCTAGGCGCCTGTTCGGCCCTATTTGAACATATTCGGCGTCTGTACGACTATGTACGGTTGTTCGGTTTTTGAATTTTTTTTTTTTATTTGTTTTATGTTTAGTTGTATTGTGGATACGTTGTTCGCGTTTTAAGATTGGATTTGAATTTTAGAACATTGAAATTTTAAATTTCAAAAATCCTAAATTTGAAATTTCAAAAGAAATTATGAAATTTATTATGGATTTAGAAGTTAGAACATGTTTGGTTTTCAAATTTGTATTATGGATTTCAATTTGAAAAAAAATATGTACGGACGCCTAGGCGGCCCTCCACCGCACCAAATCCGCCTAGCGAAATTTAGAACACTGACATTTATAACCTCATAATAATTACCCCCCAAAAAAACTCCATAGTTTGTAAAGTGAATCCCGGATGAGTATATATGAGAAGTGTTCAATTGTGCATGTACAAGATCGAGACAGGATCATCTCAACTAAAGTGATGGCATCCTGACTATCATGGTTATTAACCCAATTAACATAAGTATTCATGTTGTATCTGATCTTATTTATTAGAACTGGACCTAAAACAAATTCATGATTAGTAATAATATCTTTCAATAGGATCAGACAACATCATATTCAAACCCCAATTTAGCTCAAATTGTACTGTACAAAGTAATGAGCAAGGCACAAGAGATGTGTTGCCATCTCCTCCCTCCTGGTTGGTTGGGGAGTTTGTTTAAATGTTTGATTTTGTGCACATTTTTTCTGCCTCTTCAAAATTAGACTTAGGGTTTACAATCACTCTTGCTATTAATCAAAATTTTGGTGTAGTAAGCTTATAATTTGATATTTTAGCATTTATGGAAGAAACCCATTATATTGGTATTGTAACCGGCAGTTCCAAATGAAACTTCCAGATGATAAAATCCAAGGAAAAACAGATCAGGCATATTTAAAATTTTAAAGCAGTGCCACTTCTGTGTCGATCTTCAACCAAAAACATTGAATTCACCTTTCAATTATGAAGACTAATAAGCATTTAATGCATGAGATCGACAATTAAATCAATTGGAAAATTAATAGGACTAACCTGCAGGTTTGTACGTATTATACTATTATTATTTCCCAATTCAACAAGCTTGTTAGCCATGCGTGTCATGTGTCCTATGTTCCCAATTCTTGGAGGGGCTCTTCCCTGTGCAATTGTAGTTGGCTGCCAAAAAGGAATCCAGTATGCAAAGCTTTTCCTATCAGTTTCAAAGTATATACAAAAGTAATATGTGTCACAGACTGCATAAACTCTTAAGATTTTGTATGGAACAGTTACCTTACTAAAATCAGTTAATGATAAGTGCTGTTTTTCAGCTCCCGCAATTTTACCAACTATGTCACAGTCCTGGATAACATGTTCAACAAGGAGTGTATTCTTACTATCTAAGCATGACCTGGTGATGCTCTCCACATAGTGGTGTAGGAAATTATTGAACGGATACCTGCTATCATCATGAATATTAAACATATTCTGCCAGAATTTCATCATGGTATCCTGATAAAAGGAGAAACACAACTTACTCGAAAAATAAATCCAGAACATGTTTTATGGCTCCTTGCTGGACCAACTCCTTTTCAGCAGCTTCACTACCAATTGTTAATAAAACAGAGATGAACTCCACAATCTGAAAAGATGCATGTAAAACTGGAATTACCACAAAGAAACAGATGACAACCTTTACACCAGGTAATAAGCTGAAATGACATAAGCATGTTCAAAGGAAAAATAATTACTAATATCGTATACCGAAAGTAATTCAAATTTACTAACCAAGATCATCAGTCAAAAGTAATCCTTGCTTGCAAGTGATGATAGCACAACCACAAAGCAAATCATGCACAGTTCCAAAATCACCCTCATAGTAATGAAAAGCCTGTCTAACAGCAAAGCACCTTGCTTCCTTGAAAGCACAGCACAGTGGCAAAACTGCCGTGCGCTCATATAAATAGAAGTTGTTTGGGGTTCTTATCTTAGAATTGAACTGAACCAAGCCCAGACAAAGGAGCAGGGTTATTTTAGAACTCTATCCTAAAAATAAAGGAGCAGGGTTGCGGTAGGTATCCAACAGCCAGCATAAAACATTGTCGATCTCTATGAAATGAAATGAACTGAACCGAATTCTAACCTGACTCAGATGACTTATTCTAGAACTCCACCTGAACCAAACTATATACACGCACACACTTGAACACCGTATCCTGGCTCTCACCCTCTCTTGCAGATCTCATCGACGAAAGCTCCTAGAAGACAGATCCTCGATGCCAGCTCCTTGACGCTACAAGCAGTACCTTCCACAGTTGACTCCTCAAGAACTCGTTGCCTCCAACAGTTATCTCCTCCATATAGCAGCCACCATCTCCTCCTCGACATCCCCTTCTCTCAGCAACCAACTTCTCCTCAACGTCTCCTAGCAGAACCCACCTCGTCGACATCCCCTCCTCGCTTGTTGTCCTTGCAGCAACCACCGCCTCCTCAATAGTCAATACTAGATTAACATGTTATGTTTTTGCTACATATAACTAATATATTGTGTTTTTTATTATTTATGACTATGAAATAGGTATATTACTATATTTATGATATATAAAATGTATATTATGCATGCACCTTTTTTGGTCAGGCGCGAACCTCGTCTTTTCACTTAGCTCCTTTACTCCAGAGGACCAACCATGCTCATCCTAAAGATTCTAGCCAGCTTTTTCTCTTGTATTGTTCTCACGTTTAAAAATACTCACTTGCATAACATGTCAACATATCACAAACGCAACAACATGAATAATGCATCACTCTCTGTTAGCAGCAGACATTCATGGATCTAAATTACTAAAGAAATCAATCATGTACAGAAACCTCGATAAGGTATGGTGCTACTTGCTTAAAATATGGTACCTTTAGACGATGTTTTCCAAATGGTGGCTTCAGGGCTCCATAAGTTGTCGGTAAAATATTTTCCGCAGCGGAAACATCCAACAATTTCAATAGATCACCTGCCATGGTATGTGAGAAAGTAACTTGTTTTAGTAGACGATCTTAAGTTTGCAGCCAATATAACAATGTACCATAAGAAACTGATGGCAGGGTTGTAGGCCTGACTATAAAAGTAGCAGTGCCCAAATTGTATGCCAGGTATGACATATAGTAATTGGTTAGACATATTATTAAAAAACAAGTTTAACTTGGAACAAGATGCAGTATATCTTCTAAATATAGGTGCTAGACAGCAGAAGTTATTCCTAATGCTACCTATTTAGCAATACTATAAAGAGGCTAACATTTTAAGAATAGTGGAAGCAGATATGAAATATTTTAGGTGGTATGTCTAGTACTTGAGAGCTGAGAGTTCCACTTATTTTCTATATACAAGTATGGTGATACGTATATTAGACTATTTGTTTGAGTGGAGACCACATGAGGACACATAGCTTTAGTTAATAACTAGTAAGACATTGGTGGCTTCTTATAGGAGCTTAAGGGTTTTCTAGTTCATTTATTAACTCCAGAACTACAGGGTGCATATAGGGGCAGAATGTTTCTCAATATTTTTAAACGACTCCACAAGCCCTCTACGAGTCTCTCTTTTAAATCCTACTAACACACTTCTTTGGCAGAACCCAGGAAATTATATATATGTGACAAAACATAAAAAAATTATATGCAAATGACCCTTTACTAAAAAATTGAAAAGAAATAACTTTGACAAATATGAAGATAAAATATAAAAGAAAACAAAAAACATTCCTCATAAGTCAGAATATAATTCTAATTAAGAAAAAAATTACTTCAATAATAATATACTAGTTAGCGGGAAAAAATATTACTTTAATAATAATATTATTATTATTATTATTATTATTATTATTTGTTGTTGATCTAGACCGTATTAGAACAACAAGAAGAAATGTAATGCCTTTCCCCCGAATTTTAGACACACTTCTTTGGCAGAACCCAGGAAATTAAGCAGATTGGTATCACTGCAGCAGGTTTTCTTTCCTACAATTCATAGAAGTATTTCCAAGAACCAATCAAAATTGCCTTATCAAAAGCGACATTAGCCTACATTCGCAATATCAATATGGGAATCGATTTCAGACCCTACTTATGAGTTTGGGAGTTTTGGCAGTTTCAGATAGGAGGGGGTTGTTGAGTTCTTGGTTTCAGAGCTTAGAAGCCAGAAACTCCTAGGAGGTCAACGAATCTCAGTAAGAACCTTCGATTCGGTGTTTCTTACTTGGGAGCTCGTTTGGAGCTCGTTTCCCCGAAGACGGGAGCTTCGTTTCTCCGGAGACGGAAGCTCGTTTCCCCGACGACATGATCGCTTCCCATAATATGACCATAATTTTAAAAGATGACATAAATTTTGTGAGAGAAATTGGAATATTTTCATTACACATTTAAAGTACCAAGAAACTAAAGATTCCTTACCTTGAAGTCATAAAAAATTAACATGCGAAAGATCTCTCTGTAACTTTGAACTGAACTTTATAAATTCTAATAAATTTTAAGATATTTATAAGTTTTGATAACAATAATTGATAAACATTAAAAATTTATTAGCGCACGCTCCCATCACGCTCCCAAATTTAGAATCTTCTAAGTAGTCGTGCTTCCCCGCCCCCGCTCCCGCCCCTGCTTTCGTCCCCGCTTCCGCTTCTGGCTTCTAAGTTTCAGAGGCCAAAAGATAATAAAAAAATATTTTCAAAACTGAAAAAAAAATGTATACATTTAGGCATAAATCTCAAATATTATTTGTTGTTTCCTTTAGTTTTGAATGGAGCAATATTCAACATTGTTGAATTATTTACCCACAATAGACACTGTTGTTTACTTTACTTGCTTTTAGACAAGGTACCTCATAATAGATTATTTTGAATGGAAATATATAAGATGAAAGAATGTTGTGAATTTATAGTATACAACTTCGACAAATGGTAATAATTACAAATTGTCAATATGAACTATTTATCGACACACTCTAGCATGTTGATCTACATCATGATCAAATCATTGTGTAGACATTGTATTTGTTTACCATAATTCTCTCTTTTTTTAAGTTCTATACTAAATTGACGGTAAAGGAGAGCAACAATTTTGACAGCGGCCAATCTCAGTGAGCATATGATCGTACATGGCAAAACCGATACGATATGGCGAACCTTGGAAGCATCCCACCCCCAGCCCACCCCACCACCACAAGGACTGATGCTAAATTCCAAACTGCGTACAATTGAAAGAATGGACCCACAAGATAAAGGCTAAATAGCTGGTAAAAGCTAGAAAGCATGTTGAGAAAAAAAAATATGCTAGTTCACGAGGAAAGAGTTTCCCACAGGAATCCAAAGTGCTGAAAGATCGATGTCAAATAAATTGGTATCCATAGGCTAAGATGATTAATTATGGAATCATCTCATTAATTTATAGGCTCGACTGCAAGTTCAAATCAATTTGTGATACTGACTGCAGAAAATGTGTATGGTGCATACCTCTAATAATTATGTGATAGTAACATAGTACATAGCTTCAACCAAATAATTGAGAGTTAAAACATATACCAAAATGCAACATACCTAGGGTCTCGAGCATTCCACCAATGGTCTCTGCATTAGCAGCAACAAGTGATCCATGAGTCAGCTGGCTTCGGAATAAGCTATAAGAAGCTGAAACCAATCTCTTGGGATCTAATAAAGATATGCATACAGACAATGAGTTAACCAACACAGATTTTGGCCTGGATTCTTCAAGTGCATGACGAAGTAATCTTCCTACAAAACTGCAGGTTAATATGAATTAGATAACTTTGTGGAAAGTATAAATTAAAAAGAACCGTAAAATATATCCAAAATGTAACGAGTAAAATTGGACAAATAAATATTAAGGAAGTGCAACCTTGGGCTGCAAATTCTAGCTGCAAACCCGGGAGGAGCACATCGAATTATGGCACAAAGAATTTCAGCTGCATTGGCATGCACTTCAGGAGAATCCTGTTTGAATATAGTAAAACACAATGAATTTAAGATTAAATGCTCTAGTTAAAGGAGGATCCAACTAAAATGTTTATGCAGTACTTGATTATCATTTACAGGTCTACCTGTTAATTGGATGAATATATTCTACAATTAAAAATTTCAAACCAGTTATTATTTCTGCTCCTTGGTTGCGTGGACTTAAACTGCAGTGCTAAAAGATATGCCTACCTACACGCAACTAGTTGTTTAGTTTTATGGCGTGGCCCTATCTGATCAGAATAGATTCTGCTATAAAATGGATCTTTTAGGGGCTTATTCTAATAGCCCACATTTTTTGAAGCTCAATAACAGGTCAATTGAAAGAAATATAAATAAATAAAATTAGGATCATATGCGTATCTCAAAGTATAATCTGTAGAAAGTAAAATTAGTGCAACAAAAAACACAGAACTAATTGCAAAGAAAGATAACACAGAAAAAAAAAGGTAAAAGCCATTTATCACAAGACACAAAGATCTACATTATTTGTTAGTGTAAGCTTCGTTCTTAATTAGCATGTTAATTAGACAATTAAAATTAGTGCTTAGTAGTTAAACCTTTTAATCAAGAATTTAATTAGGTTAATCATATAAAAAAAAATGCATGAGAAGTCAAATTCAATTTGGATTGTTCTTCATAAGAAGAGAAATCCAAATTGAATTGGTTAAGGGCAAAATAGTCAATTCACCATAATCTCATAATATCTTGACAACTCACCCTCCCTCCCACATGACCCTCACATTCAACCCACACCCTTCCCCTCTATATAAACACCTTCCCACCTCCTTCACTCACCATCCCTCATCTCCCCTCAACCCAATTAGCAAGGGAATAGGAGTTCTCCTCATAAGGTAACCCTTGATCCTCTTAAAAAATTTATAACTCTAACTAGGATAAGTGTGTGTGTGTATATATATATATATGTGTGTGTGTGTGTGTAGAAGGGGGGGGGGAAGAAGGACTGCCTGCAGCAGCAGCAGTATGCAGCAGCTACAGCATCATGGCAGCAGCAGCAAGCCTGCCTTACATGCACCTATATGTATATATATTTGTATTTATGTATATATATATATTTATATATATATATATATATACACACACATATGTATACTATATTCTATATGTACCCTATATACATAACTATATATGTATCTATATATGTATACTATATTGTATCTATATATGTATATATATATATATATATATATATCGACATATATATATATATATATCGACATATATATATATACATTATTTTTATATTTAAGTTTTTATATATATATTTGTCCCATCTATAACCAGAAATAGCATAAAATTGACCTAGAAATCTAGTGGGTTAAACCTACTTAATTATATTTCACCAATTAATGTGAATTATTCATGATATAGGTTATCTGGACCCCGTCACACACTGACTTGTTTCACCCGCTTTGGACCCCAGACGAGTACCGTCTCTGATGGTTTCTTACTAATAAATTCTATAACACATGTAGTATTGTTGTACTTGATTCCTGACACGAAGAAACACGGACTAGCATAGCTTGTGTTTTTAGACCTTGATCTTGTGTAATACTTGATATTCGCGTGATTCATGTATGCTAGTCGGGACGGAGAAATGCTAATTTATATGTGATCATACCCTTAAATCATATGCAAATATAATTCCTATGCAAAGGCTAACCATACACTTCACGTATGATTAGCCGGCTCCCATTGTACAATTCTAAGCCGATCACATAATCAAACTAGTATTTCAAAATACTTAGTGACTAAAGATTTTCTTGTTGATACATGACATATTTTTCTGTTTATTCATTTTTCTGTTCATTTCTTACCATGCCTTGATGTCAGTTTATTTATCCATCATGTACTACTTTTTCTATCACTATTTTATAGTCCTTATCATGTATTGAAACTGCTATTAGAATTGTACTCGTTCAATCCTGATTGGATAATATTTCAGGTAACACTTAGAAGGACTTGTGCCCCATCTATTATGGATTTTTGAGAAATAGCTTCGAGCCTGATTTTATCTCCTGGAGGATCGAGGAAGGCCGCAAGCGGGAGACCGAGTTATGACAATAGTTAAAGTTTGCAGACTTACTATAGTTGTATGATTTATGAACAAAAGATTTTGTACAGTAACCTTTATATACATATATATACTACAGCATGTTTCTACCTACCTTAGTTTTGTGATTGAGTATAATATTTGTTCCATTTATATTATGAGGTATTGGTTATACAGTACTAGTTCCAGACAGCGTTCTACCGCCGACACTGCGGCGTAGGCTGGGCGTGCCCACGCACTCGTACCCGAACACCCGGGTGCGGGTCGTGACACGTTTTTATGGTGGCTCATGCAGATCTGACTTCACAATTAATGTGATGACGTAGTAGTACTTAGGATTAGAGTACTATTACGAGCCTGCAATAGGATATATGATATTAGAAATAGGAAATACTCAATCACAACTAGGAATTCCATCCCTGAATTAAATTTACTGATCTTGATTACTCTAACTGATTTGACATATTCCTTAATTCTTGTCCTTCTCGAATAATATCTTATCTCGTGCCTTAATGATGTCGTCTTATTGTTTTATCATATTCCAGAATGACACCTATAACATATTCCAGAAGGACACGCGAGACCAGAGTACCCAATTGTTCAGGAACAGCTACAGAAGCCGCTCCAGTTGTCTCTGAATGTCTTCCTTCTCCTCTTCCACTTCCACCTCAAAGAGGTGTACCATCGACCACTGGAGGCATGCCCACTGAAGGAACACATTTATATGAGCTCTTCAAATTTATGCTGGAGGCGCAGAGGGCTCAGACTGAGGCCCTGAGGGAACAAACAAAAATGATGCAAGAAAGCATTGAGAGTTCCAATCATATGGCTTTGGCATATATGGAGAAGGTTGCATCTCAGCAACAACAGCATGTTCAACAGAAAATTGGCGATATCTTGGACTTCAAGAAGATGGCTCATCGGGAGTTCAGGGGAACTGAAGGGATCCTATATGCGGATGAATAGCTCGAGGATATCGAGCGAATTATGCGGGTTGCTCGGATACCGGAAGACCTGAAGATAGAGGCTGTAGGCTTGCAGCTTCACGATATCATCCGCACTTAGTTCAGAAATGAGCCTAGACTTGCTGATCCAGACCTAACCTGGAACCAAGACTTTTGCTTGGATTGTAGCAGAAGCCCAGAGGATCGAGGTGGACATGGACTTTAAACCCAAGCGGGACCGAAATGCGTTTGAAGGAGGCAGCAGCACGAGACCAGCAAAACGTTCCCATTTTCAGCCGAGGACTTTCCAGCATCAGCAGCAGCATTGTCCTCCAACTAGATTTTTAGCTCAATCGCATCCTCAAAGACAGATCCAGCAGACCCATTTTTGCCATTTTTGTAAGAAACTGGAATATTCCTAGAAAATATGCAGAAAAAGACTTGAAGTATGTCTATACTGTGGTTCTGCAGGATATCAGATGAAGAACTGTCATATTCGAGGTGCAACAAATCAAAAGGGACCAGCTAAGCCACATGTGACACAACAGCAGAGAGGACCTCCACTCCCAACACAACAGCAGCAATTTGTCCAGCACCAGTAGAAGGGAGCTCCTCATCAGGACAGAACTTTCGTTACAATTGTCGAGAAAATTGAGCCCACTGGTGATGTTATAGCAGGTTCCATTATTCTCGATTCTATTCCAGCAGTAGCATTATTTGATTCTGGTGCATCCCATAATTCCAAATCTGTGTCTTTTGTACTTAAGCATAATTTAGTAGTGGAACCCTTGAGTAGAAACTGTAAGATCACGACTGGGGGAGGCATCATCCTAATCAGTGATGTTTGAAAGGGATATTACGTTACATTGGGAGATCGTGTTTTGTCTGCTAGCTTATACTCGTAATGTCACTTCCAAGTTTTGACATTGTCTTGGAATTGATTGGTTGGGTATGCATTTTGCTAGCATTGGCTGCCGCAGAGGTCGTGTGCTGTTTCGACCTCCAGGAGAGCCGGAGTTCGAGTTTGCTAGAAAGACAGAGAAGCCATATCGTGAAATTCTTTGCGAAGCTATAATGGAGGAGAAAGAGCTACCGCATCATATTATTACTGAGTTCTTAGATGTGTTTTCCGAGGAGTTACCAGGATTGTCGCTAGATAGAGATGTTGAATTCTCTATTGATCTAATGCCGGAAGCAGAACCAATATCGCAGCATGTCTACCGGACCAACAACAATGAGCTCGCAGAACTAAAGAAACAGATCGATGAATTAGAAGACAAGGGATTCATCAGATCAAGTTCGTCGCCATGGGGAGCTCCGGTACTTTTTATGCTAAAGAATGATGGATCAATGCGGATGTGTATCGATTACAAGGCCCTAAACAATCTCACAATTAAGAACAAATATCCGCTGCCGAGAATAGATGATCTCTTCGAACAGTTAAGTGGCACGAAGGTATTTTCCAAGATTGACTTGAGATCCGGATATCATCAGGTGAAAGTGAAAAAGGAAGATATTTCGAAGACTGCATTCAGGACTCGATATGGCCAGTACGAGTTCTTGGTGATGTCGTTTGGGTTAACTAATGCCCCGGCAGTCTTCATGAACTTGATGAACAAGATATTCCACCAGTACCTGGACAAGTTCGTGGTAGTGTTTATAAATGATATCATTGTATACTCAAAAATGCTAGAAGAACACGAGAAGCATTTAAGGATAGTGCTTGAAACTCTCAGGAAGGAGAATCTCTATGGAAAACTCACTAAATGTGAGTTTTTTTAAACAAAGTGGAGTTTCTCGGACAGGTAGTGACTAGAGATGGAATATCAGTTGATCCAAAGAAGACTGCTGTCGTAGAATCTTGGGCCACTCCGAGCTCTGTTGCAGAAATTAGAAGCTTCTTAGGATTGGCTGAATATTACAGAAAGTTCGTGAAAGATTTCTCTCGAATTGCAGAGCCTTTGACTAAACTCACTCGGAAAGATGTAGAGTTTGTTTGGACTGAGGAATGTCATGCAGCATTTAATGAGTTGAAGAAAAGATTGACTACGGCTCCTATTCTGACATTGCCATCGGGATCAGAAGAATTCACCATCTATAGCGATGCTTCAGAAAAGGGTTTGGGATTTGTTTTAGAGCAAAACAATAAGGTGGTGGCTTATGCATCCAGACAGCTACGGACACACGAGAAGAACTATCCTACCCATGACTTGGAGCTGTCATCTTTGCATTGAAGTTGTGGAAACATTATTTGTACGAAGAGTGAAAATATTCACTGACCACAAAAGCTTGAAGTACGTTTTCACACAAAATGAGCTAAACATGAGACAACGTAGATGGCTAGAGCTTATGAAGGACTTTGATATTGTCGTGAAGTATCATTCAGGAAAGGTCAACGTAGTTGCAGATGCCATGAGCAGGTATCCAGTAGTTATGTGCCTGACAATGGACCGCCACTTGTTAGCAGACTTAGAGAAGTTGGGTGAAATAATAATTCCTGGAGTTGAAATGCATATGATGGGTATGCAGATTCAGTCGGAATTGACGAACAAGATCCGGGAAACACAATATCAAGATGAAAGTCTGAGAAGTATCCGAGCTCAGGTACATGCCGGATTGCTAGATGATTTTACCATTACAGAATATGGCTCTTTACAATACGGAGTGAGGCTATGTGTTCCTAGAGGAGATCTACGGGAAGAAGTCATGCAGGAAGCTCATCGCTCTCAGTATTCTATACATCCGGGAGCTACCAAGATGTACAAGGATCTAAGAGATCACGTGTGGTGGTATGGTATGAAGCGAGAGGTAGCACATTTTGTTTCCAGGTGTCTAGTATGCCAACAGGTCAAAGCCGAAAGGCAGAGACCATGCGGGTAACTTCAGCCACTACCGATTCCAGAGTGGAAATGGGAACATATCACGATGGATTTTGTTTCCGGACTACCACGCACTCCGGGAGGAAAAGATGCAATTTAGTTCATAGTTGATCGGTTGACCAAATCAGCCCATTTCTTGCAATTTAAAGCGGGATTGTCTACAGAAAAGCTCCATGGATTGTACGTGAAGCAGATTGTCAGGTTGCACAGGGTTCCGGTGAGTATATTCTCCGATCGGGATAGTCGATTTACATCCCATTTTTGGAGGAGTTTGTAGTCTAGCTTGGGTACCAAACTAAAGTTTAGCACCGCTTACCACCCTCAGACGGATGGACGGTCAGAGAGGACTATTCATATGCTAGAGGATATGCTTCGGACCTGTATTTTAGACATTGGTGGATCGTGGGAGAATCATCTTCATTTGGTGGAGTTTGCATACAACAATAGTTATCAGGCAAGCATCGAGATATCTCCTTTCGAGGCTCTGTACGGCCGGAGATGTCGTACCCCATTATCTTGGGACGACGTAGGCGAGCGAGCATTGTTGGGACCAGAAATGGTAGTAGATGCTGCGGAGAAGGTAAAGCAGATTAGAGAAAGACTTTGTGTGGCTCAGGACAGACAGAAGCACTGTCCGATAGTCGTCGGAGACCGTAGAGTTTGAGGTTGGCAAATTGGTGTTTTTGCGAATTTCTCCAACACATGGCACGATTCATTTCGGAAGAAGCGGGAAACTCAGTCCAAAGTTTATCGGACCTTTCAGTATTACCGAAAGGGTCGGTGTCGTAGCCTACCGGCTAGCTTTGCCACTTACATTAGAGGGAGTACATAACATGTTTTATGTATCCCAGCTGAGACGATATGCGGCTGGCCCTAACCACGTATTAGATCACTCAGAGATTGAAGTGGGACCGAACCTCAGCTACCAAGAGCAGCCCGTGGAGATACTAGATCGCAGAGAAAAGGAACTGCATAACCGGACGATTTTATTTGTTCGTGTCGCTTGGAGTCATCACTCCCCGGGTGAATCTACTTGGGAGAGAGGATGAGATGCGTGAGCGATACCCATACCTCTTTGAATTTTGAGGTATTTCTTTTTTCTTTCTGTATGATCTACTTTAAATTTTGAGGACGAAATTTTTCTAAGGGGGATAGATTTGTAACCTTCGTTCTTTATTAGCATGTTAATTAGACAATTAAAATTAGTGCTTAGTAGTTAAACCTTTTAATCAAGAATTTAATTAGATTAATCATATAAAAACAAAAGCCATGAGAAGTCAAATTCAATTTGGATTGTTCTTCATAAGAAGAAAAATCCAAATTGAATTGGTTAAGGGCAAAATAGTCAATTCACCATAATCTCATAATATTTTGACAACTCACCCTCCCTCTCACATGACCCTCACATTCAACCCACACCCTTCCCCTCTATATAAACACTTTCTCACCTCCTTCACTCACCATCCCTATCTCCCCTCAACCCTATTAGCAAGGGAATAGGAGTTCTCCTCATAACTTAACCCTTGATCCTCTTAAAAAAATTATAACTCTAATTAGGATAAGTATATATATATATATATATATGTGTGTGTGTGTGTGTGTGTGTGTGTGTCAAGAAGGGGGGGAAGAAGGACTGCATGTTGCAGCTGCTACAGCATCATGGCAGCAGCAGTTGCAGCTGTTACAAGCCCTACATGCACCTATATATATATATATAATATTTTATATGTACCCTATATACATAACTATATATGTATCTATATATGTATATTATATTGTATCTATATATGTATCTATATATGTATTTATATATATGTATCTACATATATATATATATATATATATATTATTTTTATATTTAAGTTTTTATATAGATATTTGTCCCATCTATAACCAGAAATAACATAAAATTGACCTAGAAATCTAATGGGTTAAATCTACTTAATTATATTTCACCAATTAATGTGAATTATTCATGATATAGATTATCTGGACCCCGTCACACACTCTGACTTGTTTCACCCGCTTTGGATCCCAGGCGAGTACAGTCTCTGATGGTTTTCTTACTGATAATTTCTATAACACATGTAGTATTGTTGTACTTGATTCCTGACACGAAGAAACACGGACTAGCATATCTTATGTTTTTAGACCTTGATCTTGTGTAATACTTGATATTCGTGTGATTCATGTATGCTAGTCGGGGCAGAAAAATGCTAATTTATGTGATCATACCCTTAAATTCTGTGCAAATATAATTCATGTGCAAAGGCTAACCATACACTTCACGTATGATTAGCCGGCTCCCATCGTGCAATCCTAAGCCGATCACATAATCAAACTAGTATTTCAAAATACTTAGTGACTAAAGATTTTCTTGTTGATACATGACATATTTTTCTGTTTATTTATTTTTTCTGTTCATTTCTTATCATGCCTTGATGTCAGTTTATTTATGTATCATGTACTATCATTGTTTTATAGTCCTTATCATGTATTGAAACTTCTATTAGAATTGTACTCATTCAATCCTGATTGGATAATATTTCAGGTAACACTTAGAAGGAACTGTGTCCCATCTATTATGGATTTTTGGGAAATAGCTTCGAGCCTGATTTTACCTCCTGGAGGATCGAGCAAGGCCGCATGCGGGAGACCTAGTTATGACAATAGTTAAAGTTTGCAAACTTACTATAGTTGTATGATTTATGAATACAAGATTTTGTACTGTAACCTTTATATACATATATATACTACAGCATGTTTCTACTTACCTTAGTTTTGTGATTGAGTATAATATTTGTTCCCTTTATATTATGAGGTGTTGGTTATACAGTACTAGTTCCAGACAGCGTTCTACCGCCGACATTACGGCGTAGGCTGGACGTGCCCACGCACTCATACCCAAACACCCGGGTGCGGGCCGTGACAGTTAGGCCTATGTCCATGAGCACTTATAGATAATTCAACTATAGAACAAAAGATGGTCCATAGTAGAGAAGGTTCCCAGAAAACCTTTGGGTTACAAGTTATAACTCATAATACCTCTCTCTCACACCTTCCCAGTTATGCCCTTGCACCATTAAGGTTGTGAGCCTCAACCCCAAACCTAAGCCAGTTGGACTAATGTTGAGGCCCTATCCTAGACGTTGATGGGTTGCGCCTCCAGTAAGGCCAGATAAGGATAAGTACAATCATGCTGATATGAAAGATAATGAATCACACCAATTGTGACACCAACTAAGCTAATCTTGCATATTATAACAACGAAGTATGTACTCTAAATAAGGTGTTCCATATGGTCTTTTAAAAATAACTATGCAGTACTTCAAGTTTTAACTATACTAGTAACTTTAACTACCTCCAAAGGACTGCAAATTTAATCTTCTGAAAGTGGTTGAATACTGACCAGATAGAAGTGGTCATGTTTTCCATATATTTGTTCATGAAAAGCTAAATAGAAATGACCATTAAATTTAAAATATAAGTTTATTTTCTGTGATTGAAGTAATTAACTAGGTGAAATGTGCAACCATCATGTTCAATAGAAAGACATACATACACTCAGAAGCAATAAGGAATATGTCAAAAAACACTTGCTTTTGCACATGTATAACAAATGGTCAACAATGATGGCCCTTAAAGTGTTGTCATCATTTTGTATAGTAGGTCATGTTATGTAGTACTAGATTTACTTAAAACAATGAATGATAAGCTATATCGTATCAATTAACTAAGGAAGAGTCATTGTCCTCACAAATGAGAAAGTGACAATCACATTGCCCAAGTCTAATACTTAAATACATACTAGCAAGAGAACTAGTTCAACTCTACCAGCACCTATAATAGAATTTCATTCATATAGCTGTTAATGCTCTATTTCAATTTTCAGCTTCCATATATAATATTCCACGGAAATCTACAATAAAACTGATCCTACTTTATGTAAGAAAAGTGAACTAATTTACCACCGAAACCACTTACCGATGAGGTGAACTTATCAACTATCATATCAAGCAATGCTGAGTCCTTCAACCACTGTGTTGTATTCACATAGTTTGAAGACATATTTTCATCAGCGCCAATGAACTGAATAAGTATCTGTGTATAAGCCAATAAGGTGACATTTAGCTCCTGTTTACTTGTTGATGAAACAGTATAAGGGGGCATCAGGACTGTTTATCAAATTCTTGACGTTGCAAGATTGCATGACCATAAAGTCCAAGGTGACTCTACCAATCAAAAGATTTTACTGACGAACTAATAACGCAGTAAGGTTAAGCAGGAAACAACGGAGGTAACTATTTATTCCTGTTGCAGGAAACAAAAAGGGATACCATTTTGGAAACATAATGCATGTATGAGATTTTTGTGCGTATATACAAAAAGATGAATAAAGAATTAATGGACACTAACCTCCATAATAGATGTGATTCCAATTAGATCAACTAGTTGACGTAAAATTTCCTGATGACCCTAGATGAATATGAAACAACATTTAGAATAAGGCAAACTTACTTGCAAAAGGATAATAGCCAATAGAAAAAATTCAAAGAAATTTTTTTCCCAAGTTTATAATAATTTGACACACGATTAAATAGTAGGTGATTAGCACACAAATACATAGAACAACTCTGAGGAAAAAACAGTGTGACAATAATTGGAGTAGAAAAGATGATGCCTTCTTCCAGTATTATTATAAAGCAGCACAGTTTTTCTCTCCAGCATATTTATAAAGCTCTCTCAGTACTCCCATAAACCTATTCGACTTGCACAGCTTCCGAGGAGGAGAAAAGCAAGAACACTCAGAAAATAAGAAAAGAGGACGTTACGCTGTCTAGACCGCTATGTTTGAAGCTTCTACTTGCTTGTTGAAGCTTTGGTTGCCCTAATTCCAGAGAAAACAAGACAATCTGTAAATATTTGTTGGGGGGTGGGGTGGGTGGGTGTGGCTTGATTGCAAATTCCTCCTGCTCCGTTCGAGATAAGGACATTTGCAATGCTATTCTCAGAATGGAAGGATATCCCTCATGCAATCCACTCTAAGGACATAGCGTTAAGTGACAAGTGATTGAACCTACTCTTCTCTCAAGACCCAGCCACTAAGATTAGAAAACCACATCAACGCCCAAGTTTACAAATATCTTGCTAGGTTAAAGGGCTATCCTCATTTATATGGATCAATTTTCCAAATAAAGAACCTTTGGTCCAAAGTCCAAACAAGTGAGGACCCATTCTCTTACGTATTATCACATGTTATGGTGGAACTTTTCATTAGTCTACAAAAGCTCAAAATGTGAGCCTCATTAATTATTCGTTCTACTGCTACAGAGATCTAAGCCTACTAAAAATTGGTTGGTTTGCTCTATTATCCAAGAATCTTGGATTTGGCACAACACTTTACAATCCCCTTTTAAGGTTTTGACGAGTTGATAAAAAATCCTTTGACGATTCGCTAGGTTCAACAACTAAAATAAAGATCGATTCTTCGAAGATCCTTTCTATCTTCAAAGAGTAAGAATATAGTAGAATCAAACCGATTCCTTAAATACTTTGGACTTTCCTCAATGTACTTGGCTATTCACAGAACCTGAAAAGCATATCATATGGAGAAATCAAAGAATTTCTCGGGAATCCTACAAGATCATTTCGAGTCTTTGAGTTTATTTGGCACGGAATATTTATGTGATGTATATGCCTATGAAATCAGAGTGAGTTGTAAGTGATCCATGACAAGAAAGAAACATAACCTCGTCTAGTCCTCGATTAACCAAGAATGAAGTTCATGTTCATGCTTTGTCATTGCTCTTTCATTAATTGATATTGGAGTGTACAACTTCATGTTCTTCTATTGGCCTTCTCTAAGATAGCATATATGTCCCCTTACAATGTTGGCAAATAAATATGTTATCTACGAAAGTCGTGGTCTTTATCTTAACCAAAGTCAAGTGTTCATGCATTTCCCACACAATATGATCTTGATGGATATTCTAGGAAAGCGCAACTTTGTCCCTCGATAAGGTTATCATTTTGGACATGGTTAAAACAACAGAAAGTATATGTTCCACCTTCCAAGGAAATATAAACTTCCATGAAGTCTTCATGGAACCGCCATAAACTGGTCAATTTTCTTAGAACAGTAAAGGTAATATCTAGATGTAGATCATCCGATGAACAAAACTTTGCACCGCTTGTAATGCTTGAATCAGATCCAAAAAAATTTGGTCAAGCCAGAAACTTGGGTACACTTCTTTCGATCCATGCATACATTTACATGTTTGTCAAGTGGGTAGGTGACAAGAAGAAAATTCATGTAGTAGTTCGGAATCCACAATCTCATGTTGATCCTTATCAACCGAAATGGTGATGGTCACTTCACTGCCACTGATGTATGCCCTTTGTGAAAGATAATAGGATAAGACTGGTTTGGAAGGACAACCACCACTTCTTGTATTCAAACCATCTAGGGATTCCACTGCATGGAGGAAATAAGTTTCGGGGGATCGCTTGTTGGAATATTAAAGAAAATGTCTCATGGGCAAGAGATAGTGCTCATCTAGATAGTCTAAACACCACAAATGGAATCAAAAGACGGGCTCTTGAATTTCTTGTCTTTCCAAAGAGGGCCCCAGTGAATAGGAAATAAGAGAAGGAGAAGAGGAGAAAGGGTCAAAATAGCGACAAAATGGTCGTCTATCGATTATATTGGAGGAAAATCTGAAATGGAAGCTAAAGAAATTCTAGGAGAGGAAAGTACCATGAAGTCTAAGTCCAAGATCCCCCTAAGCCCCAAAAGAAAGAAGGAAATCCTAAAAGACAAAGGATAAGTTGTTAAGAATCTGCTAGTTTATTTGATCCCTATGAAAGCACATAGGTAGTAGTTAAAGGTTCATCATCAGCATCCAAGCCTTCTCCCATCAGAATGGGATCAGATGTGGAGCATAATAGTATTTCCTGTAGGGCTCAAGCCTATTTTACACAATAAAGAACTTCTCAACGCAACAACCTAATTAGTTGTTGTTATTTGGACTCGTATAACATCAAATTGGTTAGCAATAATTATGAATCCATATTAGTGCTAGCGATATGTGTTACAACAACAAAACCTTGGTGAAATCTTTTGGGTCAGCTGAATTATAGTCTTCCATTCAGTTCCATTAATGATCATATCCTCTATAACAATAACAAAACCATATCCTTCTTTATAGCATCAATCCAAGTTCGATTAGGCCTACCTCTAGCACCAGCAGCCTTAGTCACAACTTCAGTATACGGCAATAATTCAGCAAGCTTCAAAAGCTGGGAATATTCACCAAAAGTTCGAACAAGAATATATATATATATATATATATATATGTGTGTGTGTGTGTGTGTGTGTGTGTGTGTGTGTGGCCCTATAAATTGGAAAATTACAGTAATATATGGAACATAATTTATTAATAGAAGCTACCAATAACAAAAACACATGTAAGAAAGCAAAATTCTAACTCTACTAATAAACGTAAACTTCTGTAACACTTGTTCACCTTAAGAAATAAACAAAATTACAGTTGTCATGGATTCAAAATTCATAAATAAAATCCCTCTCATTATTTCTAATTAATGCTTACAACTAACTTTCATCTTCTGTAGCAAAGTGAGAATTAATGAAGACCGCCCATATTCAATTCTATCACCACAGCCAATCTCATCCCTCAACAAACATTGCATCTCCTCTAGAACTCTAACCCAATACTTTCTTACTATTCCTCTTAATAATTTGTTACTGGAGAGCAACAAAACCGAGAAAACCTAGGTCAATGGAAACAACCGCAGCAGTGTATAAGATAAGTCACAGAGGACATCAACAGTTGCTAATGTCTGCTTCAAAGACGAACCTAAGTTTTTGATCATAAAGTAAGTAGTAGATGTCTGCTTCAACAGCAAATCTGCAGTTTCTGATCATGAGATAGAAGAAAGTCTGAGAATCATATGATTGAATAATTCGCGGCTTTATCATATTATTTGCAAATACATCGTATGATTCATGAATTATATAATTAATGCAGTAACCGGCAAATTAGTCGTGCATATATTTGACCTGGCTAATGTTCGTGAATTATTCGCAAATTTTTTTCCAAAATATTCGAAATATTATGACTATGCCAGCAGCTACTAAGCTTATATCTTGTCACTTCTCCTATCGGGTGCCTCTATTGGTCTTACATTGCACATGTCCAAACAACTCAAGACAATTCTCTCGTCTTCTCCATGATTAGTGCCATCTCCAACTTTCACAAATACATTCCTTATCCTATCTTTCAACATATTTCCACTCATCCATTTATATTGCCACTCATCCATTTTAGCAATCTCATTTAGCTACACTCAATTTTGCGCATGCCTAACGCTCTGATCCATAAAGCATAGTTCGTCTTGTAGTTGTTTTATAGAATTTTGTTTCTAACTTCAAGGGTACTTTGATAATAATAAAATAAAAAAGCACTCCTACATTTCAGTCGTCTTGTTTAATCCCTATGAACCTACAACTCGATCTCTCCATCATTAGGAATGATTGACCCTAAATAATGAAAACAGTCACTCCAAGTCCTAGGTATCTCTTGTCAATCTATATCAACTCTTCCCTCGTTTCTTTTTCTCTTTTAATTGAAGTTACTCTATATTCATTATACTAATTTTAAGAATGATAGATTCCAAATTTTCTCTCCACAATTCTATTTAGAAGCTAATTGTTCTCTACTCTTATTAACCAGCACAACATTATAACAAAAACCATAGACCATGGAAATTCATTGTGAAACAGACCATGGACTCATCATGAATGTGCATATTAATTCGTCAATAACTAACATCAAAAGGTGAGAACTTTAATTGATCCTTGATTTAAGCCAAGCTGATGGAAACCGGAGTTACATCCTCCAATTATCCAATATAACTACTATAGACCTGTTACTCCTATTATCTCCTTGGGTACGCTATCATAAGTTTTTTTTCTAAATCAATAAAACCATGTGTGGATCATTGGGCCTATCTAAACTTTCCTTTGATCTTCTTAGTGAGTAAATGGCTCTCTTGTAGATCTTCCCGGCATCAAGGCAAATTTATCGTGGATATTCTAGTTTATTTACCTAATATTTGCTCAATAGTCTCTCCTAAAGTTCAATGGTATGGTTCGCAATCTAGATTCTTTATGGTTAATAGAAATTTATATATTCCATTGATCTTATATATAGGTGCTATTAGGGGAAATTTTTGGAGCCGAATAATCCGGTTCGGATCCGAATTTGATCACCACGGGTATGTACATATGTGTTGGGGGATCCAGGCGGATCTGAATCCCGATTTATTTATCTGAATCTGGATCCGGATATCCAAATACATGTATAAAATATAAATATATAAATGATAATAAAAAAATGTGTGTTTTTAACACTAGAGAGCACTCTATTATAACTAAACCCATTATATCCAAAGTATATATCATCATCATCATCATCATCATCATCCAAGTCTTCTACCAACAGAATAGGGTTGTTGTGGAGTATAAGAAAGCTCCGTACAAGATTTGAAGAAGTCTTATGCCTGGTTATCGACATGACGTCAACCCTTTATGTTGGTGCAAAATCCCTAGCCAAAGGTAGCTATGAGATTGAAAGGATTATGCCATAAAACATATGGCAAGTAGATAATCTATCTTTTGGATTGCAGTTTAAGCTCGTGCAATCAAAAAGCACCCTCCAAGTTCCCCTAGACTATTATATTCAAAGTATATATCAATACTCAAAAAAAATTAATTAATACGTAATTAGACCTATATGAAATTATCGCTTCTCTTAAGAATCCAAACTTTAGTTTCTCCAAAACCCTATTATATCTCAATACTCGCTGCATTCGTATCCACCTCTTACTATATCAGATCTGAATTTGGATTCTTTTTTCCCAAACATGGTTTACTAATTTTAATTTTCGAACATCCTTATCCGTATTCATTATTACAAACAAATACGGATATGGCTCTTACTATATCGGATCTGAATTTAAATATATTTTTCCCAAATATGGGTTACTAATTTTAATTTTCGAACAACATCCTTATCCGTATTCATTATTACAAACAAATACGGATATGGTAATACCCAATATCCGCATGTTATTATAGTACATCCATTAGGCATTCTCTTTCTTCTTAATATTTGATTGAATAAATTAGTTACTTAACTCAATCATGTTTCTCCTAAACATTTCCAAATCTCGACAGGAATATCATTATGTGCTATTTTATTTAGTCTAAAACATCCTTAACTTCAAAAATGTGTTTAAGTAATTTGAGTAGGTTTCTAGGTAAAATCTTAGTAAAATGGTTGTAACCAAAGCTTCTCACTCCAAGAATTATGAGTAAAGCTTCGAATGGAGAAGGAAAAAAAAAAATTTAGGTTAGTCCAACTGATCTTGTTGTAAAGAGTTGGATTGACGATTTATTGTTCTGCAAGGAAAACCTGTGTCCCAAACTCTACGAGAGCAACCCACCCACCCCCAACCAAACCCAAAAAAAAAAAATCTACCGGAATGCAAAACAGAAGTATATCCCGTAGGATATCATTATGTTGTTCTGCTTACCAAGGCTTCTCCATACAAATACATCTTCGACATGCAATATGTAATATGGCCTTGATGTTTACTGATTCTACGATACGTCATTGGTTAGAATATGCTTCCCTCTATCATAACATGAAAGTCGTACCTGATTAATTGATTCTACGATACGTCATTAGTTAGAATATGCTTCTCTCTCTCTCTCTCTCTCTCTCTCTCTCTCTCTCACATTACATGAATGTCATACCTGATTAACCTAAAACTATTCACAGCATGTGCATTTTTGTCCATAAAACCTAAGCAACCAAAAGTTGTCCAATCTCTCCATCAAATGTATTCTAAATACTAACCCATTTTTTTCACTTACGGATCATTCTCGCTGCCAATAAAGATTGTGATACAATGCCTTCAATCGCAGACTGTCTTAATTATTTCCCTCCGAAAACACATGAAAATGATACAAATCCAAGTACTTAACAGTCTATCATGCGAAAATCTAAGAATTATCGAGTCGGTTTATAGCCTCTGTTGTGCATGAACATACCTATGCTACTAGTTTTCTAATAGCTTCATAACTTTAACTTGAATGTAGCGAGGAAATACACACTTATACCTAGCTTAAAATTTATCTTCATCATGCTTATTCTTTGTTCATGAAACAGCTAGAACTCGATCAGATAAATCTTCCAAGGAACAAAAGATAAAACATGTCAAACCTCATTTGTGTCCCATGAGATCTATGGCTACCAATTAGCTACCAACTAACTTGCCTTCCAATTGCCGGATTGATAAGTATAATAATTCCTACTCATCCCTTAGGTATCCTATTAGAATGAATCAATTAGAACATTTGCTATTTTCCAAGTATGTCGTTCCATACAATCAAGTTTCGTAATATCCGCCGTATCGCATCATTTTGGCATGTCAAGATCCAATATTGACCTCCACGGATACTGGTCGACACCAATAATTGGGTCTCCCCTTCCTTATAAATTCCAAAAAAAACTAAAAGAAAAAGAGAGAACGGAAAAAAAAAAAATTGTCTCATTTTGAAGACCGGCGTTTATATAGTGTTAGGGCTGCAAATGAGTCAAGTCGTTCGCGAGCTGCTCGAAGCTCGGCTCGATAAAAGCTCGTTTGAGCTCGGTTCGTTTAGTAAATGAGCTGAGCTCAAGGTTCAATTTCGAGCTCGTTTAATAAACAAGTCAAGCTCAAGCTCAGAAGTACTCAGTTCGTTTGAGCTCACGAGCTAGCTCGTTTATGAGCTCGTTTAGAAGCTCGCTTAGGAGCTCGTTTAGAATGGATATAAAAGTTTAAAGCTTCATCTCAATTCAACACTAATTTTATTTTCTTCTCTTCGTCTCTTCTCTTGGCCACCAAATACCCACATCACCAAGACTCAGCGGTTGGCACTCTTCACTCTTGCATCCATCAGGACTCAGAACCGGCACTCTCCACGTCGTGACCTCTGCTCATCTCCTCTCCACGCTGCGACCTCTATTCATCTCCCTCTCATATCCTCTTCAAGATATTTGATCCCCTACTTGTAAGTCTTTCTTTGCTTCTCTTTCTTCCTACATCAGATTTTTCTTTGATTGTTGGGATATGTATCAAACTTGCTATATGGGTATACAATTGTTCTCTTTAAGGAATGGGAAAATACTATAAATTCAGAAAAATATGATATAATTGAAAAGCTTCAAGTTTTGTCCTCATGGTGTTAGATAATATGCCTGACAGAAATCATGACCGATTTAAGGTCATGGGAGGTCACAAATCATGGCAGATCCAATATAATGCATATAATTAGGAAGTTAGTGGTAGAACCATATGCTCAAGTCTTACTTCCTATCACTGATGAAATTCGAAGCTACATACTTCCGGATTCGTGTTTAACACTTAAGGTCAACTTTAGGTGGAAATATAGGAAGATAGCTTCAGTTTTCTTAATTATTTCTGATATAATGTTACATGCATGTTATTTTCTTCCTACTTAATATCAGACTTGTTTGTCATATCATAAATTCCATTAGCAGGTTTTGTTACTTTGTGGAGTTAAAAAGTATTCTTATTCAAGTTTGATCTTGTTTGTTAACCTGATATTTTTTATGGTCTAACTAGTTACAGGTTAAAATGGTCATTACTTGCCATAAGTTCCTCTATACGGTATTTATCATATAGGTCTGGACACACTAAATTTATGCCAGATTCATATATTATCCTGAACTGATTACTAATGTATATCACCATCATTAACTTATTTTCTCTTGCTTTTCAATTTTTGATTTTCCAGAACATGGTTGAGGCTTCTAATGCAATTGAGGCTTCTCAAACTATTCCGTCCGCCCAAGGCTCCATTAATAGTGATGCTGCAAATTCAAACCAAATATTGGATATATATATATATATATATATATATATATATATATATATATATATATATATGATGTAGCCGGGTATAATGAAGAGGAGAATCCCATATTGCCCGAAGAAGAGGAAACGAACATCAAAAGCATGGGCTGAATTCAGAGAAGTTACGGTTAAAGATGGCTCCACAAAGGCTGAATGTGTCCATTCCAAGCATAAACTCGCAATTAACAAGAATGGTGCGACAACACAATTTCATAGGCACTTGAATCTTGTGTTAGGAGACAAATCAACTTGAAAGGGCAACAAGAGCTAACTATCACTTCGACCATAGGGGAGTCAGATTCTGTAAGTGCGGTGCGAAATTTAAATATGATCAAGCTAAGATAAGAGAGGTAATGTCCCATATGATTATGGTTCATGAGCTGCCATTTCTTTTTGTGGAATATGATTTATTTAATTTTTGATGAGGACTGTGACTCCTTATTATTAGAAGATTTGTCGTACAACTATAAGAAATGATTGTTTTACAAGTTATGAGTTGAAAAAAAAAAAGGTTTCCACATTGCTTAAGAATGCTAATAGAGTAAGCGTGACTAGATTTATAGAAGTCAAGCAACCAAAAGATTTCATATATGGTCATTACATGCCATTTTGTGGACTCTAATTGGAACTTACAAAAGTGAAATCTAAATTTTTGTGATGTACCACCACCTCATTCTGGACTTACAATTTGTGATGTTTTGCACAAGTGTTTAATTGAATGGGGAATTGAAGATAAGGTGTGGGCGGTGACCGTTGACATTGCTGCCTATAATGATGTTGTTGTTCGATTGTAGAAAGAGAACTGATAAATATTAAGTATTAGTAATGGACTTTAGTCCCATATCGGGTAGAATGGTAGAGAGAGGGGTTAGCCTCTCCTATATATATGTAGTCTTCTGATTGATAAAGTTAATCACATTATTCCAATTCTACATGGTATCAGGGCCATAACCCATCCACCCCTCTACACACACATACAAAAAAACCTAACCCTAAATCAACCCCCCACCTCCCTCTCTCTCCCTCGGCCCCGCCTACAGCAGCCCCTCATGTCCCGCTCCCGCCTATAAGCCCCCCCCCCCTCCCCTCGCGTCCTGCCCCGCTACCCCCCCCCCCCCCACACACCTCCCTCGGCCTCGCCCGCGTCCAGCAGCCACCCCCTGCCCCTTGTCCGCCCCACCCCCTTCTCCTCCAAACCCTAGCTCTAACCTAGCTGCCAACATGTCCATAAACCCAAACCCTAGCCGCCTTTTCCCTCTTCAAAAAAAAAATATGTTGGAATCCTCAGAGAACAAACATTGGTTTGTTTGCTAGAATCTCTAGTCTCCCAACATCGCAGGAATCTAACAAAGAGCAGACAAGTGGCTTGTTTTGTGTGATCTTTGTTTCTTCCTTACTTGATCTTCATATCGGGATCTAACAGAGAGTAACCTGGGTTGCCTCTCTGTCCTGATGTGTGTGATCCACATTCAAATATCGGTTTCCTATGTGCATGCCGGTGCTGGCCACGTTTCTAGCGCATTGGCTGAGTTGATGTGATTATCAAGTTGGAAAGATCAAACCGACAGTCGAATCCGGAATACTGAAGGATGACAGGCACTGAGACAAATAGCAGTGCTACAGACACAAGTGTCGAAAACGCAATGACGGGACCAACGGGCATTGGCATGACGATTTTCTCGATTCGACTTGTTGATCGTCGGTTGGACGGACCAGAGGGCTACTCGACATGGCGAAAGAAGGTCGAGAAGACGCTTCGGGAAATACGGTTGCCAAACATCTGACTGACAATCCTCCAAGAGAGATTGATCCCATATTTGAGCAATGGGAGACAGCTAATAGTCGACTGTTTACACAGTTGATGAATTCAATGGAACCATCGGTAGAAGATATGGTTCGGAATACGGACTCCGTAAAGGAATTATAGGATGTTCTGGCGGCGACGTTTGATGGAAAACGTAATTTATCTCATATCTACAACTAGGTCGTTTGCGTATACCGAGCGAATCAGGAAGACAAATCTCGTAAGGACCATTGCCGGACCTTTAAGGCTATGACTGATGAGATCGACCGTGTTTTACTCCTCATAACGGATATCAATGAAGCAAGGGCTCAACGTGAGCAGCTTCATGTTATGGCATATCTTGCATCTCTCCGTCCTGATGCGGATTCTACTCGCTCTCAAATCATTGCTGGATCTGATGTTCCGTCTCTTATGGAGGCTCACTATCGTGTTCTTCAGACAGTGAAAGTCGTTGAAACCACTCCGGGTGATGCTCCTGCTGATCGATCTGCACTTGGTGCTACTCATGCTAGATTTCGTGGTGGTCGTGTTGGACAACGTGGTGGCCAAAATGCTGGTCGTGATGGGAGACGAGACAATGGTGGTCGTGATGGAGGAAGACCGCGCACATGCTTCCACAGTGGTCAGCAGGGCCATTTTCAGTGGCAGTGTCCTAAAACTCATGCCGCCAATATTACTTCAGACGTCCCTGATGATGGTGTTCGGTCTGTCCAGATGACTGCAGAGTCATATACAGATTTTCTTAAGTTACAAGCTCAACGTCGTGGTGAGGCATCCACTTCTGGATCCACAGTCGGGTACTCCACAACATATGTAGTGAGGTACAAGCAGTGGATGATTGACTCGGGTGCGTCAGCTCACACGACTGGCGACGAAGGTATTATACACAATTATATAACGGTGGAACATGTTTCCGATATTGCTGTTGTCAATGGTGGTTCACTAGCAGTTCGTGGACGTATAAATGCTCGTCTTTCAACCGGACTGTCACTCAATTTCGTATTACATACACCTGGCAAACCATTCAGTTTACTTTCCATTAGTCAGATTACTCACGACATGTATTGCTCAGTAACATGTTTTCCTGATGGCTGTGTTTTTTAGGACCTCAAGACTGAAAAATTGTCGGTAAGGGACATGTGGCTGGAGGCTTGTACATGTTTGACGCACCTTCCCTTATTGCTTGTGCCGGTGTGAATCTCGATCCTTTCGAGCTTACACAGTCGGTTAGGCCATCAATCTATTCAAGCTCTCCAGAATTTGTACCCATCTTAGATATTCCTGTTTCTTTTCATTATAAGTCGTATAGTTTGGTTAAGCATCATCGGATTTCCTATCCGGTGAGTCAAAATAAATTTGCATCTGCTCCTTACGAATTGATGCATTCTGATATAAAGAGGCCATGTCCGGTTGACTCGATGATGGGTTTCAAATACTTTGTTACATTTATTGATGATTACTCGCGTGTCACTTTTGTCTATATGATAAAAAATTGCTCCAAACTATTTGAAATTTGGTGCAATTTTTATGCGAAAATCAAAACACAATTTGGTGTTCCGATTAAATGCCTTCACAGTGACAATGGTCGTGAGTATATATCTCGTGGGTTCAATTCACATATGTCTCGACATGGCATCATCCACCGAACTTCATGTCCTTATACACCACAACAGAATGGTGTGGCCGGACACAAGAATCACCATCTCTTGGAAACAACGCGTGCTCTTATGTTTCAAGCACGTACTCCCAGAAGATTATACTTACAACATGCTATCTTACTAATCGTATGTCATCATCGGTTTTCAATGGTGCTACTCCCTTTTCTCGACTATATCCCGAACGAAAGTGGTTTCCTTTTACCTCTCAAATTTTTTGGTTGCTTATGTTATATTCGGGATACCCGACCAACGCTTTCTAAATTAAATCCTAAGACAATCCAATGTATTTTTCTTGGGTATCCTAAAGATCAGAAAGGGTACCATTGTTTTTCGCTTACCTTGAAAAGGTATTTTTTTCTCTAGGGATGTTACCTTTCGTTGATACCGAGTTTCCTCCACTTCCACAAACTACAGGTCCAGTGTCCCAAGTTTACCCAGAAGAAATTTCTTGTTGTTTTCTGTTCAAACACAACAGTCCCCCGTAAGGGTGCCCTACCCTACCGAGCCAGAATCCTGGTCCGACAATCCGCAGTCACAGCTTCAGTCAACACCGTCATCGGCCGAACGAGCGTCGCAGATAGTGCATGTGATCACAGAGCCATCATCTCCCCTAGCTCTACTGATTCGCCTCCGCTTGTTCCACCAGCTCGACCTTGTCGTGCATGTCATAATCATCTCTTGTATGTTGAAAACTACAAAGGGTTTGCGATCCACACTCAGTCCTTGATAGCTACTATTGATCATAGTTTAAAGTATCGGCCGATACCGATCCGATACGGCCGATACCGATACAGTTTGGCATGTCCCGATCCGATACCGACCGATACCCGATACTAACCGATACCGACATTAGAGGTCTCTTTTCCAGTCAATTCGGCAAAAAATTTGAATTAAAAAGACCAATTAGAAAGGATGTAAAAGCATAGTAAGGTTGTAAAAACATATAAAAGAGGAAAACTTATCTATCGCATATAAATCAATCGACAAGGATGACTACTATTTCATTCAATATCAAAAATACTAAGAAACAATACTGAAAATACTTTAAATTATGCATAAATGTATAAAATATATTCTCTAAAATGTTAATAATTTACTAATAGTTGTTTGCTTTCCGATACCAAAAAATCCGATACTCCGATCCGAAACCGCCGATACTACCGATACCGCCGATCCCGATACTCATAGGAATAGTCCGATACCGATTCTGATACCGATACTTTGAACCTTGCTATTGATGGGATTCATATTCCCAATTTTGCCGAGAAGGGTCTCAAACATTCTTATTGGAGTGTTGCTATGGAAGAGGAGATGAAAGCGCTTCGGGAGAACCATACTTGGGACTTCGTAGATTTGCCGCATGTAAACAGGTAGTAGATTGAAAATGGGTGTTCACGATTAAAGTGAAACAGGATGGCACTCTTGATCGACTAAAGGCTTATCTGGTGGCTAAAGGATATTCGCAAACCTATGGTGAGGATTATTTTGAGACATTCTTCCCAGTTGTCAGGATGACCTATGTGCGCGTACTCTTGGCCTTAGTTGTTCGCTATGACTGACAATTACTTCAGCTGGATACAACCTCCCGGATTTGTTGAAAGGGAGTGTAAAGTGTGCCATCTGAGGAATGCCCTCTATGGTCTCAAACAATCACCCAGTGCATGGTTTGATCAATTTACACATGTTACTCAGTTTGGCATGTGTCGATCGAAGAAGGATCATTCAGTATTTTACCGACAGACATCAGCTGGAAGGATACTACTTGGTGTCTATGTTAATGACATTGTGATCATAGGAGACGACAGTCAGGGCATTGCAGAACTGAAAAAGTTTCTGGGAGAACAGTTTTAGACCAAGGATATGGGATCATTGAACTAATTCTTGGGTGTTGAAGTCGTACGGTGAAAGAGGCACATTGTCATGTCTCAGATGAAGTATGTTCTAGACATACTAAATGATGCAGGAATGATGCAAGCTAAGGGAGCAACATCGCCAATGGACCCAGAAAAAAAGTTAATCCCCGACGAGGGGGTACTGATGACTAATCCGGATCAATATCGTCGAGTGGTTGAAAAATTCAACTACTTGGCAGTCATGACTCGTCTAGATATTTTCTGTCGTCAGTGTCGCGAGTAGATTTGTCTTCTTCACGAGTTCTATATTGGAACGCAGTTCTCAAAATTCTGCGCTATCTAGTCCAGAATCCTGGAAAAAGAATTCGCATGAAAAATCAGAGACATACGAATGTTGAGTGTTTTATCGATGTTGATTGGGGTGCAAGTCTGACAGATAGACGATCTACTCTGATTACTCGGTATTTATTGGCGAAAACTTGGTATCGTGGAAGAGCAATAAGCAGAGTGTGATCACACGATCAAGTTCCGAAACGGAATATCGAGTTATTGCTCATGGCACAGCAGAGGTGCTATATCTGAAGCATTTACTACAAGAACTGGGAGAAGAAGCAGGATCTAAAGTAGCAGATATGTGGTGCGATAACCAGTCTGCTATCCATATTGCTACCAATATTGTGTTCTATGAAAGGACGAAGTATATTGAAATTGACATCCACTTCGTCTGTGATGAGTATCAAAAGGGGATAATAAAGTTTCATCACGTGAAGACCGATGATCAGATAACTGATATATCTACGAAGTCTCTTTTGGGTCCTCAAGTTCAATTTCTGTGTAACAAGCTGGACATGATTGACATATACGCTCCAGCTTGAGGGAGGGTGTTAAGTATTAAATATTAGTAATAGGCTTTAGTCCCACATCGGGTAGAATGGTAGAGAGAGGGGTTAGCCTCTCCTATATATATATGTAGTCTTCTGATCAATAAAGTTAATCCCATTATTCCAATGCTACAAGAACCTTTCTTACAAGAATCAATTGCCCCTAAGTGGCAAGTTGTTTCATGTAAGATGTGCTCACATCTTAAACCTCCTCGTTCAAGATGGGCTATCTAAGATTATTGATATAATTAAGAATGTACGTGAAAGTGTCAAGCATGTTGCAAAGTCAAAGGCTTGTCTTATCATGTTTGACGAAATCGTAAAGCAATTAAAGTTGTCTTCCAAGCATCTTATTCTTGATTGTTGTACAAGGTGGAATACCACCTATTTTATGCTATCGACTGCTTTGGAGTTCAAGGATGTCTTCCCTCGATATCAACAAAGAGATCCAACTTATGTCTACTTGACTAGTACGGATGATTGGAAAAATGTTGTTGAAGTTTGCTCATTTCTTGAAGAATTTAACCAGGTCACCCAAATCATTTCAGGTATTGACTATCTAACTTACAACTTATTTCTTTATGTAGGTATGTTAAATTTTTTTTTTTTTTTGATATTAGTTTAATGATTGAATTTTACTACAAGTAGTGAATATCCAACATCAAATTTATTTATTTCCAAGCTTTATGTTATCAAAAGGTTGTTAAATGAAAAATCGATGGGTGAAGAAGATTTTATGAAATCAATGGATAAGAAGAAGATGAAAGACAAATTTGATAAGAATTGGGGTAATTGTAATTTATTCATATCTATGGCATCTATTTTTGATCCTAGATACAAAATGTTATTTATTGAATGGTGCTTTCCATTGGTCTATTCGAGAGCTGATTCTGTTGAGCATATTTGTTCGGTTCGGGAGACTTTGTGCATCTCTACAACGAGTATCTTGAGGCCCATAGAGCAAGTAATGTTGAAGCTCAAGGTGAAAATATAAAAGAAAGTTCTAGTAGGACTAGCTCTATTGGGATAGGAAAATCTAGGGGGAATGATGAATTTAGAAATTATATAAGGAATATTGAAGTAGTATTTGAACAAGTGAAATCTGATTTTGATGTGTACTTGGAAGGAGTTATGAGTTGTGAAGATGATTCGGTGTTTAATGTGTTGGAATGGTGGAAGATGGACACTTTAAAATTTTAAAATTTTATCAAAGATGACATGTGATATATTGTCAATTCCAATCACAGCTTTCGCTTTAGAGTCCGCTTTTAGTGCCGGAACCCGGAAGAGTGATTGATCAATATCGAGCATCCTTAGGAGCAGATACAACTCAAGTTTTATTATGTGGTGAAGATTGGTTTTGTTCCTTCTATGGAATAAAGAGAAAAAGAAAAGTAAACTCAAAACTCTTTGTGTTATTTGCAGCTTTAAATTTATTTTTTATCATAACTAATTATTATTATGTTTAAATGACAAGGAGGACATTAAGGAGTTCATTATAACTTAAAGGTATAATTGCAAAGTTATTATTGAGTAACTCAGCCATTTTTAAACTTTGATAGGGTATTTACACTATCAACCAACCTGAGTATATGCTATCCCATTTCAAATGAAAGATGTTTACCCTTCTTCAAGGTTTCAATAACTCAAGAGTTAGAAATATGATGTATGAAAGTGGAAGGTTGATTTTTCACAGTATGGTTTTTGGGATTGTTTGTTCTCCTACACACAATAAAATGTCTTTTCTATGTGTAATTAAATCGATCCAGATAGACATGTTAAACTTCATCTTTAGGCTGTGAAGCTTCATCTTTAAGATTTGTTTAATTGTCTAATTATTTAATTACTGTGTGTTTGTAGGATAATTCTAGCTTTCTTGGTAGAAGAGCAAAAAATTGTCAAGGAAGTTTTGAAGTTCCAGAAAACCAAGGAAAAGCAAGCTGCTATGAGCTAGGAACTTACAAGTTCTTGTTTGTGTATTGTGATAGTGCTTTGTCTTGTTTGACATTTTGAGAGTGTTTTGTCATTTGAGTAAATTTTGCTACAATCTTCGTGGACCTTGTAACTTGGAACACTGTATATCATGTTATGATCTACTTTTGAGCTGGATTCTTGAGTAATTTGGAACTCTGTATATTATGTTATGTTCTAATTTGAGTAAATTTTGCATTTTGATCTCCATATATTATGTCATGTTCTACTTTGAGCTGGATTCTTAAGTCGAGCTTGCTTATCGAGCTTGAATAGAGCTTGTTTATCGAGCTTGAATCGAGCTTGAATCGAGCCGAGCTCAAGCTCAAGCTTAATATAAACGAGATCGAGCCGAGAATTGCTTCAGTTTGCTGGCCTATATCTCAGATGGATATAAAAAATATTTTTCTTCACAGTGATTTGGTTATGGATGTCAAAATATTGATATGTTATTTTAAAAAACATAATTTTTTGATAGATTTAGGTATAGTTTTATGTATTATTTGTTGTTTCATGTTACCTTTGAATGGAATAGATTCAATATTGTTGAATCCTTCATCTGTAATAGATGTTTTTTTGTTTTGTTTTTAGAGGAAGTACACCTGTAACAGATAGTCATGAATGAAATAATTTTAAGATATACGAAAGTTGTAAATTTAGAAATATACTACAACAAATGGTAATAGTTAGTGTGTCGATAATGAATGTCACCGTAATCAATACAATTGTTGTAATCAATGCAATGTTGTTGAATAAGTCCATGAGAAACCAACCTAGCCACTGGTTAATGCTACCATCAGCCAAAGTCTTGATCTTGTACACCCATTTGCAACTAAGTGGATGCTTACTAATGGACAAGGGTATAAGTTCCCAAGTATGAGTATGTTCAAAAGACTCGTAACTCCTCAGACGTGGATGTTTGCCACTTAGCTATATTACCAGCCTCTAGATATGATTGAGGCTCCAAATGACTAGAATTATAACAATAAAGGATTAAAATGTAGACGTCGTGGAAGCAAAGAGAGTCGGCCTCACTGGAAGGCGATGCACGCAAGTGGAACGACAATGGTATAGGACATTGTTACCTAGAACATGGTGCGTTCAGGAACGTAGTACGACCTAGGTCATAGTGTACTGGTTTGGGAATGGGGTACGTCACTCGTCTTTGTTTTCGGTACCAAGGGTGTAGTCGTAGTTGGTTCATCAATTTGGTTCCCGGTACGCTTTAAAATACTAGTTGTGTCGATGTTAGCTTTTAGTTCAAAATTCAGTAGTTGTGTTGTTATATGGAAAAAGAAATCAGGTTATAAGGTTTATTATGACTCGAGAGTTCTACGCAATTCTTTATAAAATGCGTAGAATATATTTTGATGACAGTGAATCTTCTTATTCCCTATGCTTTTTTGCTTTGTTTTGTTTTGGTAATGTTTCATGTGCATTTTTAATACCCCAAAACTATTACGATTTAATACAGGCTCATAATATGCACTGACAGAGAGGAGATTTGTATGTAAACTTGATGCAGTTATGCATAAAGAAAACACTTAGTGTAGAGTCTGTACCCAAAAAATAGTTAACTCAATTACCAAAAAACACTTGATGTAAGTTTAGGATATCTACTGACACAGAGGTCAAGACTGAAGTTTGAATCCAGTGTTAAAAAATGGTTGGGTATCGAAGGAAAGTTGGTGGTGGAACGAGGAAGTTTAAATGGTTATTAAGACAAGACTATTTGCCCATTAAGGTTAGCAAACATGTCAAAGTGAGGAAAACTTAGAGATATAAAGCAGCAAATAAAGGAAGCTAAGAAAGTAGTTAGTGAAGCTAAATCTAAGGCCTATGATTATTTATATAAGAGGAGAAGCAGTACTATACTACCGATATATAAGAACACGGGAGATAAGCAAAGTTGTAACAAGTATCGAGGAATAAAGTTTACGAACTATGAAACTATGTAAGTGACTAAGCAAAAATTAAGAAAAGAGACTATAATTTCAGAAAATCAGTTTGGTTTTATACCGATGAGATCTACTAAGAAGCTTTTACTTACTAAGAAGATTAGTGAAAATATACAAAGAAAAAGAGATTTACATATGATTTTATTTATTTTGGGTCTATTTGGTAAGAAGGAAAAGTGGGAGGAAGAAAAATGGGATGGGAATGAGATGCATTTTCTCTTGTTTGGTATATGAGAGGAAAGTGGAGGAAAGGAAAAGTAGAGAGATTACTATTCCCTCCTAAGTCCTAATATAAGAAATTCAATTCCTCCAAAAATGGAAGACAAAGTTATGACTTATATTAATTAACAATTATACCCATAGGAATTATATTATTTAAAAAAAGTATTCAATAAAATCAAATGGTAAATAAGTGTTTTTAGTTGAGGATATAATTGGTAAAGTCTATATTTTTTTATTTTTCTTCCTTCCACTCTTTCTTTCTTACCAAACAAATAAAAGTGCATCTCTTCTATTCCATTCCTCCTACCAAACACAAAGGAAAGAAATGATCTTTCCTTTCCATATGGAAGAAAAATACATCCCTACTCTTTTTCCTCCATTCCACTTTTTCATCCTTCCTACCAAACGGAGCCTTAGAGAAAGCTTAAGATCGAGATCCTAGGAAGATAATGTGGTGAGCTTTGAAGAAGAAACAAATTTCTAGTAATTAGATTGAGACTATTTTGGATATGTGTGATAGAGTTATGACGACTATGCAAACTATTGTAGGAGATAGTAACCCATTTCCTATTATCATTAGCTTACATCAAGGATCAGCCTTGAGAATTTACTTTTTGTGATAGTTATGGATAAAATTACTAGACATATCTAAGAGGAGCATTCGTGGTGTCTGATGTTTGTTGATAATACTATGTTGGTTGATAAGAGTAAAGAAGGGTTAGATGGTAAAATAAATGTGTGGAGAGAGACTTTGGAATCTAAGGAATTTAGGATTACTAGAATGAAAACAAGTATATGAAATGTAATTTCAACATGAAGTCAAAGAGAAATTAGGGAGGAGTCCATATAAATGGACAAGAAAAACCCAAGAGTGATAGCTTCCGGTATTTAGGGTCAATATTTTCATCATAATGAAAAGATTGAAAAAGATGTCATAATAAAATTAAAACAAGATTGTTGAAATAGAGTGGTTATGGAGTACTTTGCGATTGCAAGATACCTCTTTAATTAAAAGAAAAATTATGCAAGACTTGCTACAAGAGTGGCAATTAAGAAACAACCTCTTCATAATGGGGTCGGCTACAAAGCATAAGAAAACTCCATAAAATATTTGAAAAAGTTTTTATGTCCGGCTGTCTACCTAACGTCAACCCTCTCTTTTGGTGCTAAATTCCGAGCTAGCTATGAGCATGAGAGATTCATGCCATAAAACCCGATGCGGTCAGTTGGAAGGTAGGTAGACTACATTTTGGATGTATAGTTTAAGCTCATGCAACCAAGGAGCACCCTCCTAGTTCTCCTAGACTATAAAAAGTTTAGATGAAGATGTAAGATGATACAATTTGTTATGGGAAGTTGCATGCATCTCTATAACCCATTAAGCCAAAAGGAATCCCAATCCCAGATAGCAAATGGCATTCGTTACTAATATACATTCCTCTACTAAAGAAGCAAAAAGAGGCTACTGGATACTTGAGAAGCATTAAGCATTTCTATATGTCCACTACTCACGTAAGTTATTACAGCATGAAAAAACTTGACAATGGTTTAGGCAATTCTATCTAGTCAAAGGTATCCGGACGCAGTTATATACGTATTTATGATTTTTGACTTGCAATGATATCTACTCTTGGAACAGCAAGATCAATCATTCAGTTTCATAACAAAAAGTAACGAAGATACAGTTACATAGGCAATCTACAAAATGGAATTCAATTGACAAAACAATTTGCTTAAAAGGCTTAGATATACTTTCATTACAAAGATTTATAATTTGACTTGCCTTAACATAATTCATAAGGTGCACCGTCTTCCGTAAATATAAGCACATAACCACCTACATACAACAATAAATAATGTAAAAGAAGAACCCGATATACTTCGTCAGAGATTTTGACCCAGTCCTTCAATAGATTAGTTGCATAACACATTGAAAACATGTCCCACAGAAAACCAGAAAATAGAGTACCTTGCTAAAGTATCCCGCCAATGATACACTATGCGGGCGATCAGGTTTCAGAAAGGAGAACAGCAAGTTCATCAACTGCAGACATAGCAACATTGCAGAAGCCAAAGCAACAATTAACTAATCTGAACAAGTTTAATTCAAACCTAAGTACGGGAACTAGTGTGGGTCAGGATGGTGGTGGTCACTTGTGTGCATGAATATCTTTATAACACTATAAAGGCAACCCATAGGTGACAATTTATACAATAATCACCTCTTGATCCACGACCAAGGTTTTCAGTATGATGTCAACCTCACAAGTGAATATCTCGCACGCAATGAACGAAAACCTGTATGACAATACCACAGGAGAAAAAGAAAGAATACAAAGACATATAGCCAGAATAAAAAGAGGCACAAGGAAATAAAATTGATTAGATAATGCATAAATGTGTGTACTTGAAAATCCGCTTCTTTTCAGCATCCTCAGGAGCTTCTTCCACAATATAGCGAAGTAATTGCTCCACTTGAGCCCTATCTCGTAAACTGAATATGAAATAACACAAGATAAGCAAATAAAAAATGAAACGACGGTGTATAGTCTGTTTAATACTTTAATTACCTCACAAGGTAAAATCACTTAATAGTAACTGAAAGCTGTCATACATATCACAGGCCTTTTGTACCACCACCATTAGCATCATAATGATTAATTAAACCTTTCCAGATAAAAATGGGGTCCTTTGTGAAGATCAACTACATTAAAAAGGTTAGAAAATTGAGATAATTTAAAAGTTGGCTATAAGCCTGGTAAACCCTCTTGGTGCTTGGCTGAGGTAACAAAGCAAGAGAGAGAGAGAGAGAGAGAGAGAGAGAGAGAGATGACATAATGACTAGGTCAGTTGGTGGGCAAAAAATAACTCTACATCATCCAGTCAGTGAACAAAAATGCTGATTAACCTAGGCTAGAGACAGCAGAAGAAAGAGGCATTAGTTATAGGATAGTTCCTTCATCCTTGAGGGCAGTTGAGGCACGGTGCTTCTTGTACCATCAACAAGAAAAAAAATTATACCTCGTCATTCTTGTCAAAGTATTGCCATCGTTTCAAGATTAGCTTCATTATTTGGCCCCAATAGTGCTGGGTACAGCTAGGATTTGGGCTCAGTACCAAAGGAATTTGACCTTAATAGAATAAGCAGAGAGGGGGTCATTATGTAGCGAAAGTTATCATATCTCATCTCAACCATACATGGTCTAACTCTGTAAAGTGAATGGACCCATAATCAAGGTTGTGAAAAGCATTAAACGCTAACCGGGTGGGCATCCCGCCGCCTAGCGCCTAGCCCGCTTAGGCGGCCGTCTAGGCGCCCGCCTATATCTAAACGGTCCAAAAAATAAAAAAATACTGAAAATTGTAGAAAAAGTCCATAAAACTACAAAACATAGTCGGGCGTCGGAGGGACTAGGTAGGCGCATAGGCGTACATCGGGCGGGCACCAGGCGCCTGGCACGGCCGTCGAGGCCACCTTTTAGAACAGAGCCCAAAATTCAACTGGAGGGTAATTATCTAGCCCAAATTGACCAAATTGAAATCAAACTAGAGGTTACTAGACCAGATTTTGTTGTTTGGCCTATCCATATCTAGAATTTAACCCTACAAGCTCAAATTTGAGGGCAAATTTTGCCAAACAGTATCTAGACCTGACTGAAAATTAACCGGGAGGGGGGGCACAGAGCCAGGATTCCAATATTAGCTAAACCAACCTAGAAATTTAACCTGACCAAGCTAAATTGGGAGTCATATTTGGCCCCACTTGATTGAAACCCATTTTGATGAGTTCTTTTCTGAATCATGGAGGTGGATGCTACGTCTTTCACTTTTCCACGTTCTCATTTCACCATATAGCAAGGACATGAGCTTAAGGGTTCAAATATTCCTAACTGACGTCATCTCCTGGTGGCCGAAGGAGTTACCTGGTCTCTAATGGACAATCCTCACAAGTATTTCCTCTCCTATCTCCTTATTTCCTCTTCTCTCATTTTTTCAGTTCTAAGTGAGAATTTGTGTCAGTATGTTTGCAATTTTGTATCAGGCAGCACTCGCAAATCCAAACTGAAACTTAAAAAGTTCAAATAGATGGTCAATAATGAGGTTAATTGTCCACTAGGGAATTTTTCAGTAAATCAGACTAGTCTATGCTCAAATCCAATCTGTAAGGGCCAATAAGTATATTTGTATCTTGGTATCAACCGATTCTTTGAACCTTAGCACCTAGGTAATGGTTAGATTAAATAAAAACTGGAAAGATATTAAAATTGAGACCTAGAAAGGGACTTACAAGGTAGGTTAGAATATACTGAAACTTTTCGAGTGTGGTTTTCAAACTATTTCCAATCTGATCTTCCTAAAGATATTTGCTAATGCACGTAAGAGTTCAAGCAGCAAACTCCAAATTAGGAATCAGGGCATCAGCACAACTAATCTGTACTTACCTAACCAGACCTGTGCAAGCACATTGCATTCTACCAACTTTTTATGATAATATTGACCAAGTTGGAACTCACAGGGATGAATTTTTTAGGTATCAATTGTCAGGTGCGCTCCTAGGCGAACCACAAATAAGGCATAGTGCCTCACATCCCTTCATAAGAAGACGCTTGTAATCATGTGCATGCCTTTAGGGTTTAGGCACACGCCTTCTAGGCTATCATGACAGTAAATCTGTGCATGATTTAAATGACTAGGTTACAAGTGCACTAGTATGTAGATGGGGTATTGGAGAAGGACTTGATGGCTTAAAATTCACAGAGGATAATAATAATAGTTCAGAAGAGCATATGCAAGATGAACAATCTGGTGGAGAAGAGAAACAAGTCTTTTTAGAGTCTGACGATGACGTTAGGTTTTAGGTTAGGAAAATTCATTGATCATTGTACTTCAGTAGGCAATGGAATCAACCGTTTGCAGTCTATTGTGATATGAGGACTTCTTAAATCAATATGACACACACACATATATATAATAATATTATTTTATTTTATTTGCTTCCCTGTTGACTCGATCCGTGGACCTCCAGCCACCCAGACGGGAAGCGGGTGTCTCTCCCCACTGATCACTTATATATATATATATATATATATATATATATATATATATATATATATATATATATATATTGTGTGTGACGTCTTGCTTCATTAGAGCGAACATTTTCTTGAGTCTCAAGCGAAACATGGAGGTTGTAGCACGTTGGGTCCACCTCTGCCTTCGATTACACAAATGTCAACCCATCCCAAAGTTAACTCAATAAGATAAAACTTGGTACCCTTAGATCCCACAACTATATGTCATCACTCATATTGAAGCTCACAAAATTTGGCAACAACTACAAGAATGTTTTAAGTCGTCGATGAGAAAAATTAGAGAAGTTTATGTTTTGGTGCTTTTGAAAGTCATGTTCAAACAGGCAGACTCTGAAGAAATTATTGGACAATCAAGTTTAATTATTCTTATATATCAATTTACATGCCTCAATATAAACCAGGTGTCGTCAAGAAATCCAATCCATCACCTAGCTCACAGTATTAAAGAGATTCAAGAAAGAAAGAAAGAAAACTAAACTGAGAAAGGAGCTAGATAGAACATAATGGAGAACTGACTCTAAACTAGAAGATCACAACTACAAGTCAGACTTCGATGGTGAAACTCAACTCTGCTTGACAAAGTAAGTAATTAGGCTTTGGAAGATTATCCAATACAGGCTCAAATGGACCATTTAAGAAGCATGAATGTAAGTGATTATAAAGAGGCTCTCGAGGTAGTTATACTCCTTAATGGAGGAAAACAGTGAAATAATAAGAAGGGGAGAGGGAGCAAAGGCCACAATAGCATCCATCAAAAAGTAGCAACCAAAAGCAGGAGAGTGTGAGGGCCTAATAAAAGGTTTATTACGAGTTGCCATTCCCGCCCTTGTTCCTGCACTCTCTGGCATAATGTGTCATAGCAATTTTCTATAGCAAATTGTATTATCTTATCTCTTCGTATAGACTCTTTATATAGTCTAGGGGAACATCGAGGATGTACTTTGGTTGCATGAGCTTAAACTGCAATCCAAAACCAAAAGGTAGATCTACCTACCTGTCCACTGGACCTAGGTTTATGGCATGGCCCTCTCATGCTCATAGTTATCTCGGCTAGAAATTTGGCACCAACATTAAAGATAGCAATCATGTCCGACAGAACGGTCCTTCGTCAACTTTGGAGGGCATGAAATCATACACAGTTTAGATAAGCCATAACTTGTACTTGGTATCTTATGAATCTAAAGTCTAAAATCCATCATTTTTTATGCAAGTACATATATGTTGCCAAATCCACAAATAGGAAAGGGGGTGCATATACTAACAATAAATTAGATATAATATTAATTGTTGAATTATCCAGTCTAAAGAAATCTAATTTGTAGTAACTTGATCTTGTCAATTAATATTAAAGGGCAACATACTTGCCTACTTGTTTGGATTGTTGCTAGTCTATTGCTGAAAATTTGCAGTCTTTAACTAAAGAATCAAATAAAATCTTATATTGAATATTATTAACTTGGTTCTTGTTGTACATGTAAAAACTCATACATGTCCTGCATGTATCAGATCACAGCTTCCGTGCTCTTGCATGAACAAGATCATGCCATATCATTTAGAATTATTTATGCTACGCACAAATAGTCATGTTGCACCGCACAAAACCAAATCATTGCCTCCTATTTTGATTGATAATCGTGATTGCATTAGTTAGGTCATTATGCATTAAATCAACTTAAGGGCAACACCCTAAGCAAGAAACGGTGGGGAGTTCATAACCCTTCTATGGCCAAAAATCACAATCCTCGTATTATTTCCTAACCAAAATTAATTCTAAAATCAACTAAACATTGGTCCTAGGAATTTTGGCTCAATTAGTAGAAATCTTGTAGGTAACTCCAATGAACCTTTTCTGGCTTTCATTGACAAGTCTTCCTTGTCCAAGGTACGGAAAGGAACTTACAAATAGTTTCCTTGCATGGAGAAAATTCTGATACGTGGGTTTGACGAGACTCAATCGGTAATCTTGCAACCACTTCCTTTCCAGTTAAGAGCAAGTCTAGTTGCTTGTACAAGACTTTTGCCGATTCTAACAGGAAGTCGCAAGAATTTGATGACTGAGAGTCTAAGACGAAGTGTTAATTTAGGTAAGGCCCGAACGGTTTCCCAAAAGAACCGTAAAGAAACTACAAGCAAGGAGTGCAAGTCATTTTAAGATGATTCACAAGAATAATCCAAATGCATATATGTTGGATCTTTCGTTGGATCTTTCCAAAGATTTTGGTTTTAGTTCGACTTTTAATATTGAAGTTATGATTAAGTACAAAGGACCGACAATCATTCCTAATAATCCACTTGTGCATTCAATTGAGCCACTCAACAGCCTTGTACCTGAGAGTCCTCCACTGGCCCCTATACCTCAAATTGAACATATATATTTGGCAGAAGATAATGCTTGTATACAAGATGATCGGGTTGTCTCCAATAGAGTCAAGAGGTTTCTAGAGATAACCTTGTGTGATGGAAAGGTAAACCAGAGACTCAAGACACATAGATTTGAAGAGAAGAGATGTAGAAATTGAACTCTAACATGCTTGAAGAATATAAGCATGCAAGAGATGCACCCTCGACATGGTCGAGTCTTCTCCACCCTCGAGAAAACGATAAGGACATCGCACCGAAGAGGCTCAAATATTATTTGCATCGTCATTACAAATATTGAGTCAAAGTCATGTCCGTCGGATGGTACTAAATAGTTCAAGTTTGCTTTATTTTACTTAGTCAAGTAACGAGCACATGTTAGCTCGTTATCTTTTTTTATTAAGTAACCTAGTCCCACATCAAAATTTGGTGAAAATGAGAGATGTTGAGAAGGCTATAAATAAAAAAGCCTTGGCTATATAATTACTCACCGGATGAATAAATAAAATTGAGTTTGTTATTAAGTGAATGCTCATCTTTCTTCCTAGAAGTTATTTTCTGTCTCTCACTCCCCTTTTCCATAACCCTAGCCATCACCTTCCCCATGTCCAAACCCTAGTCGTCACTACTCTAAGTCAAACATTTCGAATCCATTGAAGAAGGTATCAAAGCTATACATTGAACATAGCAATCATCAGTGTGCGGAGGAACGGTCCTTCAACAACTTTGGAGCACGTGAAATCATACACAATTTTAGGTAAGATAACTTGCATTTGGTATCTTACGAATCTAAAATCCATCATTTATACAAGTACATATTCGCTGGCAAATCCACAGATAGGAAAGGGAGTGCTTCTACTAACAACAAATTAGATTTAATATTAATTGTTGTATTGTCCGGTCTAAAGAGAGCTACTTTGCATTAACTTGATATTGCCAATTAATATTAAAGGACAACCTACTTGTTTGCTTGTATTGTTGCTAATCTATTGCTGAAATTCGATGTCTTTAACTAAATAATCAAATGGAATCTTATATTAAGTATTATTAACTTGGTCCTTGTGTCATACATCTAGAACTCATACATGTCATACATTAGTTGGGTTGTGTCCAGTACGTGTCCAACACGACACGGATTGGAGTGTGTGTACTTCCTACGATAAGAAACCTGCATACAGGTAACATCAGAAGTATACTTCTTCACTTAACAAGAGAAATAACAGTTAGGAAGGCAAAGTACACACGATTCCAAAGACCTTACGGGAGAACATCAAATTTATAGAGGATTCTCAAAGTACATGAATATTTGAACACTTCGGAGCAAAAATGTGTGTTCTTCAAGAACTAATACCTCAAATAGCTTGATTTAACTGGGAAGTTATTATGGTTGGGAGTATATATATATATGTTAATTTGCAAGAGTTCATTATAGCTAAGTACAGCATCTTCTCGTAGAGATGAGTCAGCTTCTCGCCTTCTAGATTGATATGAAACTAATCACATTCTTTGTCAATCACAAGAAAAGGCATGAATATGGAAAATAAGGAGCCAATGGTGTCAGTTCAAACATTAGTATATCAAGAGGTAGCAAAATATGTGATTGGTTTCACATTTGCAACATGCTTATGAAGAGATACATGATGAAGAGTTTAAGCATTTTGGCGGTCATCCTTTTACCAAGTGTAACATCCGGATGAAGATTTTAAGCATTAATATAAAACATAAATTTACTAGTTACCAAGAAAATCTCAGTAACTTGATCAAAAAATAGTGAATTTCCACAAGAATTACAAAAATTCCACATTTACTTCTTATATATGAGATATCCAAAAAAAACTGATGTGGCTACAAACTTTCCTACCTCATTTCTCATTCAACTGGTATTTTCACCTTGATTAGTGGGCTTCATAATATGGCCAAGAAGTTTAAGAAGTACTCTTGTGAAAAATAGTAGCAACAACAAAGCCTTTATCTGAAATTATTGAGAACAGCTATTTGAATCATTTTATTCTTTCATCCAATTCTGTTAATGCTCTTGCGGAAAGTAACATGATAGAGCTTTACAAAAGCTGAGGTTTCCAATACTTCACTGTTCATACATAAAATTCATTTGAAGAAAGTACAACAAAAAGTTATTCAAAAAGGTAAAAGCTATTTCAAGAGAAATCAATAGTTTCCAGCAAAAGGAAGAAACTAAAATTCACAAAAGATGGTATTATTACTAATTAATAAGACGATGATTTGACGCTTTGCACTCTTGAATTATCTCGTCCTCGTCAAGGAGCTCTTCCAAAGTATAATTCTCCTTGTTCAAAATGGCTTCCACCTACAGTTCACAATAATACACATAATCAGAATGTCACTCAATGATACTGGAAGTATTTTGTGATCTGAAATAACCTCTGAAAAGCACACAGAATAAATGGAAGTTCAATAAAAAAAAATCACGAAAACAATGTGGTTGTCATTTTGATCATAATCACCAAAAAGGAACTATTCATAGATCAAGTTGCAAGAACAAGGTTACAATTGCAGAGGAAAAGGAATGATAAGAATACAAATGGTAAAGAAAAAAGAAAAATATAATCTAGTTGGTTTTAGGAAAAACAGGAAAACTTGTGTAGTACTACCTAGTAAGATCAATGAGACAAAGGTTATAAGTAATAAGTTCCTGTTGTTTTGGTCGGAAATGGAGGGTTCGAAATGAAACCAGCCAAGTTGATAACATCCAAAATGCCAAAGCCGATACTCACAGGAAGGGTCTGAACCGATACCGCAACTTAGTTTTTTAACCTTGGAGGTGCATATTAAGAAGGAAAAACTAATAACAGATTTAGTGGAAGGAATATGTACGCATTGAAGAGAATTACATAAAGCCTTTAGACGCTAAATGATAATTGAAACATTTAAAGGGTGTACTAATTTATTTCCAATTCTAGAACAAGTGCTGAACCAATTTGGATTGCTAAGAGCATCATATAGCGATTGCCGTGTTCGCCTGAAGTTTAGTAGTAGAAGATATGATGATAAGAACTTAACAAGTATATAATTATTTGTTTAATCACAAAACCAAAAAGAATGTGTTGCAAATGTATGGAAAAATTGCTCTTGCTAATCAAGATTAATTATCAAAAGAAAGAACTTGGAATCTGAAATAACATCTTTGAAGAACAAAAAAAAGAAAGTTAAAGTGGAAATCATGAATACGATGTGGTCGCCAATTATTATTATCGTCATCATCATCATCCAAGCTTTCTCCCATCAGAGTGAGGTCGGCTATGAAGTATAAGAAGCTACATACAATATTTGAAAGTTTATGACCGGCTCTTAACATGATGTCAACCCTCTATGTTGGTGCCATATGTTGTACGGATACTGATACAGGTACGAGATACAACATTCTCAAAAAAATCAATATACGGATACGACAAGGATACACGACAAAATATTATTATTTTAATATATATCAACTCCATTTTGAACAATTCCCAACCCATGTTTGCAAGTTAAGAAAAGCCCAAGCGCAAGCCAACCCACTTTCATTTAAAAGTTGAACCAGCCAACACATAATAACAAATAGTTGAAAAGCCCAAGAGGATATCATCAGATAACCAAACACCAAGCAACAACAACAAAAGGCACGAGATCAAGGACGATGCATTTCAGGTAGGTGCTTTTTTTATTGTTGCAAATGTTTTCTTCTTTTTTAGTTTCCTTTTTTTTGCCCAAAGGGAACATGCAACCAAAGATCAATCCGATACGGTTGGATTCGGGAAGGATCTATGCATAAAAGTGTTTGTTCTGTATCCAGTCGAATTTGTACGGAATAGTAGAATACGTACAAGACATGGGCATTGTTTTGTCGTGTCCGTGTCACATAGTTGGTGCTATTCCTACCCAAGGTAGCTACGAGCATGAGAGGACATTAAACCTAAGAGATCAATTGACAAGTAAGTAGACCTACCTTTCGGATTGCAGTTTAAGCTCATGCAACCAAGGAGCACCCTCCAAGCCTCCCTAGACTATAAAGAGTATAGATGAAAAGGTAAGATCACACAATTTGCTATAGGAAATTGTATTCATCTATATAACACACTACGCCAGTTAGTAAAGTAATGACAATCCCATGGTTGTTAATTGTAATTATGACAATCCCACATTATAGTTAGTAAAGAAACGACAATCCTATGGTTGTCAATTGTAATTATCAAGGTAGTCAAAGACGAAAATGGTCCATACCGTCTAAGACGCAAGGCGCACTTAAGACGTGCGTCCGAGCGAAGCGAGAAACAAAAATAAAAAATATATATACATAAATAAATAAGTAATATAATAAATACAATCAAATAACATATTAAAACCAACAAAATATATTAAAAAATATAACCAAATAAACTAGCAGAATAGCAGTAGCAATCAACAAAACTAACAAGAAATTGTGCTCTCCCTACCATGCTTTTAGTACATTTTATTTTTTCAATTCAACTGTAGTCAACTTTGACAACCGAGGAAAAGAACTACCTCCCTCCCACTTGTATGAGGTCATGGCTATCTCGTTGCCTCAAAGTTTTTTTTAGAAAAAAATATATAATTTAAAAAAATCATAAGGCACGTCTTTTTCTGGTTGCACCTTGGGTGCGCCTTGCTGAAATGCGAGAAAGACACCTTGTCTGGTGAGGTACGAGGCACAGCTGGTACGCCATGTTGCGAGACGCAGTAGATGCGCCTTGCTGCGAGGCACAACTGGTGTGCCTTGTTGCGAGACGCGCCTCAGACGCACCTTTGACTACCATGAGAAGGCGCAAAGGGTCAATATCGTTCGAGGCACAAGGCACACTAAAGACGCACACTCGAGCGAAGCGAGACGAAAAATAAAACATAATAAAGATAAACATAAATAAATTACTAATGTAAGAAACAAAACCAAATAATATATTAAAACCAACAGAAATATGTTAAAACATAACAAAGTGAACTAGCAAAGCAGAATAGCAGTCAGCAGAACTAACAAGAAATTGTGTTCTTCCTATCATGCTTTTAGTATATTTTAGTTTTTTCAGTTCAACTGTAGTCAAATTTGGCAACCATGGAAAAGGGCTATCTTCGTGCCTCAAAAAATTTTGTAGAAGAAATATTTTTTTTTTAAAACATAAGGCACGTCTTTTCTTGGTTGCATCTTGTTGAAGATGCATCTTTGGTGCACATGGAGAAAGGAGCTTCGCCTAGTGAGGTGCGAGACGTAGCTAGTGCGCCTTGCTGCGAGAGGCATGCCTTTGACTACCATGGTAATTATGAGTATGACAATCCCATATTATGGTACGTGGGCATTAATAGTTAGGGTTTTCTATATATGAGTTCCCTTAGATCTAGTCCAATTGGATTCTTCTCAAATACCATTCTTAAACTCTAATCCTCTCTTCCTTCACAAACCTCAACCCTATACTATACTTAAGGGGGCTGGGTAAAGGGTGGTTTACATACAACCGGGAGAAAGTGGTTTATGTTTGAATCTTAGAGGCTTTCTTATCATTTGGTATATCCAAGTCCATCGCCTCAGAGCTTTGGCAATCACCTTAGGAGGTGTGATGCACTGCACTTATTTCAAGGTAGTGCAACACTTCTCAATTTAGGCCTCATATTTCTCCTATATACCATGTTTGTATGGTGACACAATATTCTACGTGAATCCACGTTGGAAGGACATCATACAAAAGCCGTACAATTAGGACTTCGATATGGTTTTATTCTTTTTATAGTCTCGGAGGTTATGGTTTTATTCTCTTTATAGTCTCGGAGGTAATAATGTTCGCAAACATGATATAACTCGGTCAATATCTTCATTTAACAAAAAAGTCGACATCCATTTTCTAACCTTTGTTTCAAAACTCCAACTTCCAAGAATAACTTGACTCTGTTTCAGATAATTATGTTCCCAAACTAAATCTTAGGCCTTGTTTACAAACACAGTTTAGTAAAGAAAACTACAAGACTTAAGCATGTAAAGTCCAATAGACTCAACCTTGGAGCATTTGGGGAAATTTTGGAGTTAGGAAAATTTTATAACACTCCTCCAAACCAGAGATAGCAAAACTCCAATCTTCTTGGATATTTGTTAAACTCCATTCTTGAATCCCAAAAACCTATTTTCCTTCCAAAATTCCAAGCCTACCAACCTATAAGCCAGAAATACCTATCTAAGTTAAACAGATCTCCGGTTATCTGAAATGAAGTTTCATGTTTTATAACCCCAGTTTTCGAACTCAAGTTCCAAAATAAACTCAACTCTATCTTATAGAACTGTTTCTGAACTCGGTCTCAAATTGCCCGTATGGTGCACTTGTAGACTATTCTAGTAAGTTAAGTTCTATCAAAAGAACTGCTTTTATGGTTTAAGCCAGTTTTCAAACTCAAGTTCCAAAATAAACTCAACTCTAACTTATAGAACTGTTTTTGAACTCGGTCTCAAATTGCCCATATGGTGCACTTGTAGACTATTCTAGTAAGTTAAGTTCTATCAAAAGAACGGCTCTTATGGTTTGGAAAACTTGATACCTCAATCTAACCCTAATCAAGTCAAACTACATTCACTTTCATTCATTTCTTCTCTTCACTCAAAAATGGCTTGTAGGGTTTGGAAAACTGTATACCTCAATCAAACAAAATGGTTCATCTCAAACCCAGTTTTGGAAAGTTTTACGATTTCAAAATCCAAAATCCTTTCTTACTTCCAAAATCCTGTAACGAACCGTTCCGTTCAAGCGGACAGCCGATTCAAACGGCACAAGTGCAACGACCTGACCCGCTTTGCTCAGCGAGAAAACTCGTTTGAGGCAAAGGATTTTCAGACTTGGCCCTTTCAGGAGTTCAGACTTAGACTTTCAAAGGCTCGCTCGGAGTATCGCTCGACCGAGGCGAATCATTGCTAAGGTGGGTGGCTACGATGAACTTGTCTTTGCTTAACCAGCACACTTAAAATATGGACGATACATGCTAGTCGCTAGATGAATCACCCCTTGCATGCTAATAAAGAATACAACGCACCTAGCTAAGGGAATAATCCTATCTTGTATTACTTGTGTTAGAACATGGAAATAAAATTTGGCTTATAACATAGACCCTGGCATGCTACCTTTGCTTCGTGCAAGTAGACCTCGCTATGCCTCGAGTAGATCATCATATACTCTTCGTAGTACACTGCTTCACTTGTTTACACTGCACGTCCCTAGATTATGTCGCTCGGTATGTCCCTGTACAGCTTCACTCCTCGCACTACACCATAGACCGTGCTAACGTAAATGCTTATGAATCAAATATAAATGCATGCTTGCCTGCTTACATTATAACGTGTACTCGTTTGCCTCCTTCTAATGCTTGTCACTTATACGCATGCCACAATTCATCGCACTTCACTATCTGTGATTCGCTCAGTTGAGGCAGGAAGGCTATCAAGATAGTCGTTCCGAGCCAAGTATAGAATATTGAAAGTATTCGGGACCGTAAGGTCGTCAAGGCATTTTCCGAATTAGGGGACTGCATCAATGGACAGTTAAGAAAGATAACATCACAACATCTCTGAAAATCAATACTCGTCATGTACTGAATCTGACGGCTCGGGGAGTCGATACTGTACTGACTGAATCTGAATCTGTAACTGTATTTGTACCTGCGAGAATCTGAAAAACTTGAGGATATGCATTGTCACGGACAACTTATGCACAAGGTGGGTTTTCGAATCCAGTTCCGCGGACAGTCGTCGGGGCACTGGGGCCAATCCGATCTAGACGGAACCATCTGGTAGTCGTCTGTTATCGGCGAGATAGGTGCAATACCGTCCGTATTATATTTTGCTTGCTCTCTATCTTCGTCTCGAGACTACACCGTCCACTATGGAAGTCATACTAGTGACCTTCTGTCATATAGATTAAGTTGGCTCGATTGCGGCAACCCGCGTGCAAGTCATTGCATTGTAGGCGACTGCTCTGTGTAACACATATGTACCTATAAATGTATCTGAATACCTGAGAATCTAATGCAACACACCTGAGTAATCCGTATAACTCGTGCTTCTGAAACAAAACCTCGCTGACGACACTTGTGTTTGCTTATGCAATTGCCCCTAGATTTCATTATATATATATATATATATATATATATATATATATATATATATATATATATATATGCTCGTGCTTGGTTTAACTTGGTTTGGCTTGGACAGGGAAGGACGAATGGTAAGTTGGTAAGTCTCGCCGTGTTTCTTATATCGCACGGCGCACTGCTACACGAGTTAGGCTTTACATCATTGCCATAAAACTGATCCTAAGGCAAGACTAGAAAGATAACTTAAATAGATGGTGCATGGAACCTATATAACGTGTTTGGATTTGTCGAGCGGACGAGAAGCCTCCCCACCAGTGCATTCATGTACTGATAACCCACAAGATTGCTTAGAACCTCGTTCGGTGCGGAAACCCCCTTCGTGCGTGCTAAGGCGTGGAGTTCGCTCTGGAGCCTTGGAGCGTTGCGTCCGGAACGAAAGTACATATACAAGACATAATATTGGAACATCGCCTATGTATCATTCCACAAATGTAGCCACTTGGCACGCTTTTACTGTTTCGAGAGAGAGGGCTTGAGCGACTTGTAATCTCGGCCTAGCGCCGCTTGTAACACTTGTTCAATATCAATAAAGAGCTTATTTTACTTCTATACATGTGTTATTCAATGCTTCCGCTATTGATGACTCTGTAAACTTGTTACCAATCTCATGTTCGTTCTTATTCTGCTGCATTCGGACTATCTGTGCAACTCTGTGGCTTAGACATTTTACCGCCTATTCGGATTATGGTCTTGTACGGACGCAGCTTAGGCTCGTGCGGCATCACGTCCAGACGGGAAAGATCGTCCCGCGGGAGCGCTGGCGCGGTGATTCGTGCCTAGCAGGGACGACCGATTTTCCTACGGGAGATCGGGGCATGACAAACCCAACCCTAACTTAGCATTATAAACCAGGACATAAGTTAAAATAGAAGTCCACTTACCAAAAAAATGAAGTTTTAAGTTCTCTAACATAGTTCTGAACCCCAATTCTAAAACGAATTAGCTCAATATCTAACATTTTTTCCCAGACTAACGCACAATCCACCCGTAAAGTGCAATCATAGACTATGTTAGCAAGTTAAGTTCTATCAAAATAAATACTTTTAAGGTTTGGGAACCCAAACTACATTACTTTCATTAATTCCTTTGTCTATGATTGCATGTCTAGAGAAAACCCTAAATCCAATTCTATGATAGACTTCTATTATACCCATTGAGGCCATATATAGAATTGATAGTAAGTGATATTTGATCAAGAGAACAACTCTTAGGATTCGGAGATTCAAACTACAATCACTACCATCAATTCCTAGAGCTACAATCGCATGTCAATAATGAAAACATCTACAGAACGAGAATCGACAAGAGCAAACACTAGAATTGTTCGACAAGCGGGAGAATCACGTTATCTACCACATCTTGATTTTTTATTTTTTTTAACTTTTTTTAAGAAGGTAAATATTATTGATCAACGATAATTACAAGTTAGATCTATCCCAGCCTACAAGAAGAGTCATCTGGGTTCTAATAAATCTATGTCAGCATCTATATTTCTTTGTACAACAAAAGCACTAAGTGTTCGGCCTCAAAGATACGTCGGATGCGTTCCCTACAGACATGCCAAACCACCGTCCCAAAAATTATTCTAAGACGGCAATAACCTCTCTCTCCATTCCTCTTCTGAGCTTTAATATCATTAAGGACCGCAACAAGCTCTCTACAATGACCTTGGGTTTGCCCCAATTTACGTCTCTGCGCACTCCAGATCTCCCACGTGATGTCACAAGCGAAGAACAGATAATCCATGGTCTCATCATGTTTACCGCATAAACAACACTATATGTCCTCACAGTGGATGCCAAAATTGCTCAACATGTCTCGAGTAAGAAGCATATTCCTGATCATTTTGTATAAGCACAGCAACATCTTGACTGCCAACCCTTTGGTCGAATCAAGAGATCCCAACAAGAGAAAATCCTAAATTAACCAATTCCGACATAATACAATACTTGAACTACCAATAAAGTGCATCCGTAAACTACATTACTAAGTCCAATCAGATCAAAATTTGCCATTTAGGGTTTGGATATCCAAACTACATTCACTACCATCAATTCCTTAACCGCAACTGCATAGTCAACGAAAACATCAAGGAAACAATAACCAACAAGAGAAAATTAAAACCTAAAACATTCCAAATCTATCAATAAATGCTATCAAAAGGATGGTTTTTAGGGATTTGGAGACACAAACTACATTCGCATCCATCAATATTTCAACTACGATCACGTCTAAAAGAAAAGAAAAACACTGAACCATTCTAATTCTATCATAAATCGACAGTAGACTACACTAATACATCAAATTCGATCAAAAAAAAATAGACTTTTACGGTTTGGGGGCTCAAATTACATTCACTTCTATCAATTCCACAAAAAAACAACAAAAAAATATATAAAAAATGATTCGACAAGAGAAAACTCTAAATTCGTCCGAATTTCATTGGGGGGGTCGAGAACTTACCGGAGAAGCCGAGGAGAGACCTGTCATCCGCCAGAACATCTTGCCTCCGTCGCGAAATCGAGAGAGATGCCCTAATTCCCAAATTCTAGGGTTTCCATAACGATGCTCTACTTCCCAAATTTCTGGAGAGAGAGAGAAATAAACGACGACGGAGGACGAGAGAGAGGGAGCGGGATGATATGTACGTACTTCATAGGCACCAATATTTTTCCAGAAATTTTCCTATACCGCAATAAAGTTTTAGTGCTAATTAGCGTTTAGACCCTGGATTTTATACCAATACCAGTTTAAGTCCTAACATTCTAATCAAAAAGTATAGGTCCTAGTTTTTTTTTTTGATTTACTTTTTTTCCATTATAGTCTTCTATCAATTTAGTGAAGTTAATGGGGTAAAAAAAAACAAAAAAAAATATCTATATATGTTCCAAACTTTTAAATTGAAAATATTATGACTTAATTCTAAACTTATATAAAATCCAGGATGTGAACACTAATTAGCCCAAAGTTTTATTAAACAAAAAAATTCTTACAAAGCATTAGAGTAATATTAAATTATGCATAAAAAAATAAATTTGGTAAATTTACACGGAGATAACATAAACGTTCTTAGCATAAGAACGTTTTGGTCTCTTCATATTTAGAAACAAAAATCAAACGAAAAAATCTTGTTATGGACGTTTAAAAAAAAATTATTTTTTGTTTAGAATAAATAAAAAACAAGTACAAAATATATATATATATATATATATATATATATATATATATATATATATATATATATATATATATATATATATATACAAAACGTTCTTAAGCATTTTCAACTTTTTTTTTATCAAACAAATTAACAAAATGTATTTAGTAAAAACGTCCGGGACACTTTTTTTTTTTTTGTTTTGGTCTTAAAAAAATAAAAATCAATTGTTAAAACGTTCCAAGTAGAGGCATTTTTCGTTCAATTTGTTTTTATTTTGCATTTTCAATTTTTTTTAAGTGGAAATTGTAAAAGAAATAATAATTTTACTCACTACTTTTGTTAAATGAACATACTATAGTATTTTTATTTTTTATTTTTATTAATTCTAAGCGTAACATACAAACATACAAAAATAAAATAAAAATCTTGAAAACGTCCATAGTAGGAATGTTTTTATTTTTATTTTTTTAAATTATCTCAAGAAGAAGAAAAAAAACTTGCAAAAGATTGACGTTGTATAAAATAATTATTATTATTTTTTATTTGTGTTTTTACATTCTTTCGGATATGAAATAGATAATAAATAAAATTAAAAATGTCCACAATAAGGACGTTTTCGGTTGTATATTATCTTTAAGTCTAGAGAGAACCAAAACGACCTTAGTATAGAGCATCAAATTGCGGAGGAAGAATATTTTTTTAAAACTTGTGATCGTCGTTGCATTTTTTATCGTCAGTATGTGTTTTTGAAACACCATCTATATGTAGTTTCCTTCAGGGTCTGCTTGGACTGAGAAAGAAAAAATAAGCAGAGTTAAGTGGGGTTTAGTAAAGAAAATGTAAGTAAGGGAAGAAGAGTCAATACATATAGACAAATTATATAAGCACTACAAAACTTACTTAGGCTAAAAAAATAAATAAAAACTGACTTATTTACAAGTTTGTCATCGAAAAAATTTCTCGAGGCTGTCCAAAAAAAAATTTCAGGCGGACTGTCAACATTTTTGACAGTCCTAGGACTGTCAAAAATGTTGACAGTCCTTCCAAGTAAAAGGACTGTCAACATAGTGAAAGTCCTAAGAAGGGGGAGGATAGAAGAAGAAGAAGAAGAAGAATAAGAAAGAAGAAGAAGAAAAAGAAAAAGAAAAAGAAGCAACAGCAACAGTAGGGGTGGGCCGTGGCGGCTGGGTGCGGACGGGCGGGGTGCGGGTGCGGGGGCAGGCCGGCAAGCGGCAACAACAACAACAACGGCAGCAGCAACAGCATCGGCAGCGGTGGCGGGTGGCGAGCGGCAGCGGAGGACCCCTCCTCCTCCCTCCTCCTCCTACAGCCTCCGGCGGGTAGGGTTGGGGTTGGGATTAGGGTTGGGATGTCCTGAGTAAATTTTGGGTTGTCCTGAGTAAAAAATTTAAAAACATGGGCTGTCCTTAAGTAATGGACTGTCCAAAGTAAAATATGGAGTGCCTATAGAATTTGCCTACATATAACCTTGCTTTGATTGGAGGGAGAGTTAAATGGGGTGTGTTTAATAACTCTTGTTTAGATCAGAGGTTTTGAGTGGGAGGAAGATTAATAAAAATACAATATTTCTTCTTATTGCATATGGCATAAAATTAGATTAATTAGATTGAATTTTTATTAAAAATTGTCAAAATATCTTTAAAAAAATAATAGCTACAAATTTGATACCTATATAAAGAAGATAACTAGAATCCAAACACAATAAAATTAAGGTATATATAATAATTATAGGATTCTACCGTTTAGAAGTAAGCCAAGTTCATATCATCATAACCATATAAAATCAAACGCAATAAAGAAAATATGCATTCCAAAAATAATAATCAAACCACTAAAAGCTCTCAAAACTTTGACGGTTTAAAAAGTAAGCCAAATTCATATGTATAATGGATTATTTTTCTTATCAAGATGAGTACTAAAGTATGAGAAAGTGAGAAGATACATAATGCACATGGACAAAGTCATGAAGCTACGGAGTAGCAAGTTGAGAAAGCAAGAAAAAATTGAAAAAGAAAGAAATAATATTTTATAGGACAATTAAGGGGTATTTGTGTCTTTTTAAATCAAATAATCCATTTCTTCTAGTAAACCTCAAAGGGGTTTAAAAAAAGAAATTTTTAGTTGTCCCCCCCCCCCACTTTTTTTACCATAATTCATGGTACACCAGACCGAATTACCATAATGCATAAACTTTTACACTTTCAATGGAAACCATCAATGACCAACAATCAACTCCTTTGACCTGTATAAATAAAAAAAGAAATTTTGAGTTGCACCTCACTTATTTTACCATAATTCAATATGCATACAACTTATTTGAGGGTTCAAGGTGTCACGCCCCGATCCCGCAGGGGCCGTTCGTCCTCGCTTGGGTCCTTGCGGGACCGACCGTCCTCGCACGGGCGTGATATCGTGCAAGCCTAAGTTGCGCTTGCACAAGGCCAGAGCTTGAACAAGGGCAAGTAAACTATTCAAGACGGAAGTAGCGGCACGTATTGCAGAAAAGTAAAGAACACAATGGCATAAGAGAACAAGCATCTTTATTGATAATCAAAAGTGTTACAAGCGGCGTTAAGTCGAGGTTACAAATCGCTCAAGCACTCTCTCAAATTCAATGACACCGTTCCATACATTATATCCCTTTATACAAAAGCAGCTCAAAGCACAACTCGAGACGGCTCAAGACATCGACTCCAGATTTTCGGGTCCTGGGGATGAGGCACGATTATGGCTTCCTCGGACGATACAGCACCTGCGAACAAGCAAACTGTTGATGGGTCAGCACTTTGGAGAAAGTACTGGTGAGTAAAAAATCAATGAACAGAAGCAACACTCCATGAAACCAACACTAAGTAAGCATGTGGCAAAATATTATATTACTAGTGATCTTGCTACTTTTATCTAGGTTCATTTCATGCAGCACAGGGTTAGAGTCAGTTAAATTCTTTTAAAAATATAGCTTTGGAAACAGTTTACATATTCAAACATTTAAGCATACAATAGGATAGTGTTCTATCGTGCAGTGTGCAGCATGTATCGTGCACCATATTTACTAACTCTTTAAGAACACAAATTATTCTAGTGGACTGATCAATTCATTACTAAGGGGCAACGATGAAACATACAAGTCTAGGGGCAAAACGAGATTCAAAGCAATATTAAAAATTAATGCATCATTTATTCAGTGATTCTTACCTTTCGTCGAACGGTTATCTCTACAACAGATATACAAGTTAGCAACAATTCGCATAAACATATATGTTCTATTCCCTGTCCATCTCTATATCAAATAGTTAAGTATGCAAGAAGGCTAATCTAGCATGCAATCTAACTACATGATGGTCCATGGGTAGCCCCATGATTAGCAGCGGTGACTCAAGGTTCAGCTCTGCACTAGCACGCGAATGTGTCGACAGTTGTGACTCAAGGTTCAGCTCTTTACCAACACACACGAGTACTAGCAACTATGACATCATGGATTCCGCACAACACTAATAGACAAAATATCCCACTAGATCCCGTAGGACCGTATCCTCAAGATGCAACAAAATCTCTTCCGAACTGACCGATTCCCACTGCCCCAGGAACCGTTCGAGAGATGACCCTTGTGCACAAGTTATCCGAGATAATGCATGACATGAACATCTATAATGCAAGCAAAACAAAGATTAAGTGTAGAAGCATGAAATACGCTAGGGAATTGTACGCGTATTATACAGTCAAAACCCCCAACATGCATAAAGTCCGCGTAAAACAGAGCTTCAGAGCTGAGTGGCGTATAGAAGAGCTTCAGAGCTGCCCGCGTAAAACAGCGCTTCAAGGCTATTTTGGCGTAAAAGGTTGTTACACCTCCCGACGGCGTAAAATATGTTTGTCTTTAATGCAACGTAAAGTCATACGAGGAACTCTTCGTATTTCTCGAATGAATCTGTCAGACAAAACAGTGAACCTGACTCCTAACAAAAGTACTGCACGACGATCGAGAGGACGACTGTGATGATAATTTTGCACAAGGACCCAGACTGTCGTTTAGTGACATATCCTTGATACAAGTCGTTTTTACGCATTTAAGGAATATGCTGCCTATTCTACACAGGCAGAGATGAGTTTTTACGCTCAAGGTGAGACGAAATCAGATGCCACGTCAAAAGTTATTTCTCGTACAGAGCTCGAGGCATATCTCGGCATTTAATGCACGAGATTGAGGCATATCTCTGCATTAAATGCACGAGATTTGGTTCTATTCTTTATAATTTTTGTCATGACTGGGAGAGCCAAAACTAGGGCTAATACGCTTACATCACCATCCTGGCATTTTACGTCAACCAGGCTATTTTCAACCATAGGAGCATGCCGTATGCTATCTCCTCGAAATACGCCAACCAGGCTATTTTCAACCATAGGAGCACGCCGTATGCTATCTCCTCGAAATACGTCAACTCAGGCTATATTTGCAAAGGTACGTGATAAGACTATTTAGCCCAGAATACGCTCGAGACCTCAGTCATGAACGATAATTGGCTATTTTTACGCTGGTTATCTATTATTCATGCAGCAGCAAGTTTTACGCAGAATTTGGCTTTTACACCAATAAGACAGCTATTTGGCCTTTATGTCAACAAGACAGCTATTTAGCTTTTACGCCAACGAGACAGTTATTTGGCTTTTATGCCAACCATCTTCACGCGAGGGCAGTTACCTACGTGGCTTGCATGCCGTGATCTTCGAGAAGCAGTTATACACGTTACCTCATAATGGGACACGTGTCATACGCGAATTCAGGAGATCATTCAAACGTGGGTAGCAGTTATTATAACCGCCGCGTAAAAGGTGTAACTCTCTTTACAGTTTGGCTTCTACGCCAACTGGACAGTTATCGTGACAGATCTCTATAAATAGAGACCCTTGGTCACAGGGTAAAGGGCCAGAAAAATAAAAAAAACAGACACAGACGGAGAGAAAGGATCAGAGATCAAGAGATCATAGAGAGAGAGCACAGACAGAGAGTGTTGATTGACAACTTTTGCAACGAGAATTCAATCCCTCCTGCAACCTTTGAAGCTTCTTCTTCTTCTACAGCACTTCTTCATCATCGTGTGGTCCAAGAGACAAAGTGATCGACCGCAGATCAGACTCCTATAGCAATTTTTCCCCAGAATTATTTTTATTGTACTTAACATCCTCGTATAGGATTAATTGTACTCTTTTTCTTGTTTGTAAACAAAAAAAGAAAGGTTTCGTACAAACCCTCTTCTTCTCTCATTTTTGTGTTTATTCAAACACAAGATGGCGACTCTGCTGGGGACTACTTTCTCTTCTATTTGTATATATATAAATTATATATACTCATAGAAAAATTCTAGATTAGAGTAATGCACATCGTTAGGCTAGCAACTGCTCAAGGGGTCTCCTACATGGAATAAAATCCAAAAAATTCTTGATGGTCCCACAAGTCATCTAAGTGCCCGAACACCTAACATAAAAAATTATTAAAAATATATTTCTCCTATTTAGCTATAATTACTACAAATTTTAATTAATAATAAATAAATAAAAAGGTATATACGATTTTCTAGGAAGGGGATTTTACATTCTACCCAACTTATAAAAATTTTGTCCTCGAAATTAAAATTAAGCCACGGTAGAATGCAATGATGGTATAAGATTTGCATTGTTTAAAATGCAAGGCTAGGTTTAAAGGGGTGGGCGATGTTGCACATTGCACATCCCGAAAAAAAATTATAGAAAAATCCATATGAGCGAAAAATAGGTTTCTTCATGGGTCATGTCCAATGGTGTGGACACATAAATGCTCTTTTGCATAGAAACGTCCAACAATTGAAAAATTGCACAAAGATGAAAATGGAAGATGGGCGTGTCTAGGATAAGGGTGTAGAATTTGTAGGAAGGCAGTGGCTAGTGTAGTGCTCCAATTATCGGAGCACGGTAAGGCGTGTCAAGTGATATCATGTTATAAAACTAAATAAAATACCGTGTTCTATTTCTAAGTGGATTCGAGCTAGCCTCAGTCTCACTATCTAAGCCGAGTAGATCAAATTCTTAGGTGAGGGGGTTTCACAATTCAGCCAACTTAAGACAATGTCGTCCTCAAAATTGAAATAAGGCAGAATCGGTTAATCCTTTATGTACAATAAGGCAAGTCAGTCGCAATCTTCTTGCGATAACTAAAATCCTAATCATATCCATTGTAATCACTTCTAGGTTAAGATGACCACTGCTCCATCAAAATTTAACCTATGGTTATCTCTTCTCCCCTTGTTTCAAATTATCCATATCCACATAACATCTCCAAGATTTACATACGCATATAACTTTTTCCTCACGATCTCTAACTATCATAATCTCCTTTAGAAGTGGTTTGAGTCCAATATATTCCCATTTTCACTTATAAAATTTTGTATGCCTCATCTCTTTAAATTCCATTCACATCCTCATTATTTCAAATAGGTCGTCCAACCAAAATTTTAATTCTTAATTCAAATCGCCAAATTGAAAAATAATTTAAATGCAGTCCACCAATATTCAAGTCTGAAATTATATATTTATCCTCTAAATTCAAATTGGTGATTCTACCTTCATTGTTCAAAAATTTAACTCATGCACTTAAGGTATAAATATTGGGTCCTCAATATCAATTCATTGATCCTCATCACCTTAGTCATCCTTCTAAATTTCTCAAAATTACAATGGCTTGAACCTCTCCCAATCTAGTCTTACTCGATCATAATCTAAAAGAAATTCCTTCCGAGTTGACAATGCACAACTTCCCAACTTAGAATTTATCCACCTATCACCTAAGGCTATATACCTTAAGAAAATATCCCTTAATTTATTTACTCATGTCGTTCGATCCTCGAAACTTCAACGCCGATCATATCACATATGATATGTCCTTAATTACGAACGAATAATCCTTAAGTATGTGATCGGCCTACGGGGTATATTTAGTACTCTCTGTGTATCAAACTTTATACCCAGCACGAGGTTTCGTCTTTCCGAAATAAGGGAAGGCGATGATCAATAATAAAGAGTTCAAGGGCAGCGTAATAGAATAGAAGTATTGGGATAAAGGCGTTTAAAGAATTCAATTAGGAATTGTCAAAGCAGTTGTGGATTGAAATCCTATTTTTGGTAATTTCCTATTTACATGCTCGTATCAGTACAGTTATGTAACCGATACGATGTGTCAGACATATCTAGGGGCAAGTATATCTGTCTACTAATCACTACATATCTCAATCCACGTAAAGTAGTTATGCGAAGGGCGAACCAAGCGCACTAAGGTTAGCTAGACCTTAATACACTGGTTCTGAAATGTATTAATGTATGCATCCATTAATACATATATCATGAACAAGCTTGATAAAGAATAAGCTTGCAAAAACTAGGCTATAATAGCAGCATAATTCGAGGTAGCACAGAAAATATAACGCTGGATTATGATGAGAGAAGGTTCATAACAATTCAAGTTCACAAAAACAAAAGCAAAATAAGCAATAATAATGAAAGACTACACAATCTCTACAGTTGTCATACAACCTCCTTGACTAAGTCGCTAGTCGACCAAATAGGGCATGAACCTCTAAATTCTATAGTCTGAATAAACACTATCATCTTATGTTAGCATACAATTAATGTTATGCAATTACACTTCATCAATGGATCACAAGGGCTATATGATACTAGGTGGTGAGGTATACTACCCAACTTATAAGAATTAAACTAATATGGTGACAGTCTTAAGAGGGTCCTACAAAATAATCTTGCACATGTAAATAGAGCAGAAACTTTTATTAGGGTCTCCTATTGCATTATATAGGTAAGGGTCACCTTAAGTCCTAATCATAGTGCTCATAGAACATGTGTCAATCGTAGGGATAGAAGAGTTACTGGCCGTTTAAGGGAAAGGGATCTCGCTTGTGAGGGTACAAATTACATGAATTAAAACTAAGGGTTAATCATCGGTCATAATCTACAAAACAACTTAAACTTATCAAGTTCCAACTACCAAGCATAAAAATTTTACACTCAAGGCTACAACTATAAGCCTAACAAACTATGAGCCCTTAACAAAGAATAAATTTACTTGGCCTACTATCCGAAGTGTCAGATGGCACGAGTTGAAAGATGAAGAGAAGAAACGTAATTAGCCGTCGCAAAATAGCGAGCGCTATGGTCGTAGGGAAACAATATAAAATAAAGATAGAGGGCTCTAGATAGCATCATGGTTCTCTAAGGGGAGTGGGGTGTTGGTTGCTATGTTCGGGGTATGATCAAGGGAGAAGTGTTGATTACATTCCTCTAGGCAAGCTGTCTACTAATAACAAGACAATGATATAAGTTTATAGTTCCAATATCATCTAACTATGAAGGTTAGGTTCAGTCCAAACATTAAGTTTTTTTTTTTCTATGGGTTCCTCGATGCTAGGGGCAAACATTATGGTAACCTTCTAACTAACTCTAGTAGTGTCTATACTACTCTCAAGTCCTCATAATACATCCGGGTAATGGTAAACCAATTATAGGGATAAGGGATTCTAGGGTTCGCTAGATATTCTAAACTTAGTGGTATATCTATAATCTCGTTGTATTCTAAATAGGTGTGCTACTCTAATTATCATCTAACAACAGGAACTTCTATATTCTAGGAGAAGGCTATGCTTAAAGAACTATTGGGGAAGCACAGGAATCAAGCAGGATGCATTTGTTCAAAATAGAACAGAGAGGAGGAAGATGAATCATAGTCAATTGTGGATGAGATCCTATATTCTAGTCCTAGGTGCAGGCTTGTTCGGTACAGTAACGTAACCGAGACAATATGCTCTTGACCTGCATGGGCAACCACAAAAACATGTCACGCCCCAGTCCCAAAAATACGTAGGACTTAGGATACGTAAGCATGCCAGCCGCATGGATATGGCAACTCCAATATATGGAAACCAAATCCATACGTACGCTGTAATATGAATATAAAATCCACAAGTGGTATAAAATGTAATACAAGTCTCAGGGTATAATCTAAATCTCATCCACCAAAATTATATAGAAATAAAATAACCAATGTCTATGAAACTAGATCTCAACAAGAAGTATCTAAAGATGATAGTTGGATGGAAACAAATCCACTACCAACTCGAATGGGAAAAGTAAATACAATATCAGTACAACTCACTCAAACAATAAGTACCAGCTACCAATCACGGCTCGAAGAGAAGACATCCACGAAGCATCTATTCCTTCCAAATCTGCGCTCCTGCAAATACTCAAGAACAGGTACACCTGGCAGCGGACCAGGTCCTCAAAGGGACATAACAAGTATACTTAAACACATGCCAATAAAGTACTGAAAATAAACATCCATTGGGGTCGCCTAACCATTTATGTGAATGCAGTTAAGAACACCTTTCCCCACAAGTGAGCTATCTGGCTGAAAACTGGGATTTGGCATGGTTCTCTTTTGAAGAGCCAGGGGCCTAAAAGCCACGTCGTCTTTTGAACGCCGGTGGCCCGCCTGATAGTACATAATATATAGGGGTCATCATCACCCGTATCTCCAGCGGAGAATCCGGGCTTCACAGAAAAAGTGTAAAGGAGCTCAAATGCGGTACTTGTTGTTCTCCCCACCCTATGCTCTAAGCATGTCACATCCATGACACGATTTGGTCCATAGCCTATTCTTAGTACCCTAGCCCAATCCTGCAACCAAACAAGGACAAGGATGGGACCACCGTACTACAATAAGCTATGTCCCTGGACCTCTAATAACTGCCAAGTCTACTAGCATGCAATGTTTCTAACAGCAGTTATTCCTAACGCACGGCCCATACGTACAGGAGGCCAGACCTGTCACGCAGTCCGTGATCTATATGAGACTCACACTCGTGTAACCACTGTGTCACGGCCAATGAACCTAATGGTGCTACATGATAATGGGGTAGTCTCATGAACAAGGTCAATGCAAATACATAAATAAAAACATATCGCGACGTCACCGTCGCGAGCATTTTATATAACAATTAAAATATATAAACTAAAGACAGAAAATAAAGATGCATGCAACATATGGAATATAAATAACAGTACAATGGCAAGGTATACTTGCCTGGCAAGAAGCTGCAAAATGTCACGTCCAGATGTCCAATACACAGGACCAGAAGCTATGGCCACAGAACAAATGTCTCCGGATGCTGAAATAAATATCACCAACGTTTCCGGAATGAGCAAAATAGCTAAAAAGCACATCCCTTTCGTCCAATTTGGACACAGGGGCAAAACAGTAATTTTGGGTAAAAGTGGGGTCCATATGTGGCCCACTTTGCACCGAAAAGCGTGCCGAGGGTAACAGTCTCTAAATGGGACAAACTATGGGTCAAACAACTCTAGATGTCAATACGAACTCAACGGTATATCCAAATTTGGATTCCGATGAGCCAAACAAAATTTGGTCCAAAAAGTCAACTGTGGGGCCCGCCAATTGGCGATCTGGTCAACCGTCTCAGAAATACGTGAAACTTGGGTCACAGGACCTGCGCGTTACCACGAGTCCAGTGGCACAAGTTTCGTCGCATTCTGACAAGCGTGCACAAAATACGTGCGAGTTCCACAAAAGTGGCGACACGAAATTTGTCCGCGGATACGGTCTGATTCCGGCGCGCACACGCGTCCGAATCAGTCTCCACGAATTTTCATGTGTCCGATTATGCTGCATGCACCATTCGGTACACTTGGCACACGACGGGGCGGTCCCGTTTGGCGGGGCGCGCTCCGATCTCCAACTTTTGGAAAACCGGAAAAAGTGGGTGCGCGCAGTTTTGTGACGAATATAATTATCTCCACAGCGACTAATAGCACAAAGTTATTATACAGAAAATAAACTAGGTCATGTAATCTACAGGTATCAAAAAGAATCACCGAATTCGGATCTCTGTGGTGGGAGATACGAACTCGGCAATATGGGTGGTCATTTTGGAATTCTGCGATTGCAGAATTCTGTCTGCTCGCGCTGACTTGGGCGCTGTTTTGCACCTAGGGGCACACGTTTTCCGAGGTTGACTATAAAACAAATATTGAAGAGGGTTGAGGAAAGATCATACCTATGAAAACGGAACAGCGTTTGGATGAGCGAGTCGACAGAAAATCACGCCGGAGCGAAGGTACCTCGAGTGGGAATCTGCAGGGCGCGATGTCGGCGTCGACGGGATGGTTGGATGGCTTGGCGGGGCTTCTCTGGCTGCGGTGACGGCTCTTAGATGGGAAGAGGAGGTCTGGAAATAGGTTAGGGTTTTGGAGAGCTAACATATATATATATATATATATATATATATATATATATATATATATATATATATATATATTATATTTAGGAGAGAGAGGGGGAAGGATCGGGTTGTAAGGGTCGGGTCTTGCGTTAGCCGCTGAAGGGTGAAGTTATTAAAGGGGGTTCAATTGCAAGTGCTGTGGTTGTTAATGCCAAAGGGGGCGGGTAGCCAATTAGTTGCTGCTGGATGGATACTAAAGCAAAAGTAAGTTGCTTAAAGAATGGTAACATAGTTAGTAGTTGTTATTATTATATTATTATTATTAATATATTAATAGATTCTTATCTAATAATTCTTTTACCTTTCCCTATTAATATATACTTATATATATATTTGTATATATATAAATTATATATACTCATAGAAAAATTATAGATTAGAGTAATGCACATCGTTAGGCTAGCAACTGCTCAAGGGGTCTCCTACATGGAATAAAATCCAAAAAATTCTTGATGGTCCCACAAGTCATCTAAGTGCCCGAACACCTAACATAAAAAATTATTAAAAATATATTTCTCCTATTTAGCTATAATTACTACAAATTTTAATTAATAATAAATAAATAAAAAGGTATATACGATTTTCTAGGAAGGGGGTTTTACATTCTACCCAACTTATAAAAATTTTGTCCTCGAAATTAAAATTAAGCCACGGTAGAATGCAATGATGGTATAAGATTTGCATTGTTTAAAATGCAAGGCTAGGTTTAAAGGGGTGGGCGATGTTGCACATTGCACATCCCGAAAAAAAATTATAGAAAAATCTATATGAGCGAAAAATAGGTTTCTTCATGGGTCATGTCCAATGGTGTGGACACATAAATGCTCTTTTGCATAGAAACGTCCAACAATTGAAAAATTGCACAAAGATGAAAATGGAAGATGGACGTGTCTAGGATAAGGGTGTAGAATTTGTAGGAAGGCAGTGGCTAGTGTAGTGCTCCAATTATCGGAGCACGGTAAGGCGTGTCAAGTGATATCATGTTGTAAAACTAAATAAAATACCGTGTTCTATTTCTAAGTGGATTCGAGCTAGCCTCAGTCTCACTATCTAAGCCGAGTAGATCAAATTCTTAGGTGAGGGGGTTTCACAATTCAGCCAACTTAAGACAATGTCGTCCTCAAAATTGAAATAAGGCAGAATCGGTTAATCCTTTATGTACAATAAGGCAAGTCAGTCGCAATCTTCTTGCGATAACTAAAATCCTAATCATATCCATTGCAATCACTTCTAGGTTAAGATGACCACTGCTCCATCAAAATTTAACCTATGGTTATCTCTTCTCCCCTTGTTTCAAATTATCCATATCCACATAACATCTCCAAGATTTACATACGCATATAACTTTTTCCTCACGATCTCTAACTATCATAATCTCCTTTAGAAGTGGTTTGAGTCCAATATATTCCCATTTTCACTTATAAAATTTTGTATGCCTCATCTCTTTAAATTCTATTCACATCCTCATTATTTCAAATAGGTCGTCCAACCAAAATTTTAATTCTTAATTCAAATCGCCAAATTGAAAAATAATTTAAATGCAGTCCACCAATATTCAAGTCTGAAATTATATATTTATCCTCTAAATTCAAATTGGTGATTCTACCTTCATTGTTCAAAAATTTAACTCATGCACTTAAGGTATAAATATTGGGTCCTCAATATCAATTCATTGATCCTCATCACCTTAGTCATCCTTCTAAATTTCTCAAAATTACAATGGCTTGAACCTCTCCCAATCTAGTCTTACTCGATCATAATCTAAAAGAAATTCCTTCCGAGTTGACAATGCACAACTTCCCAACTTAGAATTTATCCACCTATCACCTAAGGCTATATACCTTAAGAAAATATCCCTTAATTTATTTACTCATGTCGTTCGATCCTCGAAACTTCAACGCCGATCATATCACATATGATATGTCCTTAATTACGAACGAATAATCCTTAAGTATGTGATCGGCCTACGGGGTATATTTAGTACTCTCTGTGTATCAAACTTTATACCCAGCACGAGGTTTCGTCTTTCCGAAATAAGGGAAGGCGATGATCAATAATAAAGAGTTCAAGGGCAGCGTAATAGAATAGAAGTATTGGGATAAAGGCGTTTAAAGAATTCAATTAGGAATTGTCAAAGCAGTTGTGGATTGAAATCCTATTTTTGGTAATTTCCTATTTACATGCTCGTATCAGTACAGTTATGTAACCAATACGATGTGTCAGACATATCTAGGGGCAAGTATATCTGTCTACTAATCACTACATATCTCAATCCACGTAAAGTAGTTATGCGAAGGGCGAACCAAGCGCACTAAGGTTAGCTAGACCTTAATACACTGGTTCTGAAATGTATTAATGTATGCATCCATTAATACATATATCATGAACAAGCTTGATAAAGAATAAGCTTGCAAAAACTAGGCTATAATAGCAGCATAATTCGAGGTAGCACAGAAAATATAACGCTGGATTATGATGAGAGAAGGTTCATAACAATTCAAGTTCACAAAAACAAAAGCAAAATAAGCAATAATAATGAAAGACTACACAATCTCTACAGTTGTCATACAACCTCCTTGACTAAGTCGCTAGTCGACCAAATAGGGCATGAACCTCTAAATTCTTTAGTCTGAATAAACACTATCATCTTATGTTAGCATACAATTAATGTTATGCAATTATACTTCATCAATGGATCACAAGGGCTATATGATACTAGGTGGTGAGGTATACTACCCAACTTATAAGAATTAAACTAATATGGTGACAGTCTTAAGAGGGTCCTACAAAATAATCTTGCACATGTAAATAGAGCAGAAACTTTTATTAGGGTCTCCTATTGCATTATATAGGTAAGGGTCACCTTAAGTCCTAATCATAGTGCTCATAGAACATGTGTCAATCGTAGGGATAGAAGAGTTACTGGCCGTTTAAGGGAAAGGGATCTCGCTTGTGAGGGTACAAATTACATGAATTAAAACTAAGGGTTAATCATCGGTCATAATCTACAAAACAACTTAAACTTATCAAGTTCCAACTACCAAGCATAAAAATTTTACACTCAAGGCTACAACTATAAGCCTAGCAAACTATGAGCCCTTAACAAAGAATAAATTTACTTGGCCTACTATCCGAAGTGTCAGATGGCACGAGTTGAAAGATGAAGAGAAGAAACGTAATTAGCCGTCGCAAAATAGCGAGCGCTATGGTCGTAGGGAAACAATATAAAATAAAGATAGAGGGCTCTAGATAGCATCATGGTTCTCTAAGGGGAGTGGGGTGTTGGTTGCTATGTTCGGGGTATGATCAAGGGAGAAGTGTTGATTACATTCCTCTAGGCAAGCTGTCTACTAATAACAAGACAATGATATAAGTTTATAGTTCCAATATCATCTAACTATGAAGGTTAGGTTCAGTCCAAACATTAAGTTTTTTTTTTTCTATGGGTTCCTCGATGCTAGGGGCAAACATTATGGTAACCTTCTAACTAACTCTAGTAGTGTCTATACTACTCTCAAGTCCTCATAATACATCCGGGTAATGGTAAACCAATTATAGGAATAAGGGATTCTAGGGTTCGCTAGATATTCTAAACTTAGTGGTATATCTATAATCTCGTTGTATTCTAAATAGGTGTGCTACTCTAATTATCATCTAACAACAGGAACTTCTATATTCTAGGAGAAGGCTATGCTTAAAGAACTATTAGGGAAGCACAGGAATCAAGCAGGATGCATTTGTTCAAAATAGAACAGAGAGGAGGAAGATGAATCATAGTCAATTGTGGATGAGATCCTATATTCTAGTCCTAGGTGCAGGCTTGTTCGGTACAGTAACGTAACCGAGACAATATGCTCTTGACCTGCATGGGCAACCACAAAAACATGTCACGCCCCAGTCCCAAAAATACGTAGGACTTAGGATACGTAAGCATGCCAGCCGCATGGATATGGCAACTCCAATATATGGAAACCAAATCCATACGTACGCTGTAATATGAATATAAAATCCACAAGTGGTATAAAATGTAATACAAGTCTCAGGGTATAATCTAAATCTCATCCACCAAAATCATATAGAAATAAAATAACCAATGTCTATGAAACTAGATCTCAACAAGAAGTATCTAAAGATGATAGTTGGATGGAAACAAATCCACTACCAACTCGAATGGGAAAAGTAAATACAATATCAGTACAACTCACTCAAACAATAAGTACCAGCTACCAATCACGGCTCGAAGAGAAGACATCCACGAAGCATCTATTCCTTCCAAATCTGCGCTCCTGCAAATACTCAAGAACAGGTACACCTGGCAGCGGACCAGGTCCTCAAAGGGACATAACAAGTATACTTAAACACATGCCAATAAAGTACTGAAAATAAACATCCATTGGGGTCGCCTAACCATCTATGTGAATGCAGTTAAGAACACCTTTCCCCACAAGTGAGCTATCTGGCTGAAAACTGGGATTTGGCATGGTTCTCTTTTGAAGAGCCAGGGGCCTAAAAGCCACGTCGTCTTTTGAACGCCGGTGGCCCGCCTGATAGTACATAATATATAGGGGTCATCATCACCCGTATCTCCAGCGGAGAATCCGGGCTTCACAGAAAAAGTGTAAAGGAGCTCAAATGCGGTACTTGTTGTTCTCCCCACCCTATGCTCTAAGCATGTCACATCCATGACACGATTTGGTCCATAGCCTATTCTTAGTACCCTAGCCCAATCCTGCAACCAAACAAGGACAAGGATGGGACCACCGTACTACAATAAGCTATGTCCCTGGACCTCTAATAACTGCCAAGTCTACTAGCATGCAATGTTTCTAACAGCAGTTATTCCTAACGCACGGCCCATACGTACAGGAGGCCAGACCTGTCACGCAGTCCGTGATCTATATGAGACTCACACTCGTGTAACCACTGTGTCACGGCCAATGAACCTAATGGTGCTACATGATAATGGGGTAGTCTCATGAACAAGGTCAATGCAAATACATAAATAAAAACATATCGCGACGTCACCGTCGCGAGCATTTTATATAACAATTAAAATATATAAACTAAATACAGAAAATAAAGATGCATGCAACATATGGAATATAAATAACAGTACAATGGCAAGGTATACTTGCCTGGCAAGAGGCTGCAAAATGTCACGTCCAGATGTCCAATACACAGGACCAGAAGCTATGGCCACAGAACAAATGTCTCCGGATGCTGAAATAAATATCACTAACGTTTTTGGAATGAGCAAAATAGCTAAAAAGCACATCCCTTTCGTCCAATTTGGACACAGGGGCAAAACAGTAATTTCGGGTAAAAGTGGGGTCCACATGTGGCCCACTTTGCACCGAAAAGCGTACCGAGGGTAACAGTCTCTAAATGGGACAAACAACTCTAGATGTCAATACGAACTCAACGGTATGTCCAAATTTGGATTCCGATGAGCCGAACAAAATTTGGTCTAAAAAGTCAACTGTGGGGCCCGCCAATTGGCGATCTGGTCAACCGTCTCAGAAATGCGTGAAACTTGGGTCACAGGACCAGCGCGTTACCACGAGTCCAGTGGCGCAAGTTTCGTCGCATTCTGACAAGCGTGCACAAAATACGTGCTAGTTCCACAAAAGTGGCGACACGAAATTTGTCCGCGGATACGGTCTGATTCCGGTGCGCACACGCGTCCGAATCAGTCTCCACGAATTTTTATGTGTCCGATTATGCTGCGTGCACCATTCGGTACACTTGGCACATGACGGGGCGGTCCCGTTTGGCGGGGCGCGCTCCGATCTCCAACTTTTGGAAAACCAGAAAAAGTGGGTGCGCGCAGTTTTGTGACGAATATAATTATCTCCACAGCGACTAATAGCACAAAGTTATTATGCAGAAAATAAACTAGGTCATGTAATCTACAGGTATCAAAAAGAATCACCGAATTTGGATCTCTGTGGTGGGAGATACGAACTCGGCAATATGGGTGGTCATTTTGGAATTCTGCGATTGCAGAATTCTGTCTGCTCGCGCTGACTTGGGCGCTGTTTTGCACCTAGGGGCACATATTTTCCGAGGTTGACTATAAAACAAATATTGAAGAGGGTTGAGGGAAGATCATACCTATGAAAACGGAACAGCGTTTGGATGAGCGAGTCGACGGAAAATCATGCCGGAGCGAAGGTGCCTCGAGTGGGAATCTGCAGGGCGCGATGTCGGCGTCGACGGGATGGTTGGATGGCTTGGCGGGGCTTCTCTGGTTGCGGTGACGGCTCTTAGATGGGAAGAGGAGGTCTGGAAATAGGTTAGGGTTTTGGAGGGCTAACATATATATATATATATATATATTATATTTAGGAGAGAGAGGGGGAAGGATCGGGTTGTAAGGGTCGGGTTTTGCTTTAGCCGCTGAAGGGTGAAGTTATTAAAGGGGGTTCAATTGCAAGTGCTGTGGTTGTTAATGCCAAAGGGGGCGGGTAGCCAATTAGTTGCTGCTGGATGGATACTAAAGCAAAAGTAAGTTGCTTAAAGAATGGTAACATAGTTAGTAGTTGTTATTATTATATTATTATTATTAATATATTAATAGATTCTTATCTAATAATTCTTTTACCTTTCCCTATTAATATATACTTATATATATATATATATATATATATTTGTATATATATAAATTATATATACTCATAGAAAAATTCTAGATTAGAGTAATGCACATCGTTAGGCTAGCAACTGCTCAAGGGGTCTCCTACATGGAATAAAATTCGAAAAATTCTTGATGGTCCCACAAGTCATCTAAGTGCCCGAACACCTAACATAAAAAATTATTAAAAATCTATTTCTCCTATTTAGCTATAATTACTCCAAATTTTAATTAATAATAATAAATAAAAAGATATATACGATTTTCTAGGAAGGGGGTTTTACACACCACTCCGTAGCCCCGCTTCCGACCGAAAATTCGATGCAGGCAGTACGGGAATTGAAAGCCCAGTTCGACGCCTTGAAGCACAAAGATCAGCTCAAGAAACTGGGAATCAACCAACCCTACCCAGCTATCTGGGAAGAAGTCCCTTTTCCTCCAAAGTACAAGCCCCAGACTATGGCTCTGTTCGAAGGAAAAACATCACCCAGTCAATACATGAACTATTTCAGTATGATGACGATGTTGCTACAAGGGAATGACGCCCTCCTCACTCGGGTGTTCAAAGGCTGCCTCTCAGGAGTAGCCTATCAGTGGTACCGTAGCTTGGCGGACAACTGCATTACTTCCTTCGAAGACTTCAAAGCTTTATTCTTCACGCGATTCTACGAGGGTGGGATGGACATGTCTATGTCCTCTCTCATCGAAGTCAAACAAAGGGAAAGGGAGGATGTCCGCACCTTCGTCGAACGTTTTCGTCAGGCCAACTTACAAATGCCTCCAGGAGTTCCGGACTCGGCGTTAGTAGACATTTGCAGGAAAAACCTCCTTCCTGTAGTCTCGGTGTTTACAGGACCATATCAGTTCCATGAGTGGCCTTCGTTCATCGTCTCGGCAGTGGCCGCCGAAGACAACAGTCGCAAGGCGCTCGACAATGGCATCATGATCTCCGCCTCCGATAGAGGCAAAAGGTCATCTCCCAGCAGCGACCATCCTCGCAGCTCCAAGGGAAAAGAAGCTCTGACAGTCAATACGTCTAGACAAAAGACGGCGGCGACCACGCAGACGAAGCCCGGGACTTCCAGGCCCGTCGAAGTCTACTCTTTCGACGACGACGATATCCCTAGTATATTCTAATGTCTCGTCAAAAGCGGCAAGATCACCCTTCCAGAGCTAAGGCGGCCCCAAGAAGCCGGCAGTACTGACGACCCCAAATACTGCATCTTCCACAGATACGTACACCACCCAACAAATGCGTGTTACATACTGAAGAGGAGGATCCAGGGGTTGATCGATGCCAAGGCCATCACTCTGCACAACACCGAGAAGACGGTCACGGCCAACATGATCTCTCTACGATTCGACGATCTGCCTTTCCAAGAGGTCATGAACGGTGTCACGCCTATTTCCCGAGCTACGATGGACATCGTCAATCTTCCTCCCTCTAGAGATCAAAATCGAGACCTAGTACCCCTGACCACCCGGCAGGGTGAAATCATGTGGGTTCATCCAGATTTGGTGTCAGAGCTCGAGGAAGAGACCAAGAAGAGCCCCAAATACAGATCGTGCCACATGGTCGCAACTTCTTTTGCATCGGACGAAGACGAAGTATTTGCCGCAACCCGTTCGGGGAAGGCCTACCTCAACAACAATGGAGCAGGTCAGGAAGGCGCGCCGGCTGACGCTCCAGCCGCCAAACCTTCAGAACAAGGTCCCGCCATGCAAAACATCAGCCCTACAAAACCTACTCCGGCGGAAAAGGGGAAGCAGAGAGAAGTACGCTTTGATAAACCTGTGAAAAACATTCCAAGCAAAGGTTTAGAGAAGCCGTACGAATTTGATCAGCTTCATTAAGCATCACGTCATTTATCGCTTCGGGGTACCCCGGAGGATAATTCACGACAATGGGCCTCAGTTCATCAGCCAAGCGTTTCATCGGTTTTGCGATAAAAATCGAATACGCAATATTGCCTCTACGGCATACTACCCAGCTGCTAATGGTTTGGCGGAAGCTTTCAACAAAACCATTATCAAACTCTTGAAGAAATTCGTCTCTTCAAACAAAAGAGACTGGAACGAGAAGCTGGACGAATGTCTCTGGGCATACCGCACAACGGTACGGACGCCGTCAGGCTGCACCCCGTTCTCGCTGGTCTACGGGAGCGAAGCGGTTCTCCCCATTAGAATCCAGATCCCGTCGCTCAGGATAGCCGTAACTAATGAGCTGACTCGAGAAAAGAATGACCTGTTAAGGCTCCAAGAGCTGGAAGGATTAGACGAGAAATGCCTCCAAGTTCAACAGCGCATCGCGCTCTACCAAGCACGGATTTGCAGAGCTTTCAATCATAAAGTGAAGGAAAGGGTGTTCAAAGTCGGCGAGCTAGTTCTAGCCGTAAGAAGGCCGATGATTCTTACTCACAGAATTAAAGGCAAATTCCAGCCCAAGTGGGAAGGCCCTTATGTGATCGAGACAACGTTCTAGAATGGCGCTTACAGGTTAGCCCAGCCTAACGGAGACCTGTTAATGGCTCCTATCAACGGTAAATTCCTGAAGAGGTACTATGCTTAATCTCCCCCGCTCGAGTGGAATATAGCGAGGATCTCGATTCTGACAAAACTACTTCCAGAACGTAATTAGTTGGGTTACACTCTATCATGTCCGTAAGGCCTCTGAATAGATGTCCCGCTAAAAGGTTATCGAGAGTTTATCATGTCCATACTACATCTGATATTACTCTCGCCTAAAAACTGTCATTTACATTCCGAAATGACGGGTCCATAAAAGTCAGAAAGGAGTCGCCTTTATTTATTCCCAAAAGGGAGGCAGAATTACGTCTAGGCAAGCAAAAAGGGAAAGGATACATCATAATGGCGGAGTAGTCAGATGGCGAATCAGCCGCTCCAGTGCAGCTATCCTCTCATTCCTAAGAGCCAAGGCGTCGACGCGAGCCTGCTCCAGCCGTGCCTCGGGAGTATTCGTAAGGGTCAGATCGGCCTTTGCCCGAAGACAGCCCGCACGAGCAGCTTCTGCACGGTCCAAATCCTGTTGCGCTACGCTTAGACGACCAGCTGCTACCTCTAGACCCGCCAGCGACTGAGAAGCCCACTCCTCTGCCCGAGCGAGTTTTTCCTTCAGCTTGGAGACCCTCGCCGCATTCCCTTCATGCTCGGATCGCTGCGTCTCAACAGCAAGAGCCTCTTCCACGACATCTTTTCTCCTATCCATCTCCAGCTTATGCTTCTGGATGGAGTTGTCTAGGCCTTCCAGCTTTGTAGCAAGCCGCGCAGTCATGAGGTCGAACTGAGCCTGGACATCAGCATCGAGGCTGCCCCGAGTCAGCTGCGAGTATTCAGTAATGGGTTGCTCTAACCCATTAACCACCGCCTCCAGGGCGTCGGCTACCCTAGAATCGCCGAGCTCCCTGATGACCCCGATCGAAGCAAGAGAAGTCTTCTTCAGGCGCTCGAAATCTAGACTCTTCGCTAACACCATTGATATCATCGTTCTCAAACCGGTGTAGAAGAGGCTGGTATGTTGCTCGGTCAACGCAACTAGGTCCGACTGGGCGCCGGGAGCGGCCGCAATATCAGCAAGTCCCTCTCCAGGGATAATTGCAGACGAGGTGGCCACAGGCGTCGCATCGACGCATGGCGCGACCGAAGAAGGTGCGGCAACGGCGGTCGAAGTCATCGCCACACTCACAAGAGGCAAGGTCACGACGACGGGTTCATCCTCCTCTTGAGGTGACGAAACTACCCCAGGCGTACTGGCCCCCGAAGCCACTTCCTCATCGAAGTCGGACGCCTCCGTATCATCGTCAGGAGCCCGAGCGGAGCCAGAATGCGCTTAAACGCCATACTCCCCGTGGGCGCTATCCCCTGAAAAGAGGACAAGAAAGTTAATATCAGTATGATGATAATCTTTCTAAAAGGAGACATAAAGACGACATTTACCCGGAGCCAACGGCATATACGACGCATCCGCACCCGAGGTAGCTAAACCACACCTTAATGATGCAATATGAACCGTCATACCTGGAGAAGGAGGTGGGCCGACCGACATCACCAAGAGTTCCGTCAAGCCTCCACCGAGACGCGGTCGAGGTTCATCAGCTGGAATCTTGCCAGACGTGCTCGCTGACACGACGGGAGTTTTTCCCGTTGCTGACCTCGGGAAAGATTCTCCCATCTGCCTCGGCCACACAGGCAACCTCGCTCTGCTACCTGGAGCAGCAGCCACGACAGCGACCTCTAGCGAGGATTCTCTGACGCCGCCGGCCGGAACTGTAGAAGGTCCCTCTCTAAAAGGCGAGGAACCTTCAGCCAAAGAATCATCCCTAATATGGGGAAAGGCAGGCTCGTTCCCGGGAGCCTCAACACCAAGAATGCGGAGAGGACGAGCAACCGCCTCCTTCCTCCTCTTACGAAGAGAAACTTCCTTCGGAGCAGAAGCCCGTCGCTTTCCAGAAGAGACTACCAAAGCCCCCGCAGGCAGAGGCACTTCGCACCTCGGCACCGACACCAGAGGCTCATCCGGAGTACCAGACTCCTCGCCCTCGTCCGAAGAAACCGAGGGGACGTCAACTCTGACCCCAGGCTTGGGAGAAGGCACCCTGAAGCTTCCACGCGTGTCAAAATCATGATGGAAGGTATTAATCGCCACATAGAACTGGGCGTATGAATGGAGAATGCGGAGCTCCGTAGAGGTTGTAACGACCGGCACGATAAAGATTGCCCCCGTACAACCCATGAAGAAATACCGCCACCCTCTGGTTCCATCAATGAGTCCGCCCCTGGACCTAAAGCTGGTGACGGCATTGCCCACGTGCAACTGATCGTACCCAAACTGCCGGGCAAACCGACTAGGCAAGTAGGGCTCGAAGAAACAATGGTCTTCGCTCCTATACAACAGATGGGAGGGTCTAATACAGACTAACCAGTTAAAAGCTTCCGGGGAAAGGTCGGTCTTCTCTCCACCTGAATCCTCAAGCCGCACCCCTGATTGATTGCGATGAACGGAGGAGACAATGCAGAGGATCTTCCAGCCGTGGCTGAGGTTCAACACCAGCCGACAGTCTAAGACTGTGTTCACATTCCAGGAGGAATTCTTGTAATTCAGCAAGAATATACCCCTCGAGCTGCTACCGGAGCCAGGAGACATCACCCGGGGATTATGGAGAATTAACCATCCCATCAAGTATAGGTATGGTAACTCCACCCTGGGAAAACTCTCACGCCGAGCTTCGTCGACGAGCAACCCATCAGTTATGGCTCTCAAGCCAGCCTGTATACGGCACACCATGGCGGGAAGCAAGCCCAGTCTTGCCCCGAACACCAGGCGCACTGCCGGCCACAGGATGTTCCGGTGAATACGGTCCGCGTATGCTGTGCCAGGCACTACTACTCGACGCAGCCATATGGAGAGGAAACCAGCCAACTGGGCTTCCTTAGACAGAGGCCGGTGATAGCACCTCAAGTAACTACAGGCCTTAGTGCCTTCGGGGTACTTTCCTACCCCCTCGACGAGAATCTGATCCGGAGCTGCAGCCTCCTCCATAAGACCCTCGACGACCTGGGCACTAAGCACGCCCAAACAATTCATGGGCTCATTTTTGCCCCCCGAGGCTTTCTCCGACTTGGCAGGCCTAGCTCGGTGAAAGAAGAGGTAGGACATCCACTTGGTGGTATGAGCCAAATCAGAAGGCTCGTTATAAAAAGCGGTGCACGCGAAGTATTGACACATCAGCTCCTGATATACTTCTGCCACCCGAGGGTCCAAATCCCCCAACTCCCGATTAGTGGGAACATACTCTTCATAGGGGGTATCCCCCATCGGTAGTCTCGAGACAACTGTCATCTCATGGAGCGCCAATCCCAACTCCCCCAGTGGAGTGGCAAAGGTCCCAGTGAGCGGAATGTACCACTCCATCAGCGCCAGGAACAAGTTAGGGTTCGGAGGCAACCCGACGCTCGTCGCACTCACAGCGGCGTATAGCCCAATGACCTCCAGCTCTCTCCGGAAGTGCTTCAAGGCCCAGCCCACTAGGCATGTCCATCGGGAGTTTTTTGGGGCGATCCACCCATTACATCGAGGATTCTCCTTGGGATATACCCCGCCTCGTCCCATGAAGTCGTTGCAGAAGGTCGGCAATTGGACCGGCTGGATCACCGAGCTGTCTTCACTCGGGATACTACCCGGGCACAATCCCCGGAACAACGTCACAAAGCCGGAAGGGCGACTGACAAACGACCCCCGGTCAGCTCCTTTGAGATGAAAGATCTTCCCGGCTTACCGTGAAGATCAGGAGTCAGCATCCACGATATCTTCCTGGGATGCGTCGCATGGAAGAAGGCCGAGATGGGATAATCCCTCGGCATCGTTGGCAAATACAAAACCAAATTCTCGGCGGAGAAAACCCAGGGCTCCCTCTTGGGCCTCGTCTGGGACTGTTTATCAATCATGTCCCCAAAGAGAAAAGCCGACTTTATGTACTGCTCCCCGTCTACGTAGGTCAGGGGCTCGCCATTAATCATGCTCAGCAGCGTCCGCTCGCCCTGAACCGATATCAAAAACCCCCTTCCCTCAGGATACTGGGGTCCGGAGATGGGAAATGCCACGTGGGATAGATCCTCCAGGTAGTTCGAGTGCAGCATCCCAGCAGCGGAGCCCATCACCTCGGCCAGTGGAGACTCGCCCAGATAAACTGCAAAAGTGCAAGGGAAATATGTCATTACAAATCTTGCACAAACATACAGACCAAGGAAACGACAGTCTGTGCTCTACGCAGGATCGTAACCATTTGGTTATTTTATGCCGGAAGTCCCCTCCACAAGCGTAAAACTCAAATTTTACGATATACGCCAACTTTCGGTAGCCAGAGCTTTTACGCTCAGGGCTACGAAAATATGGAGTCTTTACGCTGGCACATTAGAAATGTGGGCGTAAAAGATGAAAACGCCTCCGTGCATCATCTTCCTCCAAAGAGGCTATCAGCACAGAAGACGACCTAGCGCGGTCACGTTCAACGTGTGCGAAGGATTTTTTTCGTCGTTTTTTGTCACTCCAAAGGCTCTACCTCTAAGGCCGGGTGCACTACTCGTCGGCGGGATACTTTGCTCGGAGGGAAGCTCGCCTTGCCCGACCAGAGACTCCCTCGCTGGGGCAGAAGAATGAGAGGAAGAACCTATGCTCTTTCCCTTAGCGGAGGGGGTTTGTTTCGGCGCCATTTCTGAAAGACTCGAAGTGCTCGGAGAAGGAACGAAGAAAAATTCGAACAGTCGAAAGCTCTCTTTCGCAGAAGACAGATAAAAAGTTTCTCTCTCAAAAAACTTGGGATATATATAGTCCGGGTCGACTCCTCGAATCCTCGGACGAACTCCTCGAAACCCTAACCAAATCTCGCAGATTGGTTATGATTGGATGCTACGTCAGCCCACTACCCTTGGAAGATGGACAATCAGCGAATCTGAAAGGTTTTCGTGCAAAACGGTTCAGCGGGTTCTACGCTAAAAGAGCTTTCTACGCTCGACAGTAACGGATCTACGTTTTTTACGCTCGCAAGCTACAAGTCTATGGTTTTACGCCCGGATGCCTTTGTGCTCGGTAGCTTTTATGCTCGAGAGGCCACAAACCTACGACTCTACGCTCAGCAGATAACAAATCGTCGATCTCACGCTCGGTGGCGCTCAGTTTACGCTCAGAGGCAACAGATCCGCAAACTTCACGCTCGAAGAAACTTTCTTTTCAGGAGCTACAAATCAAACAGTTCTACGCTAAAGGAGCTTTCTACGCTCGACGGCTACGAATCTACAGCTTTACGTTCGACAGCTATAAGTCTATGGTTTTATGCCCGGATGCCTTTGTGCTCGGTAGCTTTTATGCTCGAGAGGCAACAAACCTACGACTTCACGCTCAGGAACCACAAGTCTACGATTTCACGCTCGATGGTGTTCTACGCTCACAAGCTACAGATCTCCAGTCCTATGCTAAAGGAGCTTTCTACGCTCGACGGCTACGAATCTACAGCTTCACGTTCGACAGCTATAAGTCTATGGTTTTATGCCCGGATGCCTTTGTGCTCGGTAGCTTTTATGCTCGAGAGGCAACAAACCTACGACTTCACACTAAGGAACCACAAGTCTACGATTCCGCGCTCGATGGTGTTTTACGCCCAGAGGTTACAGACTGATGATTTCATGCTCCATGACTTTCCGCATATTCAAAACAGTCCCCAAAGCGGTTAATTGCAAAGAGTTCACACAGAAGATACTCGTTCTTGACCCAAAGCATCCCAAGTACCCGAAGCATACAGAGTTCAAACATTGAGAAATTACTCTTCTCGGGTCCAAAATTGGAGGTTCATCCAGACTCCAGTCTGAATATCTCGTCTATCAAAAGATGGCAACTCAGTTAGACAGCCATTTCTCGACCCCGTTCCAAGGGATTTTTCGGGAAGTCATTCTTGAAGACGAAGTCTGAACAAAAATTTTGTTTATCAGAAGTTCAGAGCTCTACGCGGTTCCTCAGCAACAGGACAGTTCTAAAGGTTCAAAATGCTCTACAGCGTTCTATGGACTATTCGCTATGCGTAAAGGACAGGACATAGCACTATTTCTACAGAGTCGGCGTAAAGATTCAGACGTGTTGAAGCTACACATATTCAGACTTCACAGCAACATATGGCAAGATGATCATATGAAGAAGCAAGACGATTTTATTAAAAGATCAAAGTCATGATTACATATGAGGGAAATCCAATCTACAAGGGTTTTCTTTTTATTTTCATGATTACATATAAGGGAAGCTCCGTCGAGAAAGGAGTCCCCCATCGTCATATGAAGATCGCCCAGAAGCTGTTCTGACAGGTTCTCACGTGGGTGGAGATCTTCCTCTTCTTCGAAGACAGTTCATCGACTACCACAGTCATGAACAAGAAGATTCTCCATTCGCCATGGCCGATCCAGTTGAGGTTTCTTTAACCCAACTCGATCGAGGACGATAGATTACGGTTTGTCCAATCTCGTCCGCGGGGATCTCAGGAGAAAATATGCAACTTGCCAGCCGTATGGTGAAATATGATTCTTCGTCTCTCCCGAAAGAACCACCATACAAAGTTGCTGATTATCCTGAGCAAGGGAGGCTAATATATCCTTCCATGATCCATCGTTGCAGTGGACATTTGCTCGAAGACGCCGTCTTTTTCGGCTCCCTACATGTTAGAAGAACATGATCTCCTTCTTCCTCGGGTCGACCCGACGAACTCCGGCGATCATCTCTGCATGGTGATGGGAATATGGTGAGAACAGGTTCACCCCCCAGCCTTTTTATAGGCAAAAGAGATCACAGCGGTCCCCAATAAATCTGCCATAAAGTCCGCATCGACCGTTTCGACGCTCCATTCAGAAACGTTTCGAGTTACGAGGGGCCGTTCATGCTTCATTCAAAGCGTTTCAAATTCCGAGGAATTTAAAAGCTTTGAAGGGGGTCTTGTAGAAGCATAAAAAATACGCTGGGAGGATCTACGCAGCCTCTTGATGCAGAGCAGCGTAAACAGATGCCTTCAGAGCCATCAAGCGTGCAACAGAGCTTTTTCTGCTAAAATATAGCATGAAGTGTAAGCTCAAAGGACCATCCGCGTAAGTGCAGTACGTCCAGGCCGCTCCAGGCAACTCTATAATCATGACGTCTAGAATCTTCGCCACGCCAACCGGTATGGCTGCGAGAGACTCTAAGTTTCATAACTATAGTATGTACATCCAAGTCAGGTTCCTACGTTCTCGTCACCACAGCTAATATGGCTGCGATAAACTCTAGGGTCCATAACCAAAGTAGACGTTTTACCTTTCTCACTGTCCTCATCAACATATGTCATCAGATGATACCGTAAATTTTAGCCCGTAAAATTCATCTCGATATGAAATCAATTCAACAACGATACCAAGAATTAAATTTAACAACTGGTCAACAAGAATCAAACTCAACAATGATACCAAGATTTTAATTTTAATAATTGATCAACAATAATCAAATTCAATAACAATGAGTGAGGACAGACGGAAACAAGGCGAAGGATTTAAAATTAGAATTTATAATGAGATTCTCAAGGGTCATCCCAGGAATCTCTCAAGGAATTGTGATTGAGTATTCGCTCTCCTCCTAGTATCCTATGCCCTAGATCCTATCGCAGGCACGCAATAGTGTAACGAAGATGCCACACTACTACGACATCGCACAACTCGCGAAGTCTGACCTGCATGGGCCACCACTAAAAACGTGTCACGACCCGCACCCGGTTTAGGGGCACGAGTGCGTGGGTACGTCCAGCCTACGCCGCAGCATCGGTGGTAGAACGCTGTCTAGGTCATGTAACTATCTAATCAAACTCACGTGAATACCCAACTCCATAAGGAGACGTGGATATCATAAAATAATGTTAGAAATACTCAATCACCTAAACTAAAGCACGATGAGATATCAAGGCAAACAAAGAAATACAAGACAAGTCTAACGACAGAATAATCATACCTGCAATCAGTAACATCCAATCCTCAAGTGTCGGAACCAAGTCTACTAAGGTCACAGTCTGGAAAAATGTTTTCCAGTCAGGAAGGAGCAAAGTACATCTCTAAATAGCAGTTCTATATTAATGATATAAACTATGTAGCAGTTCTAGATGGAAATATACCAGAAGCATGTATAGGTACGAGAAATAAGAAATACTGGAAATACTGTAAGTAAATGCAGGAGAAGAAACAATATGTCCATGAGCAAGAACCTATGACTAAGTGTATGAGTACTAGCTTTAACATGTGATCGGCTTGGGAACTTGATCAGGCTGGTTACATGTGATTAGCTATGATTCTTGTAAGGTCAGGCTAACCGTTGGTTAGCTATGATGCATGTAGAGGTCAGGCTAATCATACGTAACAGCTATGAAGCATGGAGATGGTCAGGCCGCACCCGACGTGAGATGTGGGGTGAGCTATGATGCATGAAAAGTTGGGTATGATCACATATCTACACTAAAATACTCCCCACCCCCGACTGGTATAGTAGATCCAATCATGGTACGCTATGGCACGGGATTCCCTGGGGAGGTAGCAAGTCTCCCCGGAAATCAGTGTCTGTACATGCACAAGATAACAAGGAAACAAGTCTTGTACAAGCTACACCATGAATAAGGAATAACATCTCATGACGAGATCCGTGTATACCAATCCGTGTAACCAACGTGTCAAGAGCATGGATATCTATACTAGATACAGTGAACATAGGAGATATCATAAATTAGAAACTAATCAGAGAATGTACTCGCCTTGGGTCCTTAGCTGGTAATTATTGATGTCCTGTTCCAGAGTATCGTCTGGAGGATCCAACAGTCCTAAAAACACATCACAATAACACTTGTATCAGGTGCTACCCTAACACACAGTCTATAAACACTGACCTCCGGGCCATGCCAGGCAGGGCACTAGTCAAACTAGGGTTATCGAGTGCATTCACCAATTAAACGTATTATTAATAATCAAATATAATACATATATATGGTTATTCCAAAGTATATAAAATAGGTATAACTGTATGTACATAAGTGGAAATATATTTTATTTATGTTTAAGAAAAATGTACATAACTCCCATTATAAGAATATATATATATATATATATATATACATTTATGTACACTAAATAAAAATATATCCATACCCTATATGTACACAAGAATATATATATATATACCAAAAATACGTATACTATTACATTTTATATACCCAAATATATATATTATGATACATTTTGTTTATATATACCAAAAATATGTTTTACAAGTACATATATATATATATCAAAATATTAATTTAATATATACTTTACCAATATATAATTATACCAAAATACATACATTAACATATATTATATATATATATATATGTATACATACCAAAATAATACAATACTATATACAGGTAATTACACCAAAATATGTAATTACATATTTATACATTTATACCAAAATACGTGTTTTGTTACATATATATATATATATATGTATATATATTAATATATATACAAATACATATACACATTGCATCAAAACTAAATATATACATACTATACGTATATGCGTATTAACATTAAATAAAATAATACCATACACATACCTACACATTGATTAACTATATACAATTATATTCACATTAATTAAATACCTACAAATACATATACATTACATTAGCTACATATATATATGTATATATATATATATATGTATGTGAAGAAGGAAAGAGGGGGAGAAGGAAACTTACTGTGGGGGTTTGGCCGGAAGATGGCCGGAGGACCGCCGGAGTTGAACAGCAGGGAAGGAGCAGCCGAGGTTGGATGGATGGATGAATGAAGTTGATGGTGGTGGTGTTTGTATGATGGAGGTCGGCCGGCTGTAGCAGCAGGCGGAGTCGAGCAAGGAGGGAGAGGGAGTAGTGGTTGGCCGCCGGAGGGAATGAGCAGCGGGCCGGAAGGATCAGTGAACAGCGGTAGAGCGGGCAGTCGGCTGTAGGGGACTCGGTCGGGTGCAGTGGACTGGGCCGGAGGAAGATCGTGAGGGAGAAGCAGCCGTCGGGTCGCCTGGCCGGAGACAGAGGGGAATGGGGCTCGACCGATTGTGGTGGTGGATTGATGGGTGATCGATGATGTAGGTGGTGGTGATAGGGAGCAGCGGGAGGATGAAGGAATGGGAGAGCTGGACGGGAAGAGCTCGGCCGGAAGAGGAGTTCGTGAGGGGGCCGGAGCAGTCGCAGCAAGGCGGAGGGAGGTGCTCGGGTGCAGTGGAGTTGAGTCGTGCCGGCGCCGGAGAGTGCAGAGTCGGGCAGTGAGTACAGAGGAAGTCGGCCGGCGGAGCACAGGGGAGGGGAGTCGGGGAGCACAGCAGCGGCGAGGGAAGTCTGCAGCGGGTCGGAGAGGCCGCTGGACCGCCGGAGTTCGGGTTGCCCGAGGGAGAGCGGGGTCGGGGCTCGGCCGAAGAAGATGGCCGGGCCGGGGGTGCTTGCACAGTGGAGGGGTGAGGGATGAACAGTAGTGAGTTGAGTTTCCCCCCTCCCTTTATTTGAATTTGAAATCAAGTAATGAAGAAGAAGGAGAAGAAGAAGAAAAGAAAAGAGAAGAAGAATTGAGAACTCCTACGTTGGAGAGAGAGAATGTGGAGGCTTGAGGGGGTGGGTTTACCTAGGTTTTTCTTGGGATTAGGGTTTGATGTAACATGTCAATATATAGGGAGAGAGGGTGTTGGAATGAAGGGTTGTGATTGACCCTATAAATGAGGGGTCCAGATTGGACATGGAGAATTTCTTCATGTGGGTGAGGGTGTTGACTAGTCAATGTTGGGCTTCTCCATTGGTTTAAACAAATGGGTGTTGACACCAAAAATGCAAATTTGCAAATTAACCCCCTTAAATTTGGGTATTTGCACAGACGCATAAAATGACGAAAATTTGGCGGCGATTCGGTGTCCGATGTTTTGTAGGGTCAGGGGCGCTGTAAGTTTGGTATGGGCTCAAATAGCAGGGCACTGGAATTAAATTGGAATTCCAGAATTGGTTTAAAATAGTATCCTCAATTTAATTAGAAAAAAATGCAAGTTGTGTTCTAAAATTAATTAGGAGTACATGGGACCAAAATCAGGTCAGGTCATCAATACCAATAATGAAGAAGACTCAGAACAGGATATTACCCTAATTTGGGCCGCACGAAAAATAGGTCAAGATTGTCCCCAATTTCGATTGGAACGCACAACGATACAAAAATAGGAATTTTATTAAATAACGTCCGCGACGACTTTTGTGCGGCTAGAAATTATGCACAGAGAGCATAATTACGAGTTGCAAAAATAGCAGAATGGAAGGCGGGCATGTCTAGGGCAAGATTGTAAAATTTGTTGGAAGACAAAAGTCAGGATAGCGCTCCAAATATCGAAGCAAAGGCAACGCGCAATAATATTAAATAAAATACGGTAATTAATTACAAACTCCAAGAATTAAATTCTAACTAAATAATTAAATACAAAAATTCCATAATTCCGACAGGTGGTCATCTACTGGGCTTCTAGGTCAAGTCTACTAGCTTAAAAATAAATAAACACTGCATATAATAATATATATATTTAAATTACACATCACACATAATTATTTAAATTAATATACTATCATGCAATTACTAAATTGTAACTACCAATAATATTAAATATTATAAAAAGTCGAAAATACCCCTGTTTTCGGAATGTGGTAGTGACAAGTCTACCCTCCTTAAAAGAATTTCGTCCTCGAAATTCAAAATCCTCAAAATAGTGTTTAATCATACACATTATTTTCCCCTCAAATTTTAAATTCATCATCCATGAAATAAGGTAATAATCCGCAATGCCTTTTCACAAATTTAAAAAATTTCTGAAGTTATTGCATTCCTGAAAAATCCTCGAAATAAAATCAACGTCCATTTTAATCAAAATTTCCCCAAAATTTTAGTTGATAATTCAAATACTCGAAATTTAATATCCACTCCTCAAATTTGATTTTAATCAATGCTCGTATATAAAAAATGAAATCTCGTCCAAGAAGTTTAAATTCAAACATTTAGTCCATCAATAATTTTATTTCTCGATTTCCTCTTCCTCAAAATACTCAACAATACAATACTTAGGGATTCTCTAATTGCAACATCCCATATAAAATTCTAAAATTCATAACTTGCAATTTAATAAATATATTGATAAATCTTCCAAATTTCCAAATTTAATAACCAATTTAAGCATGTCATAATCTTCCTGGAATTAATAAACCACCAATTATGAAATGTTAATTTCTTGACCCTCTATTTAAATCAATGGTTATCCTCGAATTTTTATCATCTTGTTATTCATCTTGTCTCTCCTGTCAAGTCATAACTCCTTCATGAATCTTAGTCATGGTCAAACCCCGATAATCATGGTCTAAGAAAATCTTTCCTATAATCATACAACATGCAATCTAAGAGGAATATGTATGGTCATGGTGTCTTTTGTCATGGTATTGCAGTCTCTGTATCAGGGGTACTACTAACTACATTGTAACAAGAATCATGCATACAAGCTACGGTACTAAGGTATCAGTCAATCAACCAAATAGATAGGGACAGAAGGAAGGAAAGAACAGAACCTGCTAACACATTACCTGCAGTATCTCCTATCTCTAACATACACTTAACTCTAGCATATTCACTAACTAATTCCTATTCCTGTACACTGGTACCCCTATCAACTAGTCATTAATCCACAAGATCCATGAATATATCTGTATTGCACACACTTGTCTATTAATACCAAAATATGTACCAAGAACCTCTAATATAACCATGGTTCAATAATGCATCTAAGTTTGATACCTCTATTTCTTTAGTACCATACTCTCTGCCAGTTCCCGTTCCTACTACAATTGTTCATACTAGTTGTTCTTATCACTCAAATACACGTCAAATGCAACACCATACTAAGTGCTAAGCCCTTTCTAATACAACTCTAGATGGACACCCAAGTCAGTCTGCGGTGCCACCTCAATCATGCTCAAGTCATCAGATCCTTACACATGTATATCATCTACTCATATATTAATATTCATCCCTTTCATCTATCATAAAATTAATACTCAAAATAATCGTCAAGGTTTAACTTCTCGATCAATCAAAAAATTATTTGCATATACCTCCTCAAAATCAGATACTCCACATTGAATTAAATTTAATCACTTCTAAAATCTTTGTAGCCTTAACCATGTTTATTGAATCAATATTTGAAATCCTCAAAAAATTTTGACACAATCTCTACTCAATTATTCTAAAAATAAAATTTTATTTCTACCTTTTAATTTATAAATCCACCAATTTACATATAAGTGCTCGTAGTCTCTAATACTCGAGGTGCACTCAATGCATCTAGTGTCTATAACTGTGTACTAAAATTATACTGCCTGAATCACTTGTACCATTATCTCCAATGATCAAAGTTATCATCACCTGTAATTTCTTTCATGATTTTTAATTTATGTCAACTGGTATATCATCTAATTGTCATCATACAGGGTGCTTACTGTTATTAACGTCATTCTTGACAAATCCTTGATATAGAATCATTAGCACTCTTGGTATTATATCACTAGCCTCATTAATGGATCATTCATCAAGCTCATTACAACTCATGATTACATGTATCTACTATAACACTCATGTTTCTTTACTCTCATGGGCATGTATATGGTTCTTCATCTCGATGGTTGTATAGATATTTCCCCTTTAACCTTTCATAGTCTGTTACACCAATCTGTGATACGCTTCACCATCTTCATTACCGATTTCGATATTTCTCTACTCATGACATCTCATTATAACTCCTCATGTATATAAATTTCTTTACCTTTAACACACCCGATATCAATCATCAAATTGAACGTTATGCTCCATTAATCCTTAATACTATTCCTTGATACCTAATTGTTTACATAGATCACTCAAGTGCATAATCATGATTGTCCAGGGCGGGTATGTTAGCTCTGATACTAACTCTTGAACTATCACTGATACTCTATTCTCTCCTTCTACTCACAGTCTCTAATAACACTTATCCTAGAACCATTGGTACAAGGTACTATGCTAAGGGCTAACTCTAGATTGAAGCCTACTGCTCACATGTCCAACTAAGAAACACTTACAACTCACAAGTCACACTCAGTCAACTAATACAAGTCACAACCAAAATTGCAAGTCACTAATTATCACACTAACAAGGATCTTTAAAGAATTAAGGCTCAAAAGAACTGGGTTAAGGACTGAAGGTATCTTTACTGCTAGTAAAGAAAAGAAGCGATGGAACAAAGTCCTGGAATAACATAAATAGATAAGTCTTGAGATGATACTTTAAGAACCAATTTAAGATACAACCTGATAATCATACACGTCTGTCTGAAATCATGACACTCAGAATCCTCGCCACGCCAGTAAGCATAGATGCGATAAACGATAGGTTTCGTAACTAAGGTATGCAACTCTATAATCATGACGTCTAGAATCTTCGCCACGCCAACCGGTATGGCTGCGAGAGACTCTAAGTTTCATAACTATAGTATGTACATCCAAGTCAGGTTCCTACGTTCTCGTCACCACAGCTAATATGGCTGCGATAAACTCTAGGGTCCATAACCAAAGTAGACGTTTTACCTTTCTCACTGTCCTCATCAACATATGTCATCAGATGATACCGTAAATTTTAGCCCGTAAAATTCATCTCGATATGAAATCAATTCAACAACGATACCAAGAATTAAATTTAACAACTGGTCAACAAGAATCAAACTCAACAATGATACCAAGTTTTTAATTTTAATAATTGATCAACAATAATCAAATTCAATAACAATGAGTGAGGACAGACGAAAACAAGGCGAAGGATTTAAAATTAGAATTTATAATGAGATTCTCAAGGGTCATCCCAGGAATCTCTCAAGGAATTGTGATTGAGTATTCGCTCTCGTCCTAGTATCCTATGCCCTAGATCCTATCGCAGGCACGCAATAGTGTAACGAAGATGCCACACTACTACGACATCGCACAACTCGCGAAGTCTGACCTGCATGGGCCACCACTAAAAACGTGTCACGACCCACACCCGGTTTAGGGGCACGAGTGCGTGGGTACGTCCAGCCTACGCCGCAGCATCGGCGGTTGAACGCTGTCTAGGTCATGTAACTATCTAATCAAACTCACGTGAATACCCAACTCCATAAGGAGACGTGGATATCATAAAATAATGTTAGAAATACTCAATCACCTAAACTAAAGCACGATGAGATATCAAGGCAAACAAAGAAATATAAGACAAGTCTAACGACAGAATAATCATACCTGCAATCAGTAACATCTAATCCTCAAGTGTCGGAACCAAGTCTACTAAGGTCACAGTCTGGAAAAATATTTTCCAGTCAGGAAGGAGCAAAGTACATCTCTAAATAGCAGTTCTATATTAATGATATAAACTATGTAGCAGTTCTAGATGGAAATATACCAGAAGCATGTATAGGTACGAGAAATAAGAAATACTGGAAATACTGTAAGTAAATGCAGGAGAAGAAATAATATGTCTATGAGCAAGAACCTATGACTAAGTGTATGAGTACTAGCTTTAACATGTGATCGGCTTGGGAACTTGATCAGGCTGGTTACATGTGATTAGCTATGATTCTTGTAAGGTCAGGCTAACCGTTGGTTAGCTATGATGCATGTAGAGGTCAGGCTAATCACACGTAACAGCTATGGAGCATGGAGATGGTCAGGCCGCACCCGATGTGAGATGTGGGGTGAGCTATGATGCATGAAAAGATGGGTATGATCACATATCTACACTAAAATACTCCCCACCCCCGACTGGTATAGTAGATCCAATCATGGTACGCTATGGCACGGGATTCCCTGGGGAGGTAGCAAGTCTCCCCGGAAATCAGTGTCTGTACATGCACAAGATAACAAGGAAACAAGTTTTGTACAAGCTACACCATGAATAAGGAATAACATCTCATGACGAGATCCGTGTATACCAATCCGTGTAACCAACGTGTCAAGAGCATGGATATCTACACTAGATACAGTGAACATAGGAGATATCATAAATTAGAAACTAATCAGAGAATGTACTCGCCTTGGGTCCTTAGCTGGTAATTATTGATGTCCTGTTCCAGAGTATCGTCTGGAGGATCCAACAGTCCTAAAAACATATCACAATAACACTTGTATCAGGTGCTACCCTAACACACAGTCTATAAACACTGACCTCCGGGCCATGCCAGGCAGGGCACTAGTCAAACTAGGGTTATCGAGTGCATTCACCAATTAAACGTATTATTAATAATCAAATATAATACATATATATGGTTATTCCAAAGTATATAAAATAGGTATAACTGTATGTACATAAGTGGAAATATATTTTATTTATGTTTAAGAAAAATGTACATAAATCCCATTATAAGAATATATATATATATATATATATATATATATATATATATATACATTTATGTACACTAAATAAAAATATATCCATACCCTATATGTACACAAGAATATATATATATATACCAAAAATACGTATACTATTACATTTTATATACCCAAATATATATATTATGATACATTTTGTTTATATATACCAAAAATATATTTTACAAGTACATATATATATATATCAAAATATTAATTTAATATATACTTTACCAATATATAATTATACCAAAATACATACATTAACATATATTATATATATATATATGTATACATACCAAAATAATACAATACTATATACAGGTAATTACACCAAAATATGTAATTACATATTTATACATTTATACCAAAATACGTGTTTTGTTACATATATATATATATATATATGTATATATATATTAATATATATACAAATACATATACACATTGCATCAAAACTAAATATATACATACTATACGTATATGCGTATTAACATTAAATAAAATAATACCATACACATACCTACACATTGATTAACTATATACAATTATATTCACATTAATTAAATACCTACAAATACATATACATTACATTAGCTACATATATATATGTATATATATATATATATGTATGTGAAGAAGGAAAGAGGGGGAGAAGGAAACTTACTGTGGGGGTTTGGCCGGAAGATGGCCGGAGGACCGCCGGAGTTGAACAGCAGGGAAGGAGCAGCCGAGGTTGGATGGATGGATGAATGAAGTTGATGGTGGTGGTGTTTGTATGATGGAGGTCGGCCGGCTGTAGCAGCAGGCGGAGTCGAGCAAGGAGGGAGAGGGAGTAGTGGTTGGCCGCCGGAGGGAATGAGCAGCGGGCCGGAAGGATCAGTGAACAGCGGGAGAGCGGGCAGTCGGCTGTAGGGGACTCGGTCGGGTGCAGTGGACTGGGCCGGAGGAAGATCGTGAGGGAGGAGCAGCCGTCGGGTCGCCTGGCCGGAGACAGAGGGGAATGGGGCTCGACCGGTTGTGGTGGTGGATTGATGGGTGATCGATGATGTAGGTGGTGGTGATAGGGAGCAGCGGGAGGATGAAGGAATGGGAGAGCTGGACGGGAAGAGCTCGGCCGGAAGAGGAGTTCGTGAGGGGGCCGGAGCAGTCGCAGCAAGGCGGAGGGAGGTGCTCGGGTGCAGTGGAGTTGAGGAGGAGAGTTGAGTCGTGCCGGCGCCGGAGAGTGCAGAGTCGGGCAGTGAGTACAGAGGAAGTCGACCGGCGGAGCACAAGGGAGGGGAGTCGGGGAGCACAGCAGCGGCGAGGGAAGTCTACAGCGGGTCGGAGAGGCCGCTGGACCGCCGGAGTTCGGGTTGCCCGAGGGAGAGCGGGGTCGGGGCTCGGCCGGAGAAGATGGCCGGGCCGGGGGTGCTTGCACAGTGGAGGGGTGAGGGATGAACAGTAGTGAGTTGAGTTTCCCCCCCTCCCTTTATTTGAATTTGAAATCAAGTAATGAAGAAGAAGGAGAAGAAGAAAAGAAAAGAGAAGAAGAATTGAGAACTCCTACGTTGGAGAGAGAGAATGTGGAGGCTTGAGGGGGTGGGTTTACCTAGGTTTTTCTTGGGATTAGGGTTTGATGTAACATGTCAATATATAGGGAGAGAGGGTGTTGGAATGAAGGGTTGTGATTGACCCTGTAAATGAGGGGTCCAGATTGGACATGGAGAATTTCTTCATGTGGGTGAGGGTGTTGACTAGTCAATGTTGGGCTTCTCCATTGGTTTAAACAAATGGGTGTTGACACCAAAAATGCAAATTTGCAAATTAACCCCCTTAAATTTGGGTATTTGCACAGACGCATAAAATGACAAAAATTTGGCGGCGATTCGGTGTCCGATGTTTTATAGGGTCAGGGGCGCTGTAAGTTTGGTATGGGCTCAAATAGCAGGGCACTGGAATTAAATTGGAATTCCTGAATTGGTTTAAAATAGTATCCTCAATTTAATTAGAATAAAATACAAGTTGTGTTCTAAAATTAATTAGGAGTACATGGGACCAAAATCAGGTCAGGTCATCAATACCAATAATGAAGAAGACTCAGAACATGATATTATCCTAATTTGGGCCGCACGAAAAATAGGTCAAGATTGTCCCCAATTTTGATTGGAACGCACAACGATACAAAAATAGGAATTTTATTAAATAACGTCCGCGACGACTTTTGTGCGGCTAGAAATTATGCACAGAGAGCATAATTACGAGTTGCAAAAATAGCAGAATGGAAGGCGGGCATGTCTAGGGCAAGATTGTAAAATTTGTTGGAAGACAAAAGTCAGGATAGCACTCCAAATATCGAAGCAAAGGCAACGCGCAATAATATTAAATAAAATACGGTAATTAATTACAAACTCCAAGAATTAAATTCTAACTAAATAATTAAATACAAAAATTCCATAATTCCGACAGGTGGTCATCTACTGGGCTTCTAGGTCAAGTCTACTAGCTTAAAAATAAATGAACACTGCATATAATAATATATATATATTTAAATTACACATCACATATAATTATTTAAATTAATATACTATCATGCAATTACTAAATTATAACTACCAATAATATTAAATATTATAAAAAGTCGAAAATACCCCTGTTTTCGGAATGTGGTAGTGACAATGCCCATTCGGCTTCTACGCTTGTTCGACTTCTATGCCTATTTTGGCTTCTATGCCAGGGGTGACAGTCATTTGGCTTCTACGCCAACCTCTTCTACACAAGGGATACCTACCTACGTGGCTTCTACGCCGTGATTCTCGCAGCAGATATACGCATTTTGTCCCCTTAGTTGGACACGTGTCACATGCTCACTCAAAAGGTCATTTATGCGCAGGCATTGGTTATTTTAACCGTTGTGTAAAAGGGTGCTGTACTGTCCACTCCTCGGTTGTTACACCGACGGAGTGGTCACTGTCACCAAAACTCTATAAATAGAGATCCCTATCAATGGGGAACAAGGTCGACAATTTGGAAGATCGAACCAGGTCAGAGAATTAGTAGAAAAGAGAGAGAGAGAGAGAGAGAGAGAGAGAGAGAGAGAAGGAAAAGGAGAGAAGAGTCCGGAGCTCAGGCAAAGAGTAGGGGTCGACGGCTCTGGCACCGTGCATCCACCCTCCTTCGCAGCCTTCGAAGCCGCTACCCGTCTCCCACGACACTTCTTCAACATCGTGTAGTCCAAGGGCTAAAGTGATCGACTGCAGATCAGACACCTATAACAATTTATACCCAGATTAAATAAATTGTACTCCCGCATCCTCGTATAGGATCGAATTGTACAAGTTTGTTTGTAAATCAAAGGGCACGGGTCTCGTATAAACCCTGTCATTGAAATACACTTTCATTCTTTCGTTTAATACCACAAACAACGGTCCCTTTCCCAACTGAAGATCCGATGCAGGCAGTTCGGGAATTAAAAGCCCAATTTGATGCCTTGAAGTATAAGGATCAGCTCAAGAATTTGGGAATCAACCAGCCATACCAGCTGTCTAGGATGAGATTCCTTTCCCACCAAAATACAAACCATATGCTATGGTTTTGTTTGAGGGAAAGATGTCACCAAGCTAGTATATGAATTACTTCAGCATGATGACGGTGTTGTTGCAGGGAAATGACGTCCTTCTCACTCGAGTATTTAAGGGTTGTATGTCTGGAGTGGCCTACCAATGGTACCGTAGTCTAGCGGACAACTGCATTACTTCTTTTAAAGATTTCAAAACTCTGTTCTTCGCTCGATTCTACGAAGGAGGAATGGACATGTCGATGTCATCACTCATCGAAGTAAAGCAGAAGGAAAAAGAAAACGTTCATACTTTTATTGAACATTTTTGTCAGGCTACGTTGCAGATGCCTCCCGGAGTTCCAGATTCTGCCTTGGTGGATATTTGCAGGAAGAACCTTCTCCCACTGATCTCAGTATTCACGGGACAATATCAGTTCCATGATTGGCCCTCGTTTATCATATCGGCGGTAGCCGCTGAAGATAACAGTCGGAAGGCTCGTGACAACGGAATCATGATCTCTGCCTCTGATAGAGGGAAGCGGTCATCCTCCAATAATGACCATACTCGTAGTGTAAAAGGAAAGGAATCTCTGGCGATCAACACGACCAGGCAAAATACTCTAGCAACTACGCAGACGAAACCTGAGACTTCCAGACCTATAGAAGAATATTCTTTTGATGATGACGACATTCCGAGCAAATTCGACTGTCTAGTCAAAAGTGGCAAGCTTATTCTCCCCGAGATAAAGCGTCCAAATGAAGTCGGCAGTACAAATAATCCTAAGTACTGCATTTTCCACATATATATACATCACCCTACAAAGGTGTGCTATGTACTGAAAAGGAAAATCCAGGAGCTGATCGACGCCAAGGCCATCACTCTGCGTAATAACAAGAAGACGGTCACTTCAAATATGATCTCCCTCCAGTTTGGCAACTTGCCCCCTCAAGAAATCCCGGATGGTGTGGTACCTATTCCACGGGCAATGATGAACATTGTTAATCTCCCTCCTAATAGGGGTCAAAATCATGACTTAGTGCCCCTAACTACCAAGCGTGGGGAGATCATGTGGGTTCACCCTGATCTGGTGTCAGAAATTGAGGAAGAGACTAAAGCTGCTAAAGCTAAGTCTAAAACGAACTCAAGATATAAACCATGCCATATGGTTGCAGTATCCCCGACACTGGAAGAAGAGGCTTTAGCAACCGGAATCCGGTCAGGGAAAGCCTACCTCAAAGACTATGGAGGAAATCAGGAAGAAGCGACGGCAGACACTTCGGCTGCCAAACCTTCAGAGCCTGAACCTGTTATACCAGAGGCAGGTCCTTCTAAACCAACTTCGGTAGACAAAGGTAAGCAGAAAGAAGTTCGTTTCGATAAACCTTTGAAGAATATTCAAAACAAAGGTTTAGAGAAACCTTATAACTTTGACATCTTGGCTCAGTTGGCTAATACTCCAGCCAGATTGTCCATCTTTGAGCTACTTCGGCTATCCAAAGACACTCGTCAAGTCTTGAGTGAAGCGTTAATGCAAGCAGATGTATGCTTAACTCAGCTCAAGTCCCCTGATAAAGAGCATGTGGCATGTCCTCAATACCATAGTGTGATGGAAGTGGTCCCTAACATCACTTTCACTAAAGAGGACATGTTGTTGAAACACAACAAACATGACAGGCCTCTTTATTACACCGGATACATCGGCTCCGTTGAGATAGACCGGATTCACATAGATCCGGGATCGTCGATCAGCATTATCTCTCATAGTCTGCTAAGACCGTTGAGAATTCCTACAAGCGAACTGGCTTACACTACCACTACAATCGTGGGCTTTAATGCCAGGAAGAGCAGACCGTTGGGGAAGATTCGTCTGAGGATCCAGATTGGTGACCTTAGATCAGTGGCTATATGCTACGCCATTAATTCGGAGGTGTCTTACAACATTCTATTGGGCAGACCATGGATCCATGATCACAATATTGTTCCTTCAACTCTACATCAATGCTTCAAATATGTAGACACTCAGGGAGCAGTGAAGACAAAATTCGCTGATCTCAACCCGTTCAAAGGAGTTGAGTCCTAATATTCTGATGCCATGTTATACACCCAAGACTACATGAAGGAGGTGTCAGGCAAGATGGAGGAGGAATCCCATCAGGAGCCAGGAGAACCATCTACTGAGCAACCTTTGTCAATCCAGGTGAAAGGGCGGACTACCCGTCCAAAATTCATGGAACCTATGACTATCCACTTGGGCAAAACCAAATCAGGAGGAGGAAATGATCCCCTAGTAATCATCCTGAACAAGAAGCCTCCACCTTTGGTCATTGACCTTAGGCGCAACAAGCAGTCGGCTGATGTAAATACAACCGGGAACGTGGTTTCTGACGATAATAAAGATTCTCTTTTCCAGTATACTGACGTTTAATTTTCTAATCAGGAATTTCTCCTCATAACGATATAGAATCCATAGCACAAGAATTCTTGGAAGCTATAGACTTCTATCATCCATATGTGTGGGAAGTAGCGTCAACATCTAATGTCATCACGACATATGGGCGACATAAAGATTCTATCTTTATTGTTCCATATACTCGCAGCAATCAGCATCCAATAGTCTTCGGTCGAATGCAAAATAGACCGATTGCACAAGAAGATTCTCACGAGTCTGATGCTGGGAAAATACAAGTCCACAGATATAGCCCACAGGCTGTAAAAATTATGCAAAGCATGGGTTATGACTTAAAGTTGGAGCCAGGCCTCAACTATGGAAAAGGCAGACGAATGCCGCTGCCTGGTGATCCTTACTGTCAACGAACTCGTTTTGGGTTAGGGTATACCACATCTCTTGCAGCTTCAAACAACTCTGAGCCAAGTGATGGGACCATTTCCTCTTCTCAAGATAATTTTTTATCCTCCGATTCAGAGGATGAATTTGAACTGGCACTAGCACTAAATATGGTGTTGACAGATTCTCTCGAAACAGAGGAACAAGAATCTGAACCATTCGAGGATGAATCCTGGGCATAGCAAATAGACACACAATGGGAACTCCGGTTCGAACAAAAAGAACCACCCACTGAAGATAAGGTTATCCAAGTCAATGTTGGGGATGAAATTTCACCAAAGCCGATATTTATCAGCAACAATCTTTCCGAAGAAGAAAGAGAAGAAATGATCCAGCTGATAAAAGAATATATCAATGTCTTTGCTTGGAATTATGAGGATATGCCAGGTCTTGATCCAAAAGTGGCTACCCATAAACTCAACATACTATCCAATTCAAAGCATGTAAAGCAACACCAACGCCGGTTCCGTCCGGACATGATGGATGCCATTGAAGCTAAAATCAAGAAGATAATAGCCTGTGGGTTCATCCGGGAAGAGCAACATCCTGATTGGGTCGCTAATGTTGTCCCGGTTATGAAGAGAAACGAAAAAGTTCGTATTTGCATCGACTTCAGAGATCTAAATGTGGCCTGCCCTAAAGACGAGTTCCTTCTTCCCATTACAGACGTCATGATCGATAATACGTGCGATTTTGAGCGCATGTCTTTTATGGACTGATTTTTAGGATTTAATCAAATTAAGATGAATCCTGAAGATGAGAAGCATACTGCCTTTCATACACCACTGGGGGTATATTGCTATACAGTCATGCATTTTGGATTGAAGAATGTCGAGGCCACATATCAATGAGCTATGAGTAACATATTCCATGAGCACTAACGCAAAACGGTAGAATGTTACATAGACGATATTGCTGTCAAAAGCCGCCTCAAGGATAATCACATCCAAGACTTCAAGACAGTATTCGAGTTGATGCGCCAACATCAACTCAAAATGAACCCTACAAAGTCCTTTCTTGGGGTATCCAGTGGCAAATTCCTGGGATTTGTCACTACCGCTAAAGGCATTCAAGTTGACCCTGATAAAGTAAAAGCATTCCTAGAAATGCGACCGCCCCGTAATCTCAGAGAACTCAGGGGATTTCAAGGTCGTCTAGCTTATATCAGGAGATTCATATCCAACCTCTCTGGAAGATGTAAACCTTTTTCTCGTCTAATGAAGAAAGGTGTGTCATTCGTATGGGACGAAGCCTGTCAGCAAGCGTTTAACGATATCAAACGCTATCTTACTAATCCTCCAGTTCTAGTGCCTCCCGTCATAGGAAGACCATTTTTGCTGTATGTTCGAGCAATGGATCATTTTTAGGGGCTCTTCTCACACAGAAGAACGATGAGGGTCACAAACAGGCTATTTACTATCTAAGCAGGATGATGGTCGGAGCTGAACACAGGTATAGTCCAGTGGAAAAAGAATGCTTGGCCCTAATTTTTGCCATTCAGAAGATGCGACATTACGTGATGGGCCAAACTATTCATATCATCTCCAGAATTAATCCACTTCGGGTATTAATGAACAAGCCAAGTGTTCTTAATTCCCGACTCGCGACTTTGGCAATGCTATTGACACCGTATGATATGGTGTACGTCCCTCAGAAGTCCATGAAAGGTCAAGCCTTGGCTGATTTCTTAGCCGCCCATCCAATCCCGGAAACCTCTAAATTATATGAGGACATTTCCGACAAAGTTGCATAATGTAATTCGACAATGGAAGGTGATACATGGCAGCTATTCTTCGATGGTGCCTCCAGGACTGGTCCCAGGGGAAACGTGGTTTCAAGAGTAAGAATTGTTCTGGTGACTCCTGATAAACTCGTCATCTATCGAGCATATTCTCTTAGCGAACCATGCTCTAATAATGTGGCTGAGTATAATGCTCTATTGATTGGGCTTCAAGTCGCTAAAGAATTGGATGTTGAATACTTGGAAGCTTTTGGTGATTCTCAGCTGATCGTCAATCAGGTCAGAGGAATATATGAAGTCCGTAATTCAGACCTCATTCCTTATCACCAAACAACGATCGAGATAGCAATGTCTTTTAAAGGGTTCTTCTTAGAGCATGTACCTCGATCTCAAAATTTGGAAGCTGATGCACTGGCCAGTCTAGCTGCAGATCTGGCTATTCCTATAAGAAGGCAGAATTCGGTGATCCTTCTTAACAGAGATTTGTTTTGTGTAAAAAATAATTTTCACATAGAACGTAATTATGCTATAAACACGCTTCCTCTTAAAAGAGATTAGAGAAGTCCCTTTATAGACTTCGTGTCATACGGAATCTTACCAGAGGATCCTAAAGAAGTAGTATCTATCAAAAGATGATCACTACGCTTCTATTTTGATGCTTCTTCACAAAGTCTATATCGCCGAACATATGATGGACTATTGCTGCAATGTCGCTCTGATGATGATGCAAAGCGGGTTATCCGAGAAGCTCATGGCGGAGTATGTGGAGCACATCAACCCGGTCCTAAGTTACAGGATCGTATCAGGAGGATGGGTTACTACTGGCCTACTATGATTGCAGATGCCGTAAAATATGCAAGACAATGCAAAGCCTGTCAGGTTCATGCGGATTTCATACATCAGCCTTCTGAGTATTTATATCCTACTATTGTATCATGGCCCTTTGAAGCATGGGTATGGATATCATTGGTCCTATTCACCCTTCGTCTTCTAGAGGACATCGGTTCATATTGGCTATCACCGACTATTTCTCTAAATGGGCGGAGGCGATCCCTCTTGCTGAGGTAAAGACATCTAACGTGATCAGCTTTCTCAAGCATCATGTAATCTATCGCTTTGGGATACCCCGAAGGATAATTCATGATAACGGGCCTCAATTCATCAGCCAAGCGTTTCACCGATTTTGTGATAAGAATCAGATACAAAATATGGCCTCAAAGGCATATAATCCTGCTGCTAATGGTTTGGCGGAAGCCTTCAACAAAACCATCATCAAACTCTTGAATAAGAGACTTTTGTGGTCTGTATAGATTTTTACTCGTTCCCCATATAAGTAATGTCTCTATAGATTTAGAGCAAATACAACGGCTACAAGTTCCAAGTCATGAGTTGGATAATTCTTCTCATGTACTCGTAACTGTCTAGATGCATTGCAATCACCTTGCCATGCTGCATTAATACGCATCCCAAGTCATTTCCTGATGCATCACTGTAGATCACATAGCTTCCTGATCCTGATGGAATAGTTAATACTGGTGATGTAGTCAGTCGCTTCTTCAACTCCTCGAAAGCGGCTTGACACTCGTTGGTCCATATGAACTCTTGATCTTTGCAAGTTAACCAAATCATAGGTATTGCTATCCTTGAGAAGTTCTCCATGAACCGTCGGTAATATCTCGCAAGTCCAAGGAAACTTTTTACCTCCGCTGCTGATTTAGGAACAGGCCATGTCTCAACTGCCGAGATCTTTTCTGGATCAACAGAAATACCATCTCCTGTAACCATATGTCCAAGAAATGAGACCTTGTCCAAAAAGAACTCATATTTACTGAGCTTTGCATATAGCTGCTCTCTCCTCAAGGTCTCTAGAACAATCTGCAGGTGCTTCTCGTGCTCCTCGTGGCACTTTGAATAGACAAGTATATCATCTATGAAGACGATCACGAACTGGTCCAAATACTGATGGAAGACTCGATTCATTAAGTCCATAAAGATAGCTAGAGCATTGGTCAATCCAAATGGCATGACCAGAACTCGTAGTGCCTATGTCTTGTTCGGAATGCGGTCTTCGGAATACCTCCTTCCGTACCTTCACCTGGTGATATCCTGATCTCAAATCTACTTTTGAGAACATCTTGGCTCCACTAAGCTGATCAAATAAGTCATCAATGCGTGGCAGTGGATATTTATTCTTCACTGTCATTGTATTCAAGGCTCTATAGTCAATGCACATACGCACTGACCCATCGTTCTTTGGTACAAACAACACTGGTGCTCCCCAGGGTGATGCACTTGTTCGGATGAAACCTTTCTCTTCTAGTTCTTTCAACTGTGTTTTCAGTTCATCAATCTCCTTCTTCGCCAGTCTATAAACATGTGATGCTATGAGTGCTGCTCTTGGCGTCAATTTAATCGAAAACTCTACGTCTCTATCTAGGGGTAGTCCTGGCAATTCTTCTGGAAAGACGTCTTGGAATTCTGAAATAATGGGATGATAGACAACCTCGTCCATTGTGAGCTGCATACCATCAAGGATTTCTGTGGATCCTTGTGCAAACTCAAGTTTAGGCTGGTCGGGTACCTTAAAAAGAATGCTTCCTCCAAAACAATTGAAGAAAGCGTGGTACTTGCTCAGCCAGTCCATTCCAAGCACAATATCAAAAGTTGGCATATGAAGGACTAAGAGTTAGGCGTTCATCTCTCTGCCATGTATCACTATAGGACACGATCTATAAATTCTACTAACAGGTACAACTCCTCATCCGGTAAGAATTCTAACACAACTAGGTAAAGGTGTAGAGATAATATTGTGTTTTACAATAAATCTAGATGACATGAATGAGTGGGTGGCTCCCGTATCAAACAATGTCACAGCAGAAAAAGTAAAAAACAAGAGTGATACCTGCTATGACATCAATCTCCTGATTCATGTCATCTACTTCCATTGCAAAAGCTTGTCCATTCCTCTGCGGCTGTCCATGACTAGCCCTCATGTACTGATCCTCCTAAGTGGGTAGCAGTGGTCCTCGCTGAAATCCTCCTGCTGCTGGAGGTCGAGGTGCTCCTGGTCTAGCCATCTATTGAGCTGGCTTTGGTGCTGGAAGTGCTAGTCTCTGTGCTGGCGGTGGAAGTGTCTGCTGCATTGGACAATTTTGCTCCAAGTACTGTCCAGAACCACATCTCATACACTATCCCAAATGGATCCGATAGTCTTTCGTGATGTGCCCGCGTCTCCCACAATAATTACATTGGGGCTTATCTGGAATCTGGTACGGTACTGCTCTATGCCGATACTGTTGTTGCTGAGCTAAAGGACGTCTGATAGGTCCTCCTTGTTGTGTCCTTGCCGGTCCTTGTTGTGTCCTCAGCTGACATTCCTTTCCTCTGCTAATGGTTTCTTACAATCTGGCTTCCGTCAGTAACTCGGCATAAGAGATCCGGGACTGTGAGCTGGTATAATGTTGGAGCTCCTAAGTTAGTCCGCGATGAAACCTCTTAGTCTTGGCCAAGTCATCTGGTATCAGGGCAGTGCCATATTTACTAAGGCGACTAAACTCGGTATCGTACTCGTCAATTGTTCTGTTCTCTTGCTCCAGGTGAAGAAACTGATCGTACAATGCATCTCTGACGGTGTCCGGGAAGTACTTCCTTTCAAAGCACTCCAGAAACTGCTCCCATCTCTGGTATGTACCCAGCTGGCGCTCCATGGATTCCCACCAGTGATGAGCATTACCATCTAGAAGCGTCCTTACACCCGTCATCCATAGGTCTGTAGGTAGCTGCGATGCCTCTAATAACTTTCGAGTGTGAGTGATCCAGTTGGTAGTTTCCTCTGGACTCTTAATGCATTTGTATGACCATGGACCCATATGTATAAAGTCCTTTACTGAACCAACTCTAGCTCTAGGTTCTGGAGCTAGTGCTTGAGTTGGTACAGTAGCATGTGCAGCCATACTTTCAAGTGCTGCCAGAAATTCTTGCCTCTGCTAGGCTGCCTGTTGCCTCTGTTCCTGCATCATCATCTGGAAGAATTGGAACAGTTGTGCCTGGCCATCCTGCGGTGTCGATGAGACTGGAAGGGTCCCATTAGGTGGAACGGGAAGATCAGATGGAACTGGATTGTGAATCTGTCCATCTGGTCCTGGAAGTCTAGGAATTGTTGAGGTCCCTCATTGAGCCTGACCATTGACTCCAGGAGTTGTGTCGCCATCGACGACAGTACATCCTTCATGCATATCCATCTCTCTACAGGCGATGTACACAACGTTTAGACGAAGTACATGAATCAAACATGGTGCAAGTATTAAATAGGATGTAGAAGCATGAATATGCTGGGGAATTGGCCGCATATTTTACAATCAAACCCCCTATATACATGAAGTCTCTCCTGCGTAAAATAGGGACTCAAGGTAGTTGCGTAAAATAGAGATTCAAGGAAGTTTGGCGTAAAGTAGACTTCAGAACTGTCGGCGTAAAATATGGCTTCAGAGTTGTCCGCGTAAAAGTTTGTGTAAAAAGTCTGCGCGTAAAAGCTGCGTAAAATCTGTGCGTAAAAAATCTGCGCGTAAAATCTGCCCCCGTAAAAGGTTACTATTCCTCCCGCGTAGAGTTTGCGTAAAAGTTTGCTATTCTCCTGGCGTAAAATTTGAAATACATTGCAGCATAAAGTTGTACGAGGAACTCTTTGTATTTCCTCGGATAAATTTGTCAGATAATTCAGTGAATATGACATCTGACAAAAATACTGCACGATGATCGGGAGGATGGCTGTGATGATTATTTTGCACAGAGACCCAGGTTGTCACTTAGTGACATATTTGATACGAGTTGTTTTTGCGCATGGAGTCTTCTGAATACGCTGCCTACAGAAATAAGTTTTACGCTCAAAATAAGACAAAATCAGATGCCACGTCAAAAGCTGTTTCTGGACAGGGCTTAAGGCATATCTCTGTATTTAATGTACGAGATTTGTTCTTGACTGGGAAAGCTAAAGCTGTGCCAAATACGCTCATATCACCATCCTTACATTTTACGCCTTATCAGGCTACTTTATGCTGGTTATATATTATTCATGAATCATCAAGTTTACGCAGGGGCAGTTAGTTACCTACGTGGCTTGCATGCCATGATCTTATAAAGGGACACATGTCATACACGGATTGAACGTGGGTAGCAGTTGTCATAACCGCAGAATAAAGGAGGCAATCTTTTTCATAGTTTGTCCTTTTACGCCAACAAGATAGTTATTTGGCTTTTACGCCAGCTGGGCAATCATCATTTGGCTTTTACGCCAACAAGGGTAAAGGGTCTGGTCACAAGAAAAAGGGTCTTTGGCGTAAAACTTTGTTTTATCCAACAGAGGATAGTTGAAAGGAAGAATGAGGTTTTAGTCAAGTGTGGATGATATCCTTATACTTTATTCATGTACGCAGGCTTGTTTGGTACAGTTACGTAACCAAGACAATATATTCTCGACCTGCATGGGCCACCACCAAAAACATGTCACGTCCCAGTCCCAAAATACGTAGGACTAGGAATACGTAACACGCCCAGCTGTGTCACGCCCCGAGGCGTCCCCCGAGCCGTGACCGCCGTGCGGGCCTGGAGTTGCGCCCGCACAAGGCTTTAATGATTTGCATAGCAAGCACGTATTCAGAGTACGCAGATAAATTGGAACACAGATTTGAAACATAGAAAAGTTCTCTTTATTGATAATGAACATCTATTACAAACTCTTGAACGAGTTAGCTAATATGCCGAACGGCTTACAAAGGGTTGACTCAAAATGAGATAGCAGTCCTGTACATTACATCCTTTTATAAACTCAAAACGATAAGGACCTCCAGGCTGGAGGATCGCTTTGCCACGGAGCTGCATTTGTGTATGAAGAGTTGCAGCTTCGGACTTCAAAAGGCTTTGAGGCGCGGTGAAGGCGCGCTAACAGTTGGACTGGATCGGGAAGACGACTTCGGCTCCTCGCTCGGTTCGCCTTAGTACGGAGAACCTGTTTCAACGAGGGTCAGCATATCGAAACATGCTGGTGAAGGCGAGCTAGCCTGACTATACCAATCAACACGTTGTTTAGTGAAGCATGCATATTTGGTTGGTTTCTATCTTGCCTTAGTTCATTTACAGTTAAGCAGCATATTGAATTTACTGAAATGAACGTGCCACCGTTCGGTGGATTTTACCTGACCGTCTAAATTACCTGCACAATACTTACCTTGCCTTCCCTGCCACGAAGACACAAGTTAGTATGCAACAGGTTTAAATATACAGGGGATCACTGGCGGGATGCCATAATGGACGGGGCATAGTACATGAATGAAATAACAAGTTACGCAATGAACAGGGGCGCCACAAGTTATTCCATCCGATACAGGCGACTATTCAGGAGTTTCGTCCAGATCGGATCGGTGCCAGTGCCCCAGCGACCGTCCGCAGGAACTAAGACCTTGTGCACAAGTTGTCCGTGATCAACATATACACTAATTAGCAGTTGAGGCAAATCAGGGCAATAACAGGCACGGGACAGTAACAGGAGGAGAGCTACTTTGGCATAGTCTCCTTATCAGATTATTGCATTCAGGAGGAGTCATGTTCATAGCATAATTTAAAGAAGAGCATACATTCTAACTTGTATTATGCATATGATAAATATTTCCGAGCGAACAAGCATGCAAGTAAGTAACCGTTCACAGTTTTGATTGACAAGCAGTATTAACCAAGTCTATTCTCTTTTATCTTGGTTTCTTTTATTATTACTTGGTATCGTTTGATCGGGGCAAAGGAATGAAGCTGGAAGCAGAGCTAGCTAATCGGGTTGGTAGCCACTCACTTAGATTTTGGAAAGAAGAAGGAAAGAGGCGCTTCACGACTCCGTTCGCAAGCCGCCTACTGCTCGTTCACCTGCACACGAACAGCTCGATTAATACTTCTTTCTCTCTTTCCATTCTCGGAATAGAAGTGCAAGTCTATGAACGAAAACAATGAAAACCATCGAAACCGTTCAAGGAAAACAAGCAAATCCCAAAACCAACTCAAAGCACGAAAGCAACAAGCGATATCGAAAACCGAGGCAATAAAAGATAGCAGCGGAGAGGTCCCTCCTGACTCTGCCGCTAAGACGATCCTTGGGGCGCAGTCCACTGAATATGGGAATCGATTCCGAAGAAACAAATCCATAACGAGGACGAGTTCTTAATTCAATCTATCCCGATCGAACGATACCGTCTTGTGTTTCTTAGCCGCGCTCTCCGCACCGGGAGAACGGGGCGCTACATCCTACCCAACCAATTGGAAGTTTCGTCCCGAAACTTAAGAACAGGGCCTACCGTTAGGGAGCAGGGGTACGGTGATCCGGGAGGGGGCAAACATCTACCCGATGGTTGGGGTCACCACAACGGAGGCAAGACCCTAGCTTGCGACGGCACTTATCGGCCGTATGACCCGGCTTGTTACAGAAATGACAAATTGGTCTCCGATTTCCTTTTCGTGAACCGCCGTCGTTGTGCCGCTTTGCAGCGTTGTTTCCTCCCTCGTTGCCTTGGCGTTTGTGATTGTAGGTATGCACAGTGCCGGTGGAAACGTGAGGATACAGCGGCTCGAGGGATAGGGCGTGATTCATGACTTCACGCATTGTTCCATACTGATTATTGACCACGTGTGAATAGATGGCAGGGCGTAGTCCACCTTCAAACCTTCTAGCTCGACTCGCTGCATCAGGTAAATAGGCCCTAGCGAATTTGGAGAGTCGGTTGAATTCGGCGGAATACTCTTTCACTGTCATCCTGCCTTGCCTCAGTTGCACGAAGTCATTTTCCATCTTACGTTGTACTGGAGGGGGTATAAACTCCTCTTCGAACGCGGCACGAAAGGTCGTCCACGAGATCGCCTCCTCTCCGTGATCAAGTTGGAGAGATCGTCGATGCATGTCCCACCAATCGTGTGCGTCGAGACGGAGCTGTAGTTGCGCGCAGGAGACGCGCCTATCTTCGGGGACCTCTAGCAGAGTGAAGTGATCTTCAATCTCGGTTAGCCAATCTAGAGCCACCACTGGGTCCTCAGTCCCGTTGAACGGGGTGTTGCAGACTTTCTTGAAATGGCCCAAGTTGAAGGCAGTCACGTCCCTCGGCCTTGGGATTTGAGGCGTCTCCACTTCAAGCACGGGCTGTTCCACCGGAGTCGTTGCTGTTGTTGCGGCGGAATAGTTGGCAGCCAAAGTCTGAACGATCTGATGCAGGGTATCGACCTGCTTCTGTTGGACTGAGAATCGGGTCTCTAGATTACTCTCGAGCTTGGCTTGGCGGGCATCGTCTCTTTGTCGTTGCTCTTCTAGCATTTTCATTAACCGCTCTAGCGGGTCGACTTGAGACATGCCTCGCTGGCTCCGAGAGCTTCCCGAATTGCCCGAACTGCTCTCTTGTGTTTCGATCGGTGGTTGCGCTGCAGATTGCGCTGGATCCATTCCTTCAAAAGAAGGTAAATTACATTAGGATCATAATGTATTATGGACTTATTGCATGAACGTATCTCATTTTGGCCTAGCGAGTTCAAGAGTTCGCACAGGAATTTGATCGTTAAAGGAACTTTTCCAGCACGAAGTCTAAGGAACTTTGAATCTGTGCTCTGATACCACTATGTCACGCCCCGAGGTGTCCCCCGAGCCGTGACCGCCGTGCGGGCCTGGAGTTGCGCCCGCACAAGGCTTTAATGATTTGCATAGCAAGCACGTATTCAGAGTACGCAGATAAATTGGAACACAGATTTGAAACATAGAAAAGTTCTCTTTATTGATAATGAACATCTATTACAAACTCTTGAACGAGTTAGCTAATATGCCGAACGGCTTACAAAGGGTTGACTCAAAATGAGATAGCAGTCCTGTACATTACATCCTTTTATAAACTCAAAACGATAAGGACCTCCAGGCTGGAGGATCGCTTTGCCACGGAGCTGCATTTGTGTATGAAGAGTTGCAGCTTCGGACTTCAAAAGGCTTTGAGGCGCGGTGAAGGCGCGCTAACAGTTGGACTGGATCGGGAAGACGACTTCGGCTCCTCGCTCGGTTCGCCTTAGTACGGAGAACCTGTTTCAACGAGGGTCAGCATATCGAAACATGCTGGTGAAGGCGAGCTAGCCTGACTATACCAATCAACACGTTGTTTAGTGAAGCATGCATATTTGGTTGGTTTCTATCTTGCCTTAGTTCATTTACAGTTAAGCAGCATATTGAATTTACTGAAATGAACGTGCCACCGTTCGGTGGATTTTACCTGACCGTCTAAATTACCTGCACAATACTTACCTTGCCTTCCCTGCCACGAAGACACAAGTTAGTATGCAACAGGTTTAAATATACAGGGGATCACTGGCGGGATGCCATAATGGACGGGGCATAGTACATGAATGAAATAACAAGTTACGCAATGAACAGGGGCGCCACAAGTTATTCCATCCGATACAGGCGACTATTCAGGAGTTCCGTCCGGATCGGATCGGTGCCAGTGCCCCAGCGACCGTCCGCAGAAACTAAGACCTTGTGCACAAGTTGTCCGTGATCAACATATACACTAATTAGCAGTTGAGGCAAATCAGGGCAATAACAGGCACGGGACAGTAACAGGAGGAGAGCTACTTTGGCATAGTCTCCTTATCAGATTATTGCATTCAGGAGGAGTCATGTTCATAGCATAATTTAAAGAAGAGCATACATTCTAACTTGTATTATGCATATGATAAATATTTCCGAGCGAACAAGCATGCAAGTAAGTAACCGTTCACAGTTTTGATTGACAAGCAGTATTAACCAAGTCTATTCTCTTTTATCTTGGTTTCTTTTATTATTACTTGGTATCGTTTGATCGGGGCAAAGGAATGAAGCTGGAAGCAGAGCTAGCTAATCGGGTTGGTAGCCACTCACTTAGATTTTGGAAAGAAGAAGGAAAGAGGCGCTTCACGACTCCGTTCGCAAGCCGCCTACTGCTCGTTCACCTGCACACGAACAGCTCGATTAATACTTCTTCCTCTCTTTCCATTCTCGGAATAGAAGTGCAAGTCTATGAACGAAAACAATGAAAACCATCGAAACCGTTCAAGGAAAACAAGCAAATCCCAAAACCAACTCAAAGCACGAAAGCAACAAGCGACATCGAAAACCGAGGCAATAAAAGATAGCAGCGGAGAGGTCCCTCCTGACTCTGCCGCTAAGACGATCCTTGGGGCGCAGTCCACTGAATATGGGAATCGATTCCGAAGAAACAAATCCATAACGAGGACGAGTTCTTAATTCAATCTATCCCGATCGAACGATACCGTCTTGTGTTTCTTAGCCGCGCTCTCCGCACCGGGAGAACGGGGCGCTACAGCTGTATGTATACGAACTCTAATATATGGAAACCATATACACACGTACGCTGTACATGAATATTTAATCCACCAGTGGTAATATACTGTCACAACAAGTCACACAGAATCTATATCTCATCCACAGCACAAATAATCAGTAGGAATAAAGAGCTAAATAATAACTTAATATCAAAGATGAGTATCAAAATCTGATAGTCGGATGGAAACAAATCCACTACAAAACGACTATACTAAAACATCGATAATAAAATCACAGATACTCCAAAGGTAAGACCTCCTCAGTCTGGTAAGTAATATCCTGTCCAGGTCCGTACTCCTGCGGATACTCCTGCTCGTCCATATCTGGAAAGGGACCAGGTCCTCAGAGGGATGTAACAAGATACATAATAACATGCCAATAAGTACTGAAAAGTAAACATCCAATAGGTCGCCTAACCGTCTAAGTGAATTCAGTTGAGAATAACTTTCCACCAAGTGGGCTATCTGGCCATATAGTGGGATTGGCATGATTCTCTCGGAGAATCAGGGGCCTCAAAGCATGTCGTCTTTTGAACGGCAGAGGCCGCCTGTAATATATATGGGGTCATCACCACCCGTCGCTCCGGCGAAGCATCCGGACGAACAAAAAGAAAGTGCAAAGGAGCCCAAATGTCTTACTTGTTGTTCTCTCCATCCCATGCTCTAATCATGCCACATCCATGACACGATAACCTCTAATAACTGTCAGGTCTACTAGTAGACAAAGTTTCTGTCAGCCGTCATCCCTAACGCATGGCCCATGGGTACAGGAGGCCAACCTGTCACGCAGTCCATAATCTATATGAGACTCACAACTCGTGTAACAACTGTGTCACGTCCAATGGACCTATTGATGCTCCATAATACTGGGGTGGTCTCATAAAGTAGGTCCAAAAATATACATACATAAACATCTATATAAGCAGAATTAAACATGCATGTATCAGCTGGAATGTAAATAATAGTACGATGGCAAGGTATACTTACCGAGCAAGAGTCCTGTATAGTGTACGTCCAAACAGTGTTAAGTTTGTTGTAAGAAGAAGTGGGTTAGGGTTTGGAAGGGTGGTAATAGATAGGGATAAGAGACGGTGGAGGCTGCTGCTTTTCTTTCTTTTTATTGATTTTGGTTGCGGTTGAGGAGAGTTAGTAATAATAGGTAAAGAGGCGGTGGAATGAGACGGTGGTGTTTATTTTACGCGCGGGTGAAAGAAAATTAAGCGGTGGGGTTCTGTTTTACGCGCGAAGAAGGAAATTAAGCGGTGGGGTTCTGTTTTACGCGTGGGGTTATTTTTAAAAAGGAAATAGCAAAGTTGGTTTTTGCTACTGCTACTGTTGATATTTTTCTAATGGGTTTGGGTTTGAGGTTAACGGGTTTCGGGTTGAAATTCAATAGGAATCCAAACACATTTTCTTTTATTTTCTTTTTCTTTCTTTTTCTAATAAACTATATATATATATATATATATATACTTAGAAAATTCTAGAAATTATATTGGTGCATATGGTTAAGCTAGCAACTGTCCAAAGGGTCTCCTACATGGAATAAATTAGGAAAATTTTATAATGGCTCCATAAGTCCTCTAATTACACAAATACCTCAAATGAAAATTAATAAAAATCTATTCCTTCTATTTAGCTCGTAATTACTAAATAAATTAAATAATTAATACGATTTTTCAAAATTAGGGGTTTTACAGAAAATAATCTAGGTTAGGTGGTCTTCATATAGAAAAAGAAATTTCTAAGTTTGGATCTCTGTGGTGGGAGATACGAGTCCTTAAACATTGGTGGTTACAACAGTTTTTCTGAGATTAAAAGTTATGATTTTTCTCCAACTTGGTCTCGATTTTCACCAAGGGTTACGCACTGATCGAAGTAAACTAATACACTGAGTTGGAAGAGGGATGGGTTGTGAACTTACCGGTGAAGACGGGGTCGAATTTGGTCGAGCGATGGAGCGGAAATCAACGCCTGAACAGGGGTACGCTGCAGTAAATTTCTGCAGGCGTGCGCGTGGGATCTCGTGAACGGCGATGAGCGACGGTTGGCGTGCTCCGGACGGCGGCGTTGGGGGCTCTGGTGGTCGGCGGCGCAGGGTCTGGGTAGTCAAGATTTAGGGTTAGGGTTTAAGAAGTCATATAATCTATATATATAGGTAGAGGGGAAACCGAAAGGGGGTTGGGCTTCCGCGCGGGGGGTTCTGCCGCTGCTGCTGCTGCTGGTTTAGCTAGCGGCTAGGGTTTAAGGAAATAGGTTGGGTTAGGACCAGGTTTGGGTTTAGCTTAAGAGAAAGGGTTTTTTGTTATTTTCTTATTTCTTTTCCTTTTTCTTTTTATTATTCATTTCTTTTTACATTCTTTTCATTTCTTTTCTTATTAATAAATCTATATATATATATATATATATATATATATATATATATATATATATATATATATATATATATATATATATATATATATATATAAATATATATATATAATTCTAGAAAATTATATTAGTGCATACAAATAATCTATTAACCGTCCACAAGATCACCTACATGAAATAAATTAAGGTAAAATAATAGTTGCTCTATAAATCTTTAAATGCATATTAACCTAGAAATAAAAATTCAATAAATTCTATATCTTCTAATTAACTAATAAATACTATAATTAAATTAATTAATTAATTAATTAATTAATATATCTTCTAATTAACTAATAAATACTATAATTAAATTAAATAATTAATTAAATAATTAATACGGTTTTTAAAATTAGGGGTTTTATAGTACGACTTCTTGAATTCTCGAAGGGTGGTAAAACTAGTGGCATCAACTCCCAGACACCCTGATACATAATCCACGATATGGTCGTAAAAGTTGTTGCTCGATTCGTCAAAAGTATGATTCATCATGACTCGACCATTAACCCTAAGTCCCAATATATAATGGCCCAATATATGATGGATGTCATCAAGGGTAATCGTCAACTCCCCATTTGGTAGATGAAAAGTGTTGGTTTCTGGATGACATCGTTCTACAAATGCTGATATGAGTGCATTATCCACCGTCGTATATGAGTAGTTACCCAAATATTGTAAACCGGTGGGAATAATTTTAGCCTTCACATCGTCTACCAATAATTTAAACCTCCATGTATTGCATTTTTTGCTGTGGTTGATCACCGTTAACATACGAGAACTCTACTGAAAAGTAAACAATTGGATGAACTTATACCTATATATAAAATGTAGTTATCTATAAATAATTGGATGAACTTAGAACTTACAACTATATATAAAATTATCATAACGTAATATACTTACCGGATTGTTCCATATTTGGTATGCAATATGGTTCTCGATCGACGGCAACATAGAGCAACCGTTTGAACGAGTCTCGACTGGACTATCTGGCTGCTGAGAAGGTCCTGAACCATCAGTAGGCCGGTTTCTGAGGGTTTGTGGGAGAGTCTCGATAGGACTATCTGCATACTGAGAAGGTCCTGAACCATCAGGTGGCCGATTTTAGACATTTGGTATGTCCTCATCGGAGGAGGAAGAAGAACCAGAAGTACTAGGAGTACTAGGAGCACGTCTCTTCGAACGAGTGACAGTCTTTTTCGTCAGTCGACGTTTCCTAACTTCAGGGCATGCCTCGGGGTCGCGGATAGTGAGAGCTGGTTCAATAGTACGCTGAACATTGCGTTCCTTACGTATCGACGCCGTATGGCATATTCTTATGATATCTTCATCCTCGGTGCCCTTCCGAGGGTCGTGAGTATAAGACAAAAATAATATATATATTAACAGACTGTAGAAATTTATTCAGGACTGTAGAAATTTCTACAGTCCTATATGTCACGCCCAGTCCCAAAATATCGAGGGACTAGACACGTGGCAATAGCCAGCAGCACATACCGATGGGCAAACCCAATTTAATAGACCCATCAGGATATACTTAAGCTGTAATACAACAATAAGGGTCTACTAATCTCATCCACAGAAATGAATACATCAATATCAACAAAGTAAAATATAATCATCATCAAGTCACAAGTAAATAAATCGTGGAATAACCCGATAACAAGTTTGATACAATTGTTCATTAAACAAGAATTTTAATAGCATCAAAGACGGAGTATAGAAGAAGCATATACTCAAGAGAAATCATCGGCAATCACCTCGTCCTCAGTTACTGGTTCTGCTCCAATGTATGCACATGTTCCTGCTTCTGCTCCTGTTAATGCTTCGGTCCCGTATACCTCGGGATAGATCTCGTCTGCTAATCCTGGGGATATAATCCGGAATCCAGGTCCTCAGGGGACATAGCAAGGTACAAGAATAAATCATGCCAAAATTAATGTAGTGCAACAATAATTGAAACAATAGGGTAAACTATGTAACCATCTATGTGAAATGCAAGTGAGAGCATTACTAGACTTAGGCTGAGACTACGACAAGCTCTGTGTCAGGGAGCCTATAGTAGATATACTATGTAATTTACTATGTATTGGGCCTATGGCACCATAATATATATATAATCAGCCTGTAGCCTGTGTGTCTCTCCCCACCCAATGTAATCACACGTCTCATGTCCACAATGTCTCATTTCCATGTCACGCAAGATCATAACTAATACAGCAAGTCACAATATTGGCTAAGCACATACAATATCTATGTCATGAATCATGTAACCTATACAGAATCACCATAAATATCTCAGAAAGATTCTGTCTCATGAATAGTGTCAGGTGTCCTGGGTTATGACGTACTTGATGATGCAAGCACGAGAAAGTATAGGGTCTCGATATCCATGTCTAGGTGACATTACACAACTCTGCGTACAGTGTTGACACCCGAATATTATTCGGACGCTAAGTAATGTCACACGGTCCTAGGTTAAGCATATACAATATATGAATAAATCAAGACAACAATATGAAGCAGGTACTGCAAGTTTTGGCAAGGTACACTTGCATGGGATTCTGACACCAACTGTAGCTCTGGTATCAGTGGAATTTGCAGGTACTCCTCCGGTTGCTGAAATAGACATCACCATCAGATTCAGAAAATATCAAGTAGCTAGAAACGCTTGTCCTAGAGTCTAATTTGGATACAGGGGCAAAAATGACAGTTCTTGGTCAAAGTGAGGTCCACATGTGGCCCGCTTCGCACCAAAAAATGTGTCAGAGATAATGTTCTCCAAATTCATCAAACTTAGTGTCAACAAGTCCAGAACGATGATACGAACCCAACGAAACTTTCAGAATTGGATTCCGATGAGCCGATCACAAAATCGCCCTTCAAGTGGAGCCGTGGGGCCCACAATATGCGATTTTGTCAACGTTCTCAGAATCGAACCAAACTTGGGTCACAGGATGCTACGAGTCCGATGACGCAAGTTTCGTTTCGATATGACATGTGTACATGAAGTTACAACGAGTTCCAGAATATGGCCGATACGGGGAGTTGTCGACGGATACGCGTTGATTCCGGTGTGCATGCACATCCAAATCAACTTCCGCGAAATCCCACACGTCTGTATTAACGGCGCACACCTTTCGGTAAAGTCCGCACACGACCAAGTCATCCCATTTGGCGGGACGCACTCAGTTCCGGGGAAAAATAGGGCAAATATTTTCCTGATTTTGGATCGCAGTTCGCGATCGCCACAGGACGCGACACACCAAGCGGGTTGCACGGGTATCGAGAGGGTCACGCAGGGTTCGCGTCACAACAGACGGAACGGGAAATGGGGCAGCGAGGAGAGAGAAACAACTACCTGAACAGGACTCCACAGAAAGCTGAAATACGCGCTTCACGAGGCTTCGCGACACAGCGACAGGGCTGCTAGGGTTAGGGTTTACGCTGGACGTCGCCGGAGGCGGCCGAAAACGGCCGGAGCTGGTGGCTGCTCGTCGGCGGGGCCGTCGGACTACGGCTAAGGCGGTGAGGCGGCTCTCGGGGGCTGGTCGTCAATGCAAGGCTGGGTTCAGCGGGGTGGAGTCGACGAGGGACGGCTGCTCGTCGACCGGGGGCTGCCGGAGAAGACGACGGTGAAGGGGGTGGCCGACTGTGGAGATCGGCGGAGGAGCTCAGGGTTGCTCGCGGTGTTGGGGAGAGACGAGGACGACGGGGCGGCCGGGGACGATGATGAGGCAGCGGGGTGCTGACGGTGGCTGAAGGGACTGCGGGTTAAATAGGAGGAGCGGGCGGCCGTTGCGGGAGTGGAAGCTAGGGGTCGCCGGCGGTTGCGGGGAGGGCGGCCGGAGGTGAAGCAGTAGGGTCGGGGGAGATCGGGGTTAGGGTTAGGGTTAGGGTTAACGGGTCGGGTTTTGGGTCGGGTTCAGACCCGATCCGACCCGCAGAGTTTGGGCCCGGTTCAGTTGACCGGGTCGGGTCCGATTCAGGTTGGTTTGGGTTAAAATAAACCGGCTTTATTTAGGGTTTATTTTGGTTTAATAATTAATTAGTTTTTAGGTCTTTAAAATATTTTCGGGGTCCAATAAATTTCAGAAAAATTACCCTATGTCTAATATTTTATTTTACACCTTAATATTATTTAAAATCATTTAAAATTATTTAATTCTAATTACCTTGATTTTATTTAGATAAAATTACATAAAATTACAAAAAATTGTGAAATTTAATTTTTTTAAAAATTCCTAAAAAATCAGGGGGTTTACACTATATGTATACAGGACTGCAAAATTTTCTACAGTCCTAAATTTATACAGGACTGTTGAAATTTCTACAGTCCTTTATACATATAGGACTGTAGAAATTTTTATAGTCCATAATGTATATAGGACTGTAGAAATTTCTACAGTCCCGCATGGTTCTATTACATACGTTTGACGAATGTCGAACTTGTATGCCCTAAAATCGAGTACGAGACTCCTGAAAACGTCAAAACTATATCATAAACTACATTCAGGACTTGTATGCCCTAATTTTAAGATTGGAAACATAATTTTTGGAAATTTTTTGAAATACAATAGAAATTATTACAATTTTTGAAAAAATTTCAAAATATAATAGAACAAGGAGAAGGAAGAATGGTACCTTGATTCTTTCGAGAGTTTGGGAGCTATCGACAAGAAGGAGGAGGAAGAAGTGGAGGAGGAGGGCTCCGACAAGAAAGGGAGGAGGGGGGAGGGCTCCGGTGGAAGTTTGGAGGGTTTGAGAAGAGAGTTTAATATTAGGAATTTATAAGGGCACTACACTTATTACTTGGGGCTAGCCCAAAGTTATTTTCCCCAAAATTAGAAGTTTGCCACTCATAAAATTACTTGGGGCTAGCCCACACCAAGTTATATAAGTGAACATAATTTCTATTTTAGGCATTTTTCCTTGACTTGAAGAAACTCTCATTCTCCAAGTGAAAACCTAAATTTGGAAATTGATAGTTGTGGTCTCAAGTGGAGGAGAATTTTGCTTTGGTGATTGTCCAACGAATATTCTTCCGGTATGTCTTCGACAACATACGTTGAAAAAGTTTTGAGATTGTCAAAAAAAAATTTAGTTTTTTTTACTATTGTAGGAACAATGCATGAAAATATCTTCGATGACGAAGTCGGATCATCCAATCCATTAAATATGCACTCCGGACGTTCCAAAGAACATGTCGGTTGTTCCGAAGCACGTTCGGTACGTCAAACGACAACCCTAATTTGACAGGCATCGTGTTAGGACTGTAAAAATTAGACAGTCCTATATAAATATAGGACTGTCAATAATTCTACAGTCCTATATAAATATAGGACTGTCAGAATTTCGACAGTCTTACATAAAAGTAGGATTGTCATTATTTTGACAGTCCTATATACAAATAGGACTGTCAAACTAGTGACAGTCCTGGATAATTATATGAAGTTATTAATGTTTATATTATTTTGTATTGGTTATAGGACCAACCTTGTACAGATATTGTGGTACATCCTGCTATTGGTGTTGATGTGGATGATATATTCTCAACGGATATTCAATTTGCAACCCAGGAAGAAGCATTAGAGTGGTGCAGAGAAGTTGGAAGACGACATAACGTAGTAATTGTCATTACAAGATCCATCAGATCTCGGCCGGGCCGAAAATATGTAGAGCTGGGGTGCGAAAGAGGAGGTGTGTTTAGGGAGCATCATAAAAAAAGGGTGTTGTTGAAAAAAAATCCCTAAGAAAAACGTTGGGACGAGAAAATATGGTTGTCCATTGAAGGTGTTGATTGTAAAAGTAGAAGATGTGAAGTGGATAATCGAAGTTAAGAATGGAAGACACAATCATCCTATTCCAGGGACACTTACGAGTCATGCCTACGTGGCACGGTTGAAGGAGGACGAGAGAAAGTTGGTTGAAGAGTGAGACAGTAGAGGATTACACATAGGCGTTGAGAAAACTACAATCCCTTTACACAGGTTATAAAGAGCCCTCTGTTTTTATTACCGACAGAGAATATGCGCTGATAAATGCTATAGAGATTGTATTTCCTCATGCGCATAGACTACTATGCACTTGGCATATAAATCGAAATATCCAAGCTCAATGCAAGAGAAAATTTGAAAATATGGACGGTAAAATCGATATGCTTCGCTTCGAAGAATTCTACAGTGATTGGAGTCTTGTATGGTGAGCAAGTACTACAGACAGCTACAACACAGCATGGTACATGTTCCAACACAAGTGGGAGATGAGTAACCCGACATGCATATCTTATATCAAAGATACTTGGCTAGAACCACATAAAGAGCAATTTGTGTTAGCATGGACGAACATGGTGAAGCATTATGGCACAATCACTACGAACCGGGTCGAAGGATCACACTCAAGTTAAAAAAGATATCTACGGTAATCGGTCGATAATTTTGTCTCCGTTTGGCAATCGATTCATTTGATGATGACTTCCACGGTGAACGAGATTGTAGCATCATTTGAGATGAGCCTAAATATTTCAAAGCATGAATACAAGCATGAACACCTCTTGGATGGTTTAATCCATGTAGTATCTCACAAGGCATTGGGCTTATTGTTTGAGGAGATTGGTAGGTCGAAGTCGGTGTGTTATGATCCTGAGGTTTATGGTTGTTTATATCGACATTCACTCGGACTTCCTTATGCACATGAGATCAACGAATATCGTCGTGAATCTATACATATTCCAATAGATGTTGTTGATCAACGTTGGAGACAACTGTCGATAATGCCGAAGGTGGAAGTTTAAGATGATTTCTTTGCTTTGCCACAAGTGAAACTTCTGCACGCAAGGTGGTGTGTCGCATCAAAACCGGAAAGAAGATCCATTGAGGTTAAAATCCAAGAAATTGCAGTCCCGGCAACAACTCGATTGCAAGAGCCATCTGTTGTTCGAACTCCTAAGGGAAGACCACAGTCAAGAAAGAGTAGAGCAAAAAAGAAGGAGGAGGAGTCAACTAAAAGAGATCCATCCTTGTTTGAACATATTGAACGCAGTTTGGAGACAAAGTCCGTAATGGATGGGGTGGTATTTCCGCAGAAAAAGAGTAAGCTTACTATTCGAAGGGGAAGAAACAGAAAACGAACGATGCAGTCACGACGGAGGGTTTAGATAACTTTTCTGATTCTTATAGTCTATACATTGAAAATTTCTTACCTGAGATACGGAATTTCATTTGGTCTATTGTTGATGTTCCTAAGGATGGACATTGTGGATATCATGCACTAGCAAGACAACTAGGCTATTCAGTTGAAGCAGGATGGAGACAGGTTAGGGAAGAGTTGTACGAGGAGTTGGAGTCTCGACTACCCTTCTATAGGCAGATACTCGGCGAAGAAATTGTTGGAGATTTGTTGGCAATCATACCTTATACGGAAACATTTACCGGACCAGACCATTACATGGATGTCCCGCCTGCTGCTTACGTATTCTCTAATAGGTATAAGATACCTATTGTAATTATCTCACAAGGTATTAACAATACTTTCTTTCCAATGTGTGCTCCCCCGGTCGAACACGGAGTATCCACTCTATGTTGTATAGGGCTTGTCGGACAACACTTCGTCATCCCAAGGTTGATCGGTCATTCTCCTATTCCACCACCTTCTACGCTTTGGTATAAACACGCACCAGAGGAAGCTATCGCATGGACGACACCCTACACGGATGCAATGACTGCCTATAAGAAGATGATGAAGATGTAGGATCAAAAAATCATGCCGAACGACTACTTTGATATTCTAGTCGATTAATACTGTATATAGAAATGTATTTTGTGTAATGAGCCATGTATGTTTAACTGTATATTGAACTGTATGTTGTGTGTATGTTGTGCAATGAATGGAACTATCTAATTGATACTAATCGATTTTGACTGTATGTTGTGCATTGATACTAATCGATACTAGGACTGTCAATATATAAAAGTGCCAGGAAACTAGGACTATCAACATGTCGACAGTCCTAGTATATACTAGGACTGTCAACATTTTGACAGTCCTAAACATTACCCACTGTCTATGGGCAGTTATATGTAAGTTTAGGACTGTCAAAATATTGACAGTCCTTGTATAACCTAGGACTGTCAACATTTTGACAATCCTAAACTTTACCCACTGTCTATTTGGCTTTTACGCCAACCATCTATACGCCAACATGATGACAGTGCGTAAAGTTCAGGACTGTCAAAATATTGACAGTCCTAGTATATACTAGGACTGTCAACATGTTGATAGTCCTAATCTTTACCCACTGTCTATTTGGCTTTTACACCAACCATATTTACGCCAACATGATGACAGTGGATACAGTTTAGGACTGTCAAAATATTGACAGTCCTTGTATATACTAGGACTGTCAATATTTTGACAGTCCTAAACTTTACCCACTCTCTATTTGGCTTTTACGCCAACCATCTTTACGCCAACATGATGACAGTGGATAAAGTTTAGGACTGTCAAAATATTGACAGTCCTAGTATATACTAGGACTGTATACTAGGACTGTCAACATGTTGACAGTCCTAAACTTACATATAACTGCCCATAGACAGTGGGTAAAGTTTAGGACTGTCAACATTTGTACAGTCCTGGAAGAAACTAGGACTGTCAAATTGTTGACAGTCCTAAACTTTATCCACTGTCTGTATAGACAGTTATAAGTAAAATTAGCTCCACTGTATAAAGAAATGACAACTGTATGTATGTAGCAAAATTTGAACACAAATTGTATGTATGTAGCAATTGTAGCAAAATTTTAAATTATAGCAATTGAAGCAAATTCATTCAAAGTGTCAATAGTAGCAAATTAATTCAAAGTTTTACAACTCAAACTCATAGTTTAAACTTTTATAATTCTCAAAAGTCATATTCATTGAAAGTTTTACATCTTCTTCAAACGGGGCCTAAACTTCATGCCGCCTCTTTGTACGTTGCTCTCTATTTTCCAAGAAAGGATAATCTTCAGCATTGTCGATTTGTTGGAGTTCGTCATTAATTGCCATATAATTCGAACCCTGGCAACTTACGAGGCTTCTTTCCAACTTCTTCACTTTCCTTGCCTGTTCATGAGAATTAAAAAATTTTGTAGTAAACATTTACAAATACCAAACTTAAAGTGTAGAAGTTGGCTCACCATCTTGACCGGTGCAGTATACAAGACCGATTTGGCAGGAAGATCTGAAGGTACACGCACAATATCACCTCTGCGTTGGAATAAGGTAGGTAGTCCGACACCGGCATAGTAGGCGAGGTAGTCGTCGCTACACTCCGCCATATTGACTGCTGCTTGCCGTTCGGTATCTTTAATAACGTGGCGTTGCCACTCGGTGAAGAAGTCCGATACCCAGTTGAACGTCGCAGGAATATAGTTTAGCGGTTTTGTACCGCGCGGAGGAGTTATCATTTTCAAAGTGCGCTTTGGGACAGTTTGAACGTAGCCAAACTGACGGAGCACTCTATCCGGCATATAAGCCTCCTCGATTTCATGACAACTGATAAGACCGTGATATAAAGCGACTGGTTGCAATGGACGAGTAGTCTATCGCAAATCACGGTATGGATCCCAAACAATCTGCACCACATAAAATTTAGCATAACTTCATTTAGCATAACGTAGTCAATTAATACCAATTAAGTACAAAATTAGGTCTAAATTTACCTCTTCTGTCGTCATATCTTCGAGTGCATTCCGTAGGGCGGCCAATGTGTGAGAACGTTTGGTATCTTCCTTAGTTGGCTTCCATCGGCACATTCTAGGAAGGTTCTCGTCATACCCTCGGTTCAGTTTCGCCCGCTCCAGGGTTGGAAAGTGCTCGTATATCCATGCCTTCACGTAACCAGGTTACAAAAATATTAGTCCACAAATAAACAACAAAATTTAAAATTATGTATACAAGTTGACAAAGATATATCTATACATGGAGTAGAGTCTGGCATCCGGATATTGTCTTCGAACCCACGCGGGATGTCGCACCAAGCTCGCGGTAAAGGTATGCTAGTATACCGCTTCCCCAAGATATTTCTTCCAATGTGTCAATATTGTCCAAATTGAGGAGATATTTGGTATGTATGGACGTTCCAGACTTATCCGTAATGCCAACAGCCCCTAAGATGAACTGCATATATCCGCGGGCCATATTATCGCTATTATCCATTTCGGGGTCCGGATCAATGAATATTTCCTCCGAATATTTTAGAGGAAGTCCGTAGGACTTCTTGAATTCTCCAAGACCGGTAAAACTAGTGGCATCAACTCCCAGACACCCTGAAACATAATCCACAATATGGTCGTAAAAGTTGATGCTCGACTCATCAAAAGTTTGATTCATCATGACTCGACCATCAACCCTAAGTCCCAATATATGATGGACGTCATCAAGGGTAATCGTCAACTCCCCATTGGGTAGATGGAAAGTATTGGTTTCAGGATGCCATCATTCGACAAATGCTGATATCAGTGCATTATCCACCGTCATATATGAGTAGCTACCCAAATATTGTAAACCGGTGGGACTGATTTTTGCCTTCACATCGTCTCCCAATAATTCATACCTCCATGTATTGCATTTTTTCCGTGGTTGATCACCGTCAACAGACGAGAACTCTCATGAAAAGTAAACAATTGGATGAAGTTATACCTCTATGTAAAATGTACTTATCTATAAATAATTGGATGAACTTTGAACTTACAACTGTATATAAAATTCTCATAACGTAATGTACTAAACGGATTGTTCCATATTTGGTATGCAATATGATTTTCGATCGACGGCAACATAGAGCAACCGTTTGGACGAGTCTCGACTGGACTATGTGGCTGCTCAGAAGGTCCTGAACCATCAGTAGTTCGGTTTCCGAGGGTTTGTTGGAGACTCTCGACAGGACTATCTGTAGGCTGCGAAGGTCCTGAACCATCAGTAGGCCCATGTGGGACATTTGGCATGTCCTCATCGGAGGAGGAAGAAGAACCGGAAGAATTAGGAGGAGCACGTCTCTTCTAACGAGTGACAGTCTTCTTCATCAATCGACGTTTCCTCACTTGAAGGCGTGCCTCGGGCTCGCGGATAGTGACACCTGGTGCAATAGTACGCGAAACATTGCGTTCCTTACGCATCGACGCAGTAGGACGTCTTCTGATGATATCTTCATCCACAATGCCCTTCCGAGGGTTATGACTATAAGACAAAAATAAAAAAATTATTTAACATTCTAAATTAATTTAACAGTCAGGACTGTAGAAATTCCTACAGTCCTATACGTATACATGACTGCAGAAATTTCAACAGGCCTAATTTTTTAGGACTGTTGGAATTTCTACAGTCCTTTATAAATTAAGGATTGTAGAAATTTCTACAGTCCTTAATATATATAGGACTGTAGGTAAATCTGCAGTCATAAATCTATATGGGACTGTAGAAAATTCTACAGTCCCGTCCGATACTGCTCGACACTGTCGACGATTGTCGACATTGTATGCCCTAAAATCGGGTTCGACCATCCAAGTAAACGTCTAAACTATATCCTTAACTCCATTCAGGACTTGTATGCCCTCATTTGAAGAATGGAAAGAAAATCACTCAAAATTTTCGAAATGCAATAGGATTTTTTATATTTTTGGGAGAATTTTGTAAATGCAATAGAACAAGGAGAAAGGAGATTTGTACCTTGATTCTTTCGAGACTTTGGGAGCCATCGACAAGGAGGAGGACGACGAACTCGAGAAGAAGGGCTCCGGCGGGAGGGGGGAGGGCTCCGGTGGCTTTGGGAGGAGTGTGAGTAAACTTTGTTTGGGCTAGTATGAGTAAAAAATGGGCTGGACTAGCCCAGGATTGGGACTAGCCCTTAGTAAACTTTGTAGTGCCCTTATAAATTTCCTTAATATTTGGCTAGTATGAATAAACTTTTGGACTTGTACTAGTAAATTTTATTCATTAATGGACTAGCCAGCCCCAGCTGTATTTTGTAGTGGCCTTTATCACCAGCCTAACTTTCCCTCAACCGTCAATCCAAGCAGACCCTCACCGCCTCCCCGCCCAAAAAATCGCCGTCACCTCCTCCTCATCTACTCTCCGGCGCCGCCGTCAGGTACTCCGTTCTCCTACCCCTATTTTCTATTCACTGGAAGTAATTCATCCCTAAAATTGAGCTCATATGATGTAAAGCTGATTCCTTTTTGGGGATGGTGCTGATTGCTATATTGCTTTTATGCATGCCGAATGATGATGCGAAATTATACTATTTCTAAAACGAGCATAGCAGAAATGAGAACGTTCAAGTCTTCAATCTTCATCTTCTGTTATTTATTCGATACAGAGGCCTCTTCAATAGAGGCTCGAAGATTAAAAAAAGTTTTAATTTTTATTATTATTATAGAAATATGTTTGTAATAACCCAGTTTAGCTAAACGCGGGACAAGGAAGAAAAGAAGAAGAAGAAGGAGGAGGAGGAGATGAAGGGATTTGGGAGGCTGCTTGCTAGAAGAATTCCACTGAATCCAATCAAAGAGAATAGCGGAAGCTCTCTCGTCCGCTCTTCCCGTGCCTTTTCTTGTTCCGCCATATTTTCACCCCTACGGGGACCGGCGCCGTCCGCTCCGCTCGGTCAACCAAAGACGTCATATTTTGTTCCGCCGAATTTTTCTCCGTGGATTGGTCTACAAGGTGAAGTTTTTTTCTCGATTGTTTGCTATTGTATCGGATGATCTCCATCTCCCCAAATGTTAGTAGGTGAAAAAATTGTATCATTTGGTGATATCTATCCATAGATCGAGTTGTTTATTCAACAATAGAACAAATTTGATCAATTGTTTTAAAAATGTTCAAGCGTGCGTCGAAACTATAAGATATGGTTCTAATTTTATAATATTGCTTCTTTATACAGTACAGAGGAGGAGCATGTTCATCCAAACCCAATCGACTCCCAATCCCTTGTCCCTTATGTTTTATCCTGGAAAACCAGTTATGGAAATTGGAAGCTCAGACTTCCCAAATGCTCGGGCTGCAATGACTTCACCATTAGCAAAATCACTATTTGGCATTGATGGTATGCTTCTTTTGCTTCATTGCATCCCTTGTGGGCATTATTGAGTGAGTTAGGACTTGATCTTGTTTGTTTGGAAGATCTCATATTTTTTTCTTGGAAGTACATAATCATGGGCATATAATAATATATACATTTGAAAGGTCTTATGTGTTGGAAAAGTTCTAATCATAATGCCGAGTATACATTATCTCCATATGCAAGTCCCGATATCCATGGGATGTTCATAGAATGATAATATATCACTGTTGATTAATGATTTACTTTGTTCTGTGATGCATTCATGAGTAGTCCCCATTTATCTGTTGACATTTTTTTTATACCTAAAATCATGTACTTGTTTGTTTTCTCTGAAAATTTGATGCTTACATGGACTTGTCACCATATGTTTCCACGCATCTATAGTGATTTGCCAGTAAGGAGTTGTGCTTGTTTATGGCTGCTTGCATGCAAGGAGGAAGTGGTTTAGTCTTATAGGGAAAATAAGGTTATAGTATTTGATTGAAGACATCGCAAGGGATTTCTATTGCAGGTTTTAAAATGTTCTATTCCATATTTCTATTAAATAGTGAGTGGCAGGTCATATATATTCTCAGCTACCTATAGATAGCTTCAGGCGCATGAATATTTTTGTATCTGCTTAGTTTCTTAGGGCCAATTATTTGTTGAAGTTCCCTATAGAGACATGTCAGATTTGATGATATGTTGAGATGCAGTGTAGAGTTTAACAGGGAGAAAAGAGGACTTAGTTTTTCCCCTGCCAAAGAAAATATGAGACTTTCTATCCGTATCTATTCTAGAGCCATCTCTATAAAGTTTTAGGCAGTATCGATCTTATTCGATCCTTAAAGATCAAGCAACAGATTTCTGCAATGGTAATCAAATATAAGTACTGATAATAACTTGTGCAGCTTTGCTTTACCTTTTAGTGCCAATATTATTGTAGTTGTCCCTTACCAGACTGATAATATACATTACTTTTTTAGTAATATGAATATAAGTATCCTCATCTTAATTTTTAATTCTACATCATCTTAGGTTCTTAGGAGACCTAAGCTGAATGGGCACAACCACTGAAATATCTGTAGTCAATATCATAAAATGAAAAGACAGATTTAGCAATAAAGTCAAGAAAGGTGTCAATGAAGCTAAATTTAAGGCCTATCATGATTTGACAGTGAAACCTACTATTTGTCTTTCCAGGAATCACAAGAGTATTCTTTGGAGCAGATTTCGTAACAGTTACGAAGTCGGACGAAGCTTCCTGGGATTTCTTAAAACCTGAAATTTTTGCTGCAATAATGGACTTCTACACATCTGGAAAACCACTTTTTCTGGATTCAAATACTGCATCTCCTTTGGACACATCAATTCAAGAGGTACTTTATTAGTGATTATTCTATGATTTTCTTTAGCTCATGTCCCTTGTTCAATCTGAGGGCCAGTCTTTCCCAAATACGTTAATATTTTTCTAATCTCATTTTTATGAAACAGACTAATAATAGTAGATCTATGTAATATTGTATTCAATTTTTACCATATATAGTTAGCGTTCTCCATATATATGGGGCATAGTTAATTCTTCTCTATTATTTGCGTTTTAGCAGGTGCTGTGTTCTGAGTGGGAACAACTTATACTGTTCTCTTTCTAAAACTAGAATCTTCACTTTTTATTATGCCTGTCCCCTTCACATCCATATTTTCTGGTTGCTGGTTCTCTCTGGCCATGTTGTTGTGTTACTGTGTCTGCCTCTGGCTACACAGGAATAGAACTATTTAACTATGAAAGTAACCTTATACCTTAAAATGTTTTCCTTGTAGACATGCTGGGTTTAACTTCTAGCTTTATTTGTTTGATGGCTAATTTCTCCAGTGTAGTTTATTTAGGGAGAAGTTCGCTTAGATAAATGCTGAAGTATCATGTTGAACTACAAATTAATTGCTGCACTGTTTATCTAGTAATTCATGCACATTGCACACAGCTAGGTCAAATATCTTACTCATTTTGACCTTATACTTCTAGAGTTTGTTTTGGTCTAGTGAAGTCTGGAGATGGAGAGGAGAAGGGGAAGTAGGAGAAGAGAGAATATGAGAAAGGAGATTGCAAGGGCCTTAAACCCTAGGTTGCATCTCATGTCTATTTATATTGATATGCAATACACCCACAATTACTATTATACCCTCATATGATAAATAACAAAATAAAATAACTCTAACACCCTCCCTCAAGTAGGAGCATATAGATCAGACATGCCCAACTTGCTACATAAATCAGAAAATGGACCACGAGCAAGTGGTTTGGTGAGGATATCACCTAATTGATCCTCTGACCGAACATAAGGAGTGACAATCTGTTTCTTCAGCAACAAATCACGAACAAAATGACAATCCACCTCGATATGCTTCGTGCGCTCATGAAACACCGGATTACTTGCGATAAATATTGCCGACTGATTATCACAATACATCTCCATCGGAATAGGAATCATGATTCCCATTTCATGAAGAAGAGACTGCACCCACATCATCTCAGAAGCTGTATGAGCCATCGCACGGTTCTCGGCCTCTGCACTAGAACGAGCCACAACATTCTGCTTCTTACTACGCCACGTGACAAGATTGTCACCCACAAACGTACAATAGCCAGAAGTAGACCTCCTATCACTGCGACTGCCTGCCCAATCAGCATCACTGAACCCAGTCACCGTAAGCAACTGGGAATGTTTGTACAATAAACCCTTTGCAGGTGCACCCTTCAAGTATCGAAGAATGCGAGAGATAGCCTCCCAATGTGGTTGCCGAGGGGCATGCATAAACTGACTAACTACTCCAACTGCATATGTGATGTCTGGTCGAGTAACAGTAAGATATATAAGTTTGCCAACCAAACGTCTATAATATTCAACATCCTCAAATAACTCTCCCCTGTCAGCATCAAGCTTGTCATGATAATCCATAGGAGTCTCAACTGGCCGACACTCCAACATCCCAGTCTCGGAGAGCAAGTCTTGAACATACTTGCGTTGTGACAGATACACACCTTTCTTAGATCGAGCAACCTCGATTCCAAGAAAATATCGAAGAAGACCCAAATCTTTAGTATGAAACTGACGACTAAGGTAGGCCTTCAAGTCCACAATTCCAGCATGATTACTCCCAGATATAATGATATCATCAACATAAACAATCAACACGATAATACCTGCTGAGGAAGAATGGCAAAATACTGAATGATCTGATGTGGTACGCCGAAAGCCATACTGAGTGAGAACTGAACTGAACTTGTCAAACCAAGCACGAGGTGACTGTTTCAGTCCATATAATGCTTTCTTTAATCGACATACGAGTCTTTTATTTCCTGCTATAACATATCCCGGTGGTTGATCCATATAAACCTCCTCATGTAAGTCACTATGCAAGAAAGCATTCTTTATGTCCAGCTGATATATAGGCCATTGGTGATTAACCGTCACAGAAATAAGAATCCGAACTGAATTCAGCCGAGCCACTGGAGAGAAAGTCTCCATATAATCCACTCCATATATCTGAGTATACCCTTTGGCAACCAACCGTGCCTTCAGGCGCTCAACAGAACCATCAGGGTGATACTTAACAGTGTACACCCATCTACAACCCACTGTTTGTTTTCCAACAGGAAGTGATGTAAGCTTCCAAGTCTGATTTTGATGTAAAACATACATCTCCTCATCCATTGCACTTTTCCAACCAGAAGATGACATAGCCTGCTTGTAAGTTTTAGGAATAAAAGAAGACAATGAAACAACAAATGCATGAAAAGATGATGAAGCACGGTGTAATGAAACATAGTTAGAAATGTGATGCTTATTCTTTGTGGTACAAAGGCGTTTTTTCTGAGAGCAATAGGAAGATCATCTGGATCTGTGGTGATGGGAGCAGAAACCTCATGCACGGAAGATGATTGGTTGAAGGCTGAATTTTGCAGAACCACTGGCCTGTCCTTGGATCTCTGATAAACCTGTAAATGGGGAATGGAGACAGAAATTGATTCAGGAATGACCGGAAGTGGTATAGAAGATATCAAATCTGTTGTAAAAGGAATACAACGGTCTCCTGAAGGAAAGAAAGGGGTAGACTCAAAGAATGTAACATCCGTACTGACATAATATTTGCGTGACTGTGGACTGTAACAATGATAACCTTTTTGAGTACGGGGATAACCAAGAAAGACACACTTCAGAGATGTAGGAGCCAACTTATCTCGATTAGGTTACAGGTTATGAATAAAAGCGACACACCCAAACACTCGAGGAAATAAGAAAAATGGTGCGACATCTGTATGTAATATGGTAAATGGAACTTTGTTATTTAATACAGATGATGACATGCGATTAATAAGATAACATGCAGTAAGAACGACATCTGCCCAATACTATTTAGGGACATGCATATTGAACATGAGAGTTCGAGCCACATCTAAAATGTGTCGATGTTTGCGTTCGGCTATACCATTTTGTTGAGAGGTGTGGACACAACTGGTTTGATGAATCATACCACGATCAACACAGAAACTGTTCACAGAAGATTGAGTATACTCCAAAGCATTATCAGAACGCAGAATTTTGATACGTTTATTAAACTGAACATAGACTTCATTATAAAAGACATATAATACATTTAGAAACTCAGATCTTTCTTTCATTAAATAACACCAAGTCATTCTGGAATAATCATCAATAAAAATAACAAAATACTGAAATCCTTTCGGACTTTTGACTCTAGACGGACCCCAAATATCATAATGAACAAGATCAAAAGAGTCTAATTGACGACTCTCACTACGACGAGGAAAGGAACTACGGTGATGCTTGCCTAACTGACAAGCCTCACATTCAAGACTAGAAATATGACTCAAACTAGGAACAACTTGACGCAACTTAGCCAAAGACGGATGTCCCAAACGATAATGCCACTGCAACAGAGAAGTAGAAACAGAAGTGAAGGCTTTTCCAGGTAGATCCAAGTAGTACCGTCCATCTTTTTTATGTCCCGAACCAATCATCTTCTTCGTCCTGAGGTCCTGAAAAACGCACGAATTTGGAGAAAATATCACAGAACATTGAAGAGATTTGGTTAACTGGCTCACAGATAACAAATTAAATGGAAAATTAGGCACATATAATGAATCAAATAATGATAGTGATTGAGTATGGTGAATGACACCTTTCCCAAGCACAGGACGAGTAGACCCATCAGCCAAGATAATATTATGTTTCATGGAACTACGATTATGAAAGATAGATGTTATACCAGACATGTGAGAGCTTGCTCCTGAGTCGATGACCCAAGAGGTGGATGGTGACTGGGTTGCCACAAAAGCAGGATTACCTATATGTGCCATGGTTGCAGTAGGTTGGGAGGTGGTACTAGCAAGCGCGTTCAACTTCTGGAGGATCTGTTGAAATGGAGATGAGGTATCGGACGTTGAAGTCTGATTGAAACCCGAAGTATCATCTCTGGGAGCAGAAGTGGTGACCTGGGACTGCATATTTTCAGCATGCACTTGATGTGCATATTCTGGTTTGTCCCACTTGTCCCAACAGTAGTCTTCTACATGACCGAGCATTCCACAATAGTTACACTTCCGTGGTTGACCACGGCCACCACCACCACCGCGGCCACCACCACGACCATTGTCTCTACCACCACGGTCTCCTCCTCGACCAAAACTACGACCACCATCTCTACCGCCACGTCCACTACCACGTCCACCACCACGACCAACAACACTAGAAACTAGGGCAGAAGAGTCAGTACTCGGCATCACAGAACTTTGTCCAAAAAAGGAACGATTGAGACGGGAGAAAATATCTGCCACCGTAGGTAACTGCTCTCCAGCATGGATTTGAGCTTTATAAGGTTCGAGCGCAGGATCCAAGCCGGCTAGGATAAGTGAAACATGAAACTCTTCCTTCTGTCTGCGAGCTTCCTTCAAATCAGTAGTAACAGGATGATATTGAAGCAGTTCCTCCCACAAAGCCTTCTTTGAAGCCAGATATTCATTCACAGGCTTCCCATTTTGCTTTGTATTGAACAATAACTCGTACAACTCATAGATACGGACAACGTTTTGCTTCTGCGAATATGATTCTTCCAGAGATGCCCAAATCTGTTTGCTTGATTCACACCACTGAACATTAGCAGCGATATGTGGTTCCATACTATGCCACAACCACGACATAACGTATGCATCTGCACTCATCCAATCTTCATACTCAGCGGAAGTTTCAAGCAGGGGTTCTTCCGTCAAAAACTTTAACTTTTTCTTCGCCCTTAACACCACTTTGATAGACTTGGACCAGGCAAGGTAGTTCGCACCATTGGGTTTCACCGCTGTAATCGACTTTCCTAATTCATCATTATGAATAACAGTAAAAGGAGAACCACCTCCACTACCACCACCACTATTAATCTCGCTAGAAGATTCGGTCCCCACCATACTTGCAGATGCAACAGAAAGACGAGATCTTTGAAACCCTAGATCTCACAACGAACCTCAACCGACAACGAATAACCAACGAAGATCTGTAGAAACCATAGATTTCATAAACGAACCACGAACGACCACGAACGACGAACGACGAACGGCGAATCATGAAAAGTAGACGAAAAACAGTACTTACAAATATATGCTCTGATACCAAATGAAGTCTGGAGATGGAGAGGAGAAAGGGAAGTAGGAGAAGAGAGAATATGAGAAAGGAGATTGCAAGGGCCTTAAACCATAGGTTGCATCTCATGTCTATTTATATTGATATGCAATACACCTACAATTACTATTATACCCTCATATGATAAATAACAAAATAAAATTACTCTAACAGGTCTAAAGGCAAAAAGACATTTAAAGTTTGGTGTATCAGCAATTAAGATATGATACTCATGACATAAGTTTATGGGCATGCTCTTTTTTATGATGAAACCTTTCATTAAATATGATTGCCATTTTGATTATAAGTATATAAGGTTAGTCAAATGCTTTATCATGCCTTACTGGCAGTTATTATCATCATTCCAAGCCTCCTTCCTCCAAAGTGGCGCTAGCTATGGAGCATGAGCAAGCTCTACAAAATAATTGTTTATGATCAGTTGCCAACCAGATCTTAGCTCTCTGCACTGGTGCCAAAATCTTACATGGTATCTATGTTCAAGAAACCCCCCTGCCAGAAAACCTATAAAGCCACTTGGGCAGATAGTATACCTATATATTAGTTAGGCAGTTTAAACTCATGCATCCATGGTGCACCCTCCAAGTTCCCCTAGAGAGAAGAGTACAGATGAAGAGGCAAGGTGATAATTTGCTATAGGGAATTGCATTCTTATTAATGACACATTAAGCCAAGTGAGAGAAGGAATGACTTCCTGCATATTACTGAATTTACTTTGGTGCATCTTTGATGTACTGTGGGTATGTTACATTGGAATTTATTCAGCAAGGGAGTTGTGCTGCCAACTCAATTACGAATGATATGAAAAGTGTGTCCCATGTCACGACGCTCCCTTTACTGCAGGTTCTTGGAGGTGTCATGATTAATAACATTTCAAGCAGAAATTTCAGAGTAAGTCTGCACCTTGCATAAGAATTATGAGTTCTATTTGATAGGGAATCATATTTCATTTGATGAGTATAATATTCTGAAGTATGTGGAAGGAAAACCGCCACAAGGAACAAAAATTGAACATATGAAAATGAGGTACCGAGTAGCAGTTTGGGGACATTGGTGTTAACCACATTATTGATTGGGCTAGAATTGTAATTTAAGACTTGAGGAAGATAAATGTGTAGTTATGAATTTTTAGTTAGGAAAATGGTTATGACGATTTATAAGTGAGAAGGATACTTTTTGAGGAACTCAAGAAAGTTGTTTGATTTGATTTCTAAAGAACGAAAGTCCTGTGGGATATGTGTGCCCAATATCTACGTTTTGCGAGCTTTGGAGTTCTTGAGGGAATATGGTTGCTCTGCAGAACCTCGAACTAAGAATTGTAAGAAGTGAGGTGATCGACATATTAAGGGATTTCGTGTAGATGGGTATGACATTATTGAAGTGATTGCGACTACTGATGAGTGGCAAGGGAAATTAGAAGTACGTGTAACTGGGTGCCTGGCCCTGTATTGCAGGGAGTGGTGGTTGAATTTGGGAACAATATTTATTACCTTTGCTGCTTTGAAGGACATTGTAAGCAGGAAAGATCATAAGCATTTCTAAGATTTAACGTAAAAATGACTATATTTTATATTTATATTTATATTTATATTTATATTTATAAATAGCATCTGACTGGGAATTCTAACATATAATTGTTGTTTAGTATCAATGCAATGTATCCATGTCGTGTTTCTCTTTGACGTCCTTAAGAAGATGAATGCATGCATTTTTATATAAGACATTTATCTCTTTCCTAATTAGTTGAGACTTCTCGCTGAAGGAGTTTCTGCGTTGCCCATAGCAGACTTCAGAGAAATGTGGATTTAAAATAGTCAAAAATAATAACAACTGTACTCACTCTACATTCTCATATAACTAAAACAAGTTTAAATTTTATGAAGCACATTGTGCTGTTAAAAACACAGTAAGAAGTATTTCAGTTATGAAGAAAATTAGATAAAAGCATCAGACAGTGGAAGCTAGTGATCAAGTTGCTATGCAAATTAGATCACCATAAATGTGGCGGATAGGAAAAATTTCAATTCTTTGATATCCATTTTCTGACTTGTGAGTGAACTTGAGTCATATTTTGAATTTCAAAATATTTCAAAGGAGAAAGCTGTAAAGCAAGAAGTTAGCCTTTCATAGGTTCGAAGACCATTCCATTTGGACATTGGGATAATGAAATGTGTGATTTTCTTTTGCTATTGTCAGAAGCAATAATCTCATGCTGCAGGTTACTTTCCATCTTTTGATTGCAGGCTACTTTCCATCTTTTGATTGCAGGCCCATATATTGATTGCCTCCATACATAAGCTGAGCTGGTCCTTGACTACATTGTCCAAGTTGAAAGTCTCCAGAACTTGAATGGCATGCCACATCATGGGTAATATCACAGGAACAAAGGATGTTAAAGGCTCAATATTATATTGCCATAGGGGATGTTGTGCATGATCAGATGTTATTAGCACTACATTTTCTGAAAGACATTATTAGCACTACATGTTAGCCGTTTCATGGAAAGCTGGAGGTTGCCTTATTGATGATAAGACGAGGTTATCTTTTGAGGTGGCGTGGTGCATGTGCAGTGGAAACCGAACAGAGGTCCTAGAACTAGGTGTATAGACCTAAGAGAATTCAAATGAAAAGAGATCCTAGAACTAGGTGTAGAGACCTACTGTGGCCATCAGGAAGGATTTGGCCTTAGCTAATGTGGGAAGGCGATTGCCCTTAAGATAGCTGAATGGAAAATGAGGATTCATGTAGCCGAGTACGAAAATTTGGGAAAATTATGTCATTGCTGCTGTTTAAAAAATGCAGATGCCTGATTGACATATCTTTGCTGTTGTAAGTGAATATTGGTATATCACTGTTTACTGAAATCTAAATATGGTTACTGTTGTTTGCTGAATTAAAGTAAGTTCGAGAAGTTACTATTTTCATTAGTAGATCCCTTACAAGTTCATATTCTCTTAGATTTATGTTACAGATAGCATGTTTACTATGCAAGTTTGTAGCGTTAGTTCCTTTATTTGGAGGGGAAAAGTAGACTAATATGTAGTACATGTGCTACTTCCTTTGTTGTTGATGTCATCTACGATTTGATATGCTCTTTATATAGAGCAACAAAGGAATAAGACTGTTGTAGAGAAAGAATTCTAGTCTACGAGTTCATAATTGATCCTCATCCCAGATGACACAAATTTGATGTCATGCCTTGTTCTTTTTACTTGGAGTAGATTGCTCTGGATAAACATAGGAGTAGGACAGAAACACTAATTTCGTCTATGGTTTTTTGTAGGATGATTCAGAAATTGTAGCAATGATTAAAGAACTTTTGGAAACTCGAATTCGACCTGCAGTGCAAGATGATGGTGGTGACATTGAGTATCGTGGATTTGACGAGTCTCTTTCTTGCTCTCTCACATCAATGATTCAATATACACTTGCTGACTATATTTAGTTTTCAAAACGGTTTCTACGCCATTGATGCTTCTAATCCCTTTTTTCTGCTTTGTTTTTCAGAGAAACTGGTATAGTGAAGCTAAAAATGCAAGGAGCCTGCAGTGGCTGCCCTAGCTCATCGGTCACTTTGAAATCTGGCATCGAGAATATGCTTCTGCATTATGTTCCAGAGGTAACTAGTTATTCTCTCTTAATCTCCAGTCATTTATGGGTTTTGTGAGCATACACAAACTGTAGATCAAGACATCAATTCCTAGCTTGTTTAGTTACTCTTGGGTTTCATGAGCACAAGAGTATTATGATTGGCCCCTCCAAGAATAGCGAAAATGAAGGAAAACACTAATAAACAGAGAAATAAGGAGGGAAACGAAGGAAATTTTGGAGTGAAAATAAATGAGCTTAGCTATAAGAGCGAGAAATCTTCCAAAGAGAAGAAAACGAGTTGTTAGAAGAGAGAGAAATCTTCGAAATAGTTGAACTGTTTGAAGAGAGAATCTCAAATCAGAAAAAAGAACATCTAAAAATATAATAAAAAAGACAGAACTATTTTTTAATATAAAAAAATCATTTTTATTTAGCAGACGTGGGTTTTTATTTATTTATGATTTTGTGTGTGGGTGTTGGTGTTGGGGGGGGGGGGGGGGGGGGTGATTATGCTCCATAGCTGACCCCATTATGGACTACACCAACGGTTTCGAAATAACGAAAACCCGGATCGTCAAACCAATGACCCAAATTGTTTTTTTTTTGAAGGGGGGAAGGGGGTGGGGGGGGGGGGGGGGGGTGGGGGGGAGTGTTGACACCTCGATCCTCACAAAAGAAAATTAGAAACATATCTCAATTGATCAACTCAAAATTAATATCATTCAACATAAAACATCTCCATTTCTCTTCTAGACATCCCTATTTATAAGAAATAACATAACGTAAGCCCTAAGAAAGAAATCCTAACAAACTAGGAATGAAATCAACTCAAAACTAGAAAGATATATACAAAGATATATACATGATAAATAGCAAATCCTGCTAGAAAAGTTGGACTGCTATTCTGGTTTGATTGAACCGGAATTCCGGTTATTCCGGAGCACAAATTTGGAGACTAACAGGAATTCCGGCTTGGCTGAACCTGAATCCTGTTATGGCTGTATCAGTCTCATTTGAGTGTGATTGCGTCATAACGTCATGTGTCCATTTGTCCATATTGAATAGTGGTCGGGTGCGGTTATATGGGACATTATTTGAATAACCGATGGTGAAATCTAGAAATTCGACAAAGAATTCAATAGAGAAACAAGTTACAACAACAACAGTCTTTAGGGCCATGTACTCCCAAAGTTTGCGGGTCGGCTGTTTGAATCCTTTTCTTCCATTGAACTCTTTTAGGGCCATGTACTCTGTAACATTAACTAACAAAAATATATCCTTCTTTAAAATTGCAATCCATGTTTGTTTAAGGCTACCTCTAGCCCTAAGATCTCCTTTAACTACTATCTTAGTGAAAGAAAAACTTCTCTGATTCTAGCTCTTACTTTGGCGTTGTGCACACACACACACAAATTTCTGGCTCCACGTGTTAAAATGTTTAGTTCAACTAATGAAAAATGCATTGGAAACTGTTCAAATCAAAATTAGTGGGGCCTAAAATCAAATAGTGAAATCCTAAGGGAATATATATACATAACCATGGATCTTGTAGGAGCTTAAAACTTTTTCAATCATTTCACTATATTACTTTATAAATAATTATACTTACATCTGTAACATAACTTTACAAATATCTTACACCAGTAGGTTCAGATTAATAGAGCTTCAAATTTACTTTTCAATCTTCCAAGGATCAAGATCTGTTTGTTGTCTAATTAGGAAAAGAGAGAACATACAATATTAAACCATTGCCACCAAACAAAATCCAATTAAAGGAATTGGCGATGTCCATGATCTATATAGGTTATTAACATGTTTGGGTTTCAAAAACTCGGTCTCGGTATTGGTCTGAGAGTCTTCCTATGAGTTTAGTTTCGGTAGCTTCGGGTTGGTTTCAGGAGGGTTTCGATATATAGTATCGATGGTGATGGTTTCCGCCGATACTCAAAACATTGGTTAGGAAAAGGAAGATAAAAGGGATATTTTGGTCAATTAGGGGTGAGCATTATTCGGTTTTGGACCGAAAATCGAACCGAATAAGAGATTCGATTCGGTTTGAAAAAAATTCGGTTTTGTTTCGGTTTTGAAAATACTAAATTTTTTTATTCGGTTTCGGTTTTGAGTTTCGGTTTTGAGTTTCGGTTTCAATTCAAAACCGAAAACCGAATAAGATTTATGTAATTATATAAATACCCTAATTCTATGCATATATTGTGATTAAAAATGCATATATTTTGAAAACAACATTTCTATGCAGTTGCAGACCCATGCAGACTGCACTAGGGCCTGGCCCCCGGTGAAAAATAATAATTAGAAAGTAGTATTACAACAACTAACTTTGTCTTGTCTGGAGAAAGTACCGCACAACTCAGTTTGATGGTACTAACTTTGTTTCGTAGTTAGTCGTTGTAACACTTTGTCTTGTAATACTAACTTTGTCTTGCCTTGTTGAAATGATTTAAATAGTTGTTGTAAGCATGATGATAATGTGGACAAAGTACCGTCAAACGAGTTATTTAGTAGAAAAAGAGGGAACTGGACCCTGTTCCTATTTTTTTTAAAATGATTATCTTGTATGCTTCATAGAAAAAGAATTGCTTAGTAGTATTACAAATGACGTTGTAGTTAAAAGCTTTCAAAGTATGAAAATTCGTAGAGAATAATTGTGAAATGTAATACTTTATTATATGAAATAAGTACTATTTAATATAATATAATATTATTATACCCAAAAAAAAATTGGGGACGTTGCCCCCAAATCCCCTTATGATTGTGCCCCCAGTAGATTGTAATCTTGGATCCGCCACTGTTTCTATGTATATATTTTAAAATCCAACTTTGGACACAACTTTGAAACACAACAAATATGTGTATAAAATTAACCATTATTCTAACTTTGGGCCCTATCCATTAAACAATTGACTAGTCTAACCGATAAACCGAATAAACCGAATAGGTTATTCGGTTCGGGTTCGGTTTTGGCTCATTTCGGTTCGATTTCTGTTTTGGATTATTAGAATTTCGATTTATTTGGTTTTGGCTATTTCGGTTCGGTTGAAACCGAATAAACCGAATGCTCACCCATAATCTCAATTACTTGAAGTCAGGGAATGGAAGTTGGGCCATTGTTATTAAAAGAGAACCTAAGCGAGTACTTGCTTAAGCCAGACACATGCTTTGTTTTTGCTACAAACAAGTCTGACTTTACACAAGAATCCAATATCGTCCCCATCTAGGGTCAAGTGCTGCGAAGCTCATTCTTTTGTGCAATCAAGTATGACATCGAACATAGCTACATAGTGTAGTTTTGAGGTTGAGGGTTTCTCTCTCTCTCTCTCTCTCTCTCTCTATATATATATATATATATATATATATATATATATTGAAACAATAGTAAACTTTTATTCATCTCTAAAAACATATTACACATCATACATTTTCAGCCTCAAAGGGGTGTCATAGCACCAACATCAAATTCAATATTGTATAAAATTACAACGGGAGAAGTTTGGAGTCCCTCAAAGGTGCATCTCTTACACTCTCGCCACACATGCCACACTGTCGCTGCAAGTCGTAGACGTGCCTCCTTAAACCATAGCATAACTCTTCTCCTGGCACGAATCCCCATGATGATTTCGCCGATGTCCTTCGCCTCCCCGCAGCTCTCCAATCGTTTGCAGCATTGCTTATGCCAATGGAACCAAGTCAGTCCGCATTCGAAGAATAGATGCCGGAGTGACTCGTTGCTTTGGTTGCATAACACACAAAGTTGGTTTGGGAGTCAAACACCAAAGTTGACAAGTCTATCCTTGGTAAGAAGGCGACCCAGCAATAGCCGATATATGCAGAGCTGCATCTTGCGAGCGAGCCCCTTGAACCATATAAAGTCATAGTTATCCAGCTTGTGGTGTGTCGACCGCACGAAGTTGTAACACCTCCCAAACTCGAAGTCCCCTCCGCCTGCCACACCCCGGCGGGTTCCACATCCATCTGTCAGCGTCGATGCTAGTATCAATTTGGACCGCCTGGATACTATCTCCATGCATGACCGTGTAATAATATACATGCTGTCATTCTCTATTTCAGATAATGGACTGCACCCTTATTTTCCTACCCGCCTCCAACTGTAGCTGCTGACTCGATATCTCCAGTAAACTTCGGTGAGCCAGCCATGGGTCGAGCCACAGGTCGGTATTTGTTGTACCTACATGACCAAAAATTACCTCCTTTCAGATACCTACTTGCCATCCATTCTGTCCATAGAGAACCTCCACGCACAAACTTTCACGTCACTTTCATTCTCGCTGCATCTCGGATTGTCTGCAACGACCGAAGTCCTACACCCCCTTCCATCCGAGGTCTACACAGTTGCTCCCAGGCGATAGCATGCATGCCACCCCTCCAAATGAAGTTAGAGCAGATACGCTACTTTTCGGAGGGTAGCCGTCAGCACCAGAATAGTCTACAGTCAAAATAAGGCTAGGGAAGAAATGACAAACCATACAAGCTCAATTCGTTCTCCAAATGATAGACATTGTGCCTGCCAGCCCTCCATCCTCCGTTGGGTATACTCAATTAAGCTGTGATATTCCAAATCCCTTGCATAGTTGACTGACAACGGAAGCCCAAGATACTTTACAGGCAGATTCCCCTTCTTGACCCCAGCACCAATGCACGCTCTTCCTTTAGAGGACAAAGAGCAAAAGTACACACGGATCTCGTCCTTGTTCAGTTGAAGCACTATCAGTCTCCCGAACACTCCCACGATCTCCGAAATAGTAGTGAGATCCTCCATCGACGGTCGCAAGAAAACCAAGAGGTCATCCGCATAGATCAAATGGGACACGTGCGCGGAGTGACCCTCTTGTAAAGCGGTAGAATCCTCCTCTGATGTACTGCCATATCTATCAGACACGAAAAGTACTCCATGACTAGTGTCAGTGTGAATAGATATGGGGACAGAGGGTCCCCCTGCCGTAGCCCCCTATTGCTCCCGATAAACCCATAGGGGATGCCTCGAATAAACACCGAAAAAGTAGCAGAATTAATGCACTCCCTAATCCTTGCAACCTACATCTCATCAAAATCCATGGCGAGCATAAGTTGACAAACGAAATCACGGTTCACCATATCATAAGTCTTCCTGAGGTCTAGCTTCACGTAGGCTTTCATGTCCCCTACTTTATTGAATTCTCATATCATCTCATGCGCCAGGAGGCTGTGTGCTCTGCAATCGATCTGCCCTTAATGAAGGTCATCTGCTTTGCTGAAACCAATTCCTGCATAATCTTCTCCATCTGCCGACACATTAGGTGTGTAATTATTTTATACAAATAATTAGAACACGCAATGGGCCTGAAGTCGGTCAGGGATGTAGCACCATATTTTTTAGGAATCAGTGTTAGGAACGTGTGATTTAGCTCATTCAACAACTTGTCCTTTGTGAAATTTTTTTGCACCACCTCAAGGACCTGATATTTGAGTGTTTTTCAATGGATTTTGAAGAATTTGTTGTTGAAGTCATCCGGATCAGACGTCTTGTTGGGGCCCGCATCCATTTATCGTCTCAACCTCCTCTAGTCTAACCGGGGCTAGCAATTGGCTATTGCCATATGTTGTGACCAGTCTCTTGCACACAAGATCAGGAAAACAGTATTATAATCGGACTGATTATACAATCAGAATAGTGTCTGATAGCCTCCGATTGTATGCCTGAGGGCGTATCCACTAGCTTTCCTTCCGGATCCAGTAGTTGATTGAAGCTGTTACGATGTTGGCGAGCACGGACCCCATCGTAGAAGAATTTATAGCATTTGTCTTCCTCCTACAACCACGAGCATTTGACACGTTTGGCACTTCGGATCTCCTCCTGTAGTCGTAGCAGGTTGGCCGCCTCTGCCAGTTTCTTCTCACGACCTGCCAAGTCCCCATCCATCATGTCTAACTGCATGCGGTCCTGGATCAAGCGAAGCTCCTCCTCCTTTTTTAATTTATATGCCTTATTTGCTGAAACGTCTGCCTAACTGTTGTGCCTAGGCCACAGACGATCTTGGTCCCTAAGCGTCCTTTCACCGCTGACAACTCTGCGGTCGGCAAGAACTGAGAAGGGAGGGGTGCAATGGAGCCAATTCATTGCTAATATATGTGAAGTCATGCTAAGAATGTCGACTTGGTGATGTTAGGAGCTTTTTGAGTTGTATTAGGGAGCTTTCACTATAAGATTCCAAGCATAATAAATCCATCCGCCTAATAGCAAGTATAAATGGGGCCTAGCATGACTTGAGAAATTTTCCGAGTACTACCTTGCAATTTGGAAGCTTTCTTCGTCATTATTATTATAAAAGAACAAAATCATGTCCTGGTTGATGACATCCGAATGCCTTTGTTAATTACAGGTTAAAGGAGTTGAAGAAGAGCTGGACAATCCAGATGAGGAGATGCCATTGACCAGCTAGTTGGATTGATGTTTTACACAAACCTCTGAGTAGTTCTTAATCGAACTAAATGTTTTTTGCAGTTTTCCACTGTACTTTTAACAGGGTTTCAGTCATTAAGAACGGAAATCTATTTCTTAGCTGATCATTGCCAGGGAGAGCTTCAAGTAGAGGTTTTTACTACTTCTGAGTCTACATTTTGCAACCTTCTCATTATGTTCTTGAGAAACTTGTTGGTATTGTAAAGTTGTAGTATTAAATTCAATAATGTAATTTTAGTGCCTACTTAAATAGCTCAATACTTCCAAACTTTTGTTGGTAATGTAAAGCCATTTAAAGAGCTCATCATGTTTTTGGCTCATGTCGTGCAAGAAAGCTCCCCTTTCTATATAATTTTTCTTCACTTGGTAGGCTTGTTTGTGGACAGTTTTTAAATCGGAGAGTACATTAGAAAATAATCTGGTGGTAAAAGTACATCGCAAAATCATTAATGATACTATTTGTTTTCTCATTATATATTCTTTTTTTTTTCCGTGTGTAATATGTAAATCGTGTGATTGTCTACCGGCCCCCTACGTACTTTTAGTGGTAGAATTATTGTCCTTTACTTACTGAAAAATTTAAGAATACAAAAAAATAAAATTTAAACAATGTTACCGGCCTCTGGGGAAGTCGTGCACGAAGCACTGCCCTAAGAGTTTATTCGGAATCTGTGTGCAGACGTTCCCGAAGCTCCTAGTCATTCTGGAAAGCCTTGGAAGATGAATACGGCTGTGATGATGCCGGAATAGAAAGGTTTAATTCTTCAACCTTTAATAGGTATTTCATGGTAGATGACAAACAAATGAATGACCAGCTCCATGAATTCCAAGAATGCCTTAGACATATTCAAGCCAAAGGGACATCTTTCTCCAATGAACATAAAATAGCATGCCTAATAGACAAGCTACCTCCCTCTTGGTCTGATATGGCTAAGGATCTTATCCATACACAAGGAGAACTTACCTACAATCAAGTCCTAAAGAAAATTAGAACCGAAGAACAAATTAGATTGAGGTCTAAGCCTAAGACTGAATCTAAAGCTAAGGTAAACCTTGTAGAAGGCCAAGGAAAATCCAAGTCTAATTTTCCTTATAAACTCAAAAAGAATTTCTTCAAGAAGAAGAAAAACTTTCAGACTAACCACCAAAACCATCAACTTTTAGTGGTAGAATTGTCCTCTTAACTCAGTTGTTCTTTTTTATAACAATCGTAGACTTCTCTAAGCTCTCCAATTTTGGAATTTCATTTTTAGTGTAATCTAATTTGCTAAATACATATTAAAATATATTATGAAATTTGTTCCAAATTAAACTAATCAAATCTAATCTCATCAATAAAATGAATGTAATCGAATTGTACGTTTATCTCTACCTCAGTTTTAACCCAATCCAATTAAACCGAAGAAGTCCTAATCCAAAATAATTGTGAAATAATTCTACAACTAAAGTTTAGAAATTAGATTAAAGATAATAAAAAACTTTGATTGGATTTTTATTATCCACTAATAGATAGACTAGACTAAACTTTCTAACTTTGAATAAATTATATGTTTTATTTAAGATTCATTAGTTAACAATTTTGGATTTCCTCAAGTGTTAAATAGCTGATAAAGGCTGTTCAAAAGAAACTCCTTTGTTCATGAAACCTTGTTCTTTAATCATTTTGGTCTCATGGCAACAAGGAGCGTTTGTGTTGATATTGTATCGGACATCGACCACTTGCGGCTTTGTGTGAAGACTATACATATTTCAATTGTTTGTCAAAATTATGACATGTGATGCGGGCATTCGTGCGGGTCGACGGCACGCTCGTAGCAAGGGAAGCGAGGAGGATGGTTCTCGACAAGGGGAGGATCGGGATTGACTGGCGTTGGGCTCGACGTGGTTGCGTTCTGTTGAGCCCGACAGAACTAAGCAGCGCGATCGTGAGGCAAGAACGTGACGGGAAGGCGAGGCTCGGTGTCATGTAAGCAACGACCATAAAGGAAGTGGATATGCATTAATTGTAGTCATAAAAGCAACGATCATATGGTCGTGTGCCATAATTGCAGTCGTCAGAGCATTAACTACAACCGGAACAACGGCCTGTGTAGCCGTCTGATGCTTCAAAGGGGGCGAACTCCTTGTGTCGAGAGAATGCATCGGAGTAAGTAATATTCCTTCGTTAATGGCGCGTTAATTGCGGTGTCATTAATTCTTTTCACAGATCGCTGCCAGAGTCAGTATGTCAGAGATAGTTGTCATGGACACCTTTCAAAATTTAGGTGATGATGGCCATTTTGACTGAGCAGATTTGTGTGAGGGTGGCTTCTGCGAAGTTGGGTCATTTTTGTCTGGGAAGATTTGTGCGAAGGTAATTTCTACGAGATGGTCATTTACTTTGTTTGACACAAAATTCTACGAGGTTGATTTCTACGATATTATCATTTCTTCTGTCTGAACAAATTCTACAAGGATGACTTCTGCAAATGTGGTTTTATGCGAACTCATTTTTTCATGGATCTACATCTCAAGTCAAAATTTTGGCGTTTGAATTGATCATTTGATCTCTCAACTGTGAGCTCGAAAATAGCTAATTGAATTTATTTTTTCATTGAAAAAACTTTAATCTGAGTGTCGCCCCTTTGATCAGGTCGATCCTATCATAAACTGTATGTACCGAAATACAGATAACGACATACCCAACGTATGGGAATAGACGAAACTTGAATTTGTCTACAAAGCACGAAAAATTTGGTTTGCATCAGTCAATTTTTAATATATCGATGATTTTAAAATTTCTCTAATTAATTTTCATTTTCTAGTCGGATTAATACGAAACTTTAGTAGTTGGACTTGTGGCGTATTTTTACCCCTACGATGCAAGTTTCATCCAATTCTAAAACATGTCTTATTTTTTGTATCTTACAAGATCCACAATTTGACACAAGATGGCACATTTATAATCCTCTTATCGAATTTCACTTCAAAGAGTATGGGTGAGTTCTTGGCATAATTTAGGTACTGTTTGACATACCACTTTTTTTTATTTTAGGCATGTTCTAACTAACCTCGTTTTGTCGTACCATGTGGGGCCTACATATGGGCTCAGTTTGATCTTGGTTTTCTCCCAACTAAACTTGTGGATATATTTTCTTCTTTTTGATGTTACTTTGGACTCATGGACATATGTTTCAGCATTCGAACTTAGTTTATTTCACCTCATTTATTATATCCTTCCATGTCCAACACGTCAACTCATCACCAAACAAGAATGATGGAAGTATACCTTGCCACAAATACCTCAGTTATTAATTTTCATTAAATGCTACATTATTGTTTTATATCCTGTTGATCGATATTGAGCGTCCGAGTTAGTTTCGGTTGCAATTGATCATCGACGTCGATCATACTCGCGTAGATAGTACTTGTACTTAGATCGCCCGATTAGTGACATCACAACATATGATGTACCATATGGATATAATTAGAATATTACATATTACCACTTTGCATTCATGTTTGGCATGCTTTTTCGTGTCCAATATGCAATCATGACAATCAAAAAGTGTACCAGTTCTAGGCTTTTATGAGATGGATTCATATTCTCGAGATTACTTATGGACTCATTGACCTATGGTTGATAGGTAGATGTTAGGATTTGATTGGACGCATCGTGGATGCAACTTATGCGATCTCATTAGGAGGGAAGGAAAGTTGCTAGATATTGGACTATTATACACCCAGTTCTTCTCTGTGACTGTGAGCCTTATTCAGAGATATAGTAGAGACTTGCCATAGGTTGTGTGTCACGCCCTGGTCCCGCAGGGCCGAACGTCCTCGCATGAGCATGATGCCGCGCGAGCCTAAGTTGCGTCCGCGTAAGGCAAGCACCTGAAATGGCCGAAGAAATGCTAAGCCACAGAGTTGCACGGATAGTCCTAATGCAGCAGAAATTTGGGCAACACAAGTATAAGGAAATAGTCATCTTTATTGATATTGAATAATTATTACAAGCGGCGCTAGGCCGAGATTACAAGTCGCTCAAGCTCTTTCTCTCTCTCTCTCTCTCTCTCTCTCTCTCTCAACAATAAAATGTGCCAAACGGCTTACAACATGGGATGATACATAGACGATATTCTAATACATTATGTCATGTATATGTGCTTCAGCTCCGTCCGTAATGCTCCAAGGCTCCAGAGTTAGCTCTGCGCCTTAGCTCGAACAAGGAAAAATACTGCACCGAACGAGGTTCTTCCGCACCCTGCAAGCAATCTGGTGGATTATCAGTACATTGAATGCACTGGCGGGGAGACTTCTCGCCCACTCAACAAAACCAAACACGTTGAATTAGTTACGTGCACCATCTATTATGTTGTCTTTCTAGTCTTACCTTGGGATCAGTTTCATGGAATAAGGTATAAAGTCTAACTCGTGTTGCAGTACGTCGTGCGATATAAGAGTAACTCGGTAAAACTTACCAACTTACCATTCGTCTTTCCCTATCTAAGGTAAACCACGTTAATCAGCATATAATACATGAAATAAAAGCGAAAGGTGGGCACACGAACTTAGTGTTACGAATGTGTTCTTGACTCGGGTATGTTGCGCTTGAACGATATAGAGTGTCATGCTTCCATTCTGTAAATATACAAATGTGTCGTGCATTCTTGACCTTGGATAATTAACGAGCTACACGCTGAGTTTCGTACATTCATTACTTCCCTCAATACAATGACTAGTACGCGGATTGCCGTAATCGAGCTGACTTAATCTATATGAAAGGTCGTTAGCATAGCCATAAAGGACGAGTTATATTTTTTGGGCGGTTAGATGTGTGAGGTACAAGAATCTCGCCCAGGATGGGAATGGAGTGCAACGCAAGGAACATGGACATTACACCCAACTCAAGAAATATGGGGTGTTACACTCTATCCCGCCTACTAACATGCGACTACCATGACATGAGGTTGGGTAACCAAGTGTAGGATGCGCTACCAAGGGCCCGAATACCGATATTGTATCATCCCAAACCGGAGTGTGAGCATCCTAGCACCATTTTGGTTGCACAATACCTTTGATTCCTTCTAGGCCGGCACGATCCAAGTGTTCCGGTGATCGTCCGAGAAATCCATGAAATACCTAGTACACGAGTTGTCCGTGACCATGCAAGTCTCTAATCTTTCTGGTCTCTTGTCATGTACTTGTTCAAATCTTGATCTTGTTCATAAACTAATTGACTCCCCAAGCCGTCATATACTTATCCGGAATGAGTATTGCTTCCCGAGCTGCCTGATCATGTTCTTGCTTAACTTGTCATGTTGTAGTCCCCTAGTTCGGGAACTGCCTTGGTGACCTAACGGTCCAAATACTTTCATGTTCAGACTTGCACATAATGACTATTTGATAGTCTTTCAGCCAAACTAGATGAATCAAGACATGTATCGCCTTATCTATCCGTGGCATGAAACTATGTGACAAGCATTACAAACATGAAGGTATGGTACTATACTTGATGGCATAAAGGGTCTACTTGAAACATAAGCAGTACGGTTAGCACGAGCGTGAAGTTCGGTGCAAGAGTTTAAGTATGATTCCAAGTTTATTTCCATGTTCTACACAAGTAATACAAGATAGGATTATTCCTTTAGCTATGTGTGTTGAGTTATTTTATTAGCATGCAAGGGTTATTGCTTAGCGATCTAGCATGTATCGTCAATATTTTTAGATGTGCAGGCTAAGCAAAGACAGGTTTACCGGAGCCACCCACCTTAGCAATGATTCGCTTCAGCCGAACGAGACTCCGAGCGCGCCTTTAAAAGTCTAAGTCTGAACTTTTGAAGGGCCAAGTCTGAATGCATTTGCATTAAATGAGTTATCTTGCCGAGCAAGATGGAACAGGTCATCACACTTGTGTCGTTTGAATCGGCTCTCCGCGTTGAATGGAGCGGGTCGTTAGATTGTGAGCCTATTGCAGAGCTGCAGTACTATGGGCCATGAGCTCGCAATGATCTATGGTAGTTACTTACCTCTATCCTTGATATCTTATGCATGTGAACGTTGTCATCAACCTGCATTTTATGTAGTCTATTATTACAAGATGTACTCTTAGATCTTTATGAGTTATTTTAGTTTATTGCTTTTAGTACTTTTAACATGTTTAATTTTATCTTGCTACACTCCTCGAAGGACCTAGTTTATTTCCAAGCGTAGGCGAGGAGAGTTACCCGGAGGAGTGTAATCCAGGAGTTTACATAAGGTTTGCCCTAACGGAGGACGTCGAGATTTATCTGTTATGTCTCACTCCCAATGTCACGTCCTAATCCTAAAATACACGAGATCAAGCCATATAGCAATGGTCAGCTACGTATCAAGTAGACTCTAGTCCAACCCAAATACGTATAAGTTGTTTAGTGAGGGTCACTATCTAAATAATCCAATAAATATATCTATGTCTCAATCCACAAGAAATGAAATACAAGAATGGATAACATATATCATGGTGTATACCCCACACTACACATGTCCGAATAGACTCGAAAGAAATAACATGAGTCTATAAATACTATGCTATATTAGCTGAAAATAAGATATAAAAACATAATAGATGAACAACGAAAGACTTGATACAAATACCTAATAATGATACATGTATACTGAATGATGCTCATTAGTAGCTGCAACAGAACTCATCGTCAATCAACACTGCAAATCTGGCAGGAGACCATATTCTTAGAGGGATGCAACAAGATACAAAATATATATGCCATAATGTAATTACTGAATAAACATAAGGGTGAACTAACCAACTAAGTGAATGCACTTTGTAGAAAACTTTGGAGCGCATGGATAGGTCAAACCTAAATAGGGAAACTGACATATCATAAAGCTAGATGCCAAATATATATGGTGGCATATATCATCAATCAACATAGCGCGCAACTAGTGACCACTGCTTGATATAACGATAAGCATATATGCCCATAACCGGGTAACTGTAAGCTCATAACCGAGTAACTATCAGCCCATAATCGGGTAACTCTGTTCCCATAGCCATGTAACAATCAGCCCATAACTGGGTAACAATGAGGCTCATAATCCCGTAATTCCTTCGGAGACTACGGTAAACTAATATGTTTGTCCCATACGCCTACTAGTTGTCTTTCTCGTCCAATGTCAATGTACAAGTTGTGGCTATGATGTGGACATCTTGTAACTATAATGCCAGGTCACAAATAAAGTAGAGCTATCTCAACTACACGATGTACCGTCACGCGTGCTACTCGTACCGATAGCTAGTCGAGTGCGTAAGCTTGTGTCCTAAATGAACTCTCTGTGTGTTGTGAGATGGTACGTGTTAAGGCCTTGGGAGATATAATAATAACTCCACAACTTCAGGTATGTCCACTAGTGACTAGGTCAATACACAAGACTAAGTATCGACGCCTTCATCGTCTGCACTCGATGCATTCTCAGACGTGCAGTAATATATATTATATTCAGAGTAGAAGCATATATATGAACAATATTAATTAAGTTTAACAGTAAAACATGGCAAGGTATACTTGCCTGGATCTCCGATATGAGAATACTGCAATCCTGATCCCGTGTCCCAGTTTGAACTGTCCCGAGTGCCTATATATAATAATAATATTAAATTAGTCTCTCTTTTTCCTAGGGTTTGTTACGCATGCACAATAACACTAACTACATACCCATATGGTTGGTTATGAAACTAGAATTTTGTCACAATTAAGAGAAAACTAGTTTTAGAAAATAGTTTTGGTCTTCCGGCGACCTAACAACTTGTTAACCTAAACATTAATATATAACCTTAGGTTAACATGGTTCATAATTTACTACTCAACATGTGATATCTGGTGTTCTTCCTACTAGGATTTGTCATATACATGTGTGGCATCAAAATATTGTCAAAATCTCGTGCGTCAAGTGTCAACCTATTTCTCACACTTACTAGGATTCATGCTCAAGTTACCAACTAAACATCTAACCTATAAAATCATAATTGCATAATACCATATCCATTCTAACACATAAAATCATGTCACAAATCGGTAGGGGTTAACTATCCTACAACTTGTCAAGGTTGGGATACATGTGCAACTTGTGAATGATAACATAAACAACTTGTCAATTACCAATCATATATGTATCAATACGATAGTTTTCTAACAACTTGAACTTCATATTAACATGTAATCCATATGACCAAAATGGAATGTAAACTATATATAGTGAAAAATACGTTATAACAACAAAATTTGACATGTTCTAGCACAAATTAGGTGCTAAATTTTGTGTCAGAAACGTGTGAAGTTAGGCAAGATAAAACATGTTTTGAAGGATTTCTAGCATGGAATTGAGGGTATATATCATGACAAAAGTTTGGTATATATTCATGTGAAATTCGAACAAAAAAATGAAGGGTTAACACACATTTGTGTACAAAAATGACATATTTTTAGTTCTAGAATTTCGTGTTTGTGAATGTGTTTATCCTTCTTAAACATGGTTTTTCATGTTTTAATTATGGTTTCTACCTAGGTCAAAGAAGTAGCTACTCAGTCCTTAAGGTTTTGGGCATTAAATAGAAGAATTGAGTGTACTTACCTCTTTTAAGATAGTTGTACAACGGTGTGAAGCAACAAAATTCAGTAGCACTCCTTGTGTGTTTGACAGCAACTAAGGAGAAAAAAAATGAAGAGAATAGGTAGAAGAAAGTGTGAGAAATTATGTGGAAGGGTTGTAGGTGAAAGAGAAGAGGAGATTGAAGGGTCTTACATCTATTTGATACGATGTACATCAGTGTGAAGAGCCTTTATTCCAGCAGTCTTCAGCAGCACCTTGAATGGTATTCGGCTAAGAAGAGGAGGGGAAGGAGAGGAAAAATGCGAAAAAAATGGAAGAATGAAGTGGTGTGACTGTAGGGGAATGCAAAGAGGAGGTGCGTCCCTCAATTTTAGGAGAGAGTAAGGTAGTGGAGTGGTGGTTTAACCCACAAAAGGGTTGAGGGAAGACTCCAATGTGAGTTGCCCCAAGTTTGAATGACTGTTGTGCACACTAGGTTAGGTGCATGGTTTGAGTCCAAAATCACTTAATCCTGGTTGGCTAACATCCTTACACATTGGGCTCAAGTTAGGGCTCATTTGGATTGATTTTTCTAACCTAAACGAACCAAACTAGACCGACTACACTAGGTTGAGTTGAACTAATTGTCATGCACATAGTCTAGCCCAAACAATGGTTACACAATTCTTTGTCTAAGAGTGTTCAATACTATATATATATATATATATATATATATATATATATATATATATATATATATATAATTTAAGACCATGATTTAACTATATTATTATTAGCAAAACACATATACACACATAAAATATCAGATTAGCCATACAATTTTTAACATTAATATAAATTTTTTGGGAGTAGGGGTTTACATTCTACCAAACTTACAAAAATTTTGTCCTCGAAATTTAAAATAAGCATGGTAGAGAAGAATTAGAGAATTCACATTGGATTTTTTGAAAGTATGGAAGACGAGTTACTAATGGGTTCCTAGTGGACGTCACACTCTAATAGATAGGGTACACTTAGTTCAATACACTACCCAACTTACATAAATTAATTCAGTAGTGAAAACTGTAGTCACGGTCCTATTTACAAGGTTTATCGGAACGTCTAATTTCAAGGAGAAATATAGAATATTAGGAACTTCTAATCTTAGTCAATGGCTCTCTAAACAAACCTAGATACTCATAGTGCCCTTGGTCAATAACTCTTTAAGAAAAACTATTATCAATTCAACACTGCTCCTATATATGTCATGTCTTCAACAATATAAAAAATGATTTGGTCGAATATAAATAGGGCGAGGTGGTACATCCGATCATTGCATGTCATTGATGACAAGATCGAGGGAATCACGAAAAGAAGAATTGCAGTCCAAGATAAGAGAGTTATAATAAGTTGAAGAAGTATTTGCACATGATTTTGGTTTGAAAATAAGGCACGATTAGTAGGCATATGTAGAATTAAGCCCTAGTGACTAGGTCAAGAAAATTGAAACAAAAGGAATTGGTAACCAATAATGATATAAATATTAAACACAAGGAGAAGTTCCAATCAATGACTTGGTTTTCGAAATTTTGGCACAAGTAGGGAAGGAGTAAAGAGTCTACTCAATTACATAATTAGAATAATTTGCCATGGCAAAATCTCAAGTTTATAATTGAGAAATAAGATAAGTAATCACAATTTAAAAAGATAGTGGTACAGTCAATGGCAAATTATAACTTTTGGTCATGAAAACAATATTGGATTTCAGATGTTCAAACGGACTAAAGAAATTATACACCTACTCCTACTATAATATAGTTTATCTATTATGGTTTTCTAGGATAACATTTGATTCTCAAAAAATGCGACTAATAAGACTGAAAGCCAAAATCTATCTTATTCAACCTTATGATTCATATATCTTAACTCCAACGAGTTCACTCGCTCATGTGACCTGGTTTCTTCAAGTGTCACTATCAATATCATGATGTTTAAAATACTGAGAATGTAATCTGCCAAGGTCTTTAACTATCATAAATCCTTGAAAATTAAACATGACATTTAATTTCTTTTGTCCTTTTTCCCATTGATAATGCAACTTTATTTTTGAATTTTTTTTCCACAATTCATAACTCAACCATAGATACAATTTACCAATCTATTTAAGGATATCCCACTTTCATTTATTTTCATATTGCAATCTCAAAATTTTATTCCTCTCCTTATTTTATGCAATTTTATCGCTTGTTTGGTTCCTGAAAGTCTTCTAACATATTCATAATCATGAGTGTCGAATACTCATGGTACTACCAGTTGTTGTTGTATTGTCATAACTATATAAAAGATATCCATTCATGTCCTTCATTTAGTAAAGTGTATCATCTATTTTCTCGAGCTACCTTCTTATTCTTTCCTTGAGTCTCAGCATTTAGGATTTGATTACATACTTGCGTAAGTCATGCATTTTCCGTAATCCATATTACATCATTATGGATAATCCCTATTGTAGTCATCGTCTCAATTTACTTTTTGACGGATAAAATGCAACAAACCCCTCCTTATATTTTCCTAGGAAGCAAAATAAGACCTCTTAGACATTTAGATCAAATAAACCCTCCCGCTTTTCAATCAAATGCCCCCTCCCATCAGTTAAACGCAAGGATTAAACGGTAAAAAAAAAAAATTAAAAACACTAAACTACCCTTCCCCCTCACCCCCAGCCCTTCCCCCTCACCCCCTCCTCCTCCTTCCCCCTCTCCTTCCACCGCCACCTCCTCTTCCAGCCCTCACACCCTCCTCCTTCTCCTTCTTCTCCTCCTCCTCCCTCATCCTCCCCCAGTCGTGTCTCATCCTCCTCCTCCTTCCCTCTCACCCCCTCCTCCTTTCCCCTCCTCCACTACCAAAATAAGTCAAATCAGCGACACAATTAGCGACTCTGGAAGATAACGTCGCTAATTTTATTGTAATTAGCGACGTATCAAAATGATGTCATAATACGTCGCTATCAGCAACTTTCAACGACGTTTAGTAACTACCTTTAGTATTATGAAATCTAACATCGTCGACTAGTCGGTAAACGTCGCTATATTTTTAATAATGATGACGTTTACTGACTCCACACCTTATATGTCGCAGTGTATTAAAACTTTTGCGACGTTTAGTGACGTCAGGTATAGACGTCTCTAAATTAATTCATATAGGGTTCCGCTGGTTGGTTCAACTTTTCATTCCTCTCCCCAAAAATTTTATTTCCTGCACCCCCCTTGTTCCCGCCGATCGCCTCCTAGCCCCTGGCGACCCACCCGCCCCGACGACCCCAATCCTCCCCGGAGACCTACCCGCCACGGTGACCCCTCAACTTCGACCCTCTTCTCTCCATGACCCCCAGACGCGACTCCTCCCCCTCCGGCGAGGCTACTCCCCTCTGACGTAGTCCTCCTCTGTCGAGCCCTCCCTTAGGCGCTCCTCCTCCCTTCCTCTTCGCTCGGTAAATCCTAACCCAGACCCGGACACAACCAGGATATACACACACACATGACACAACCAGGACACACACAGGGCACATGGACACACTTACACATGACACAACTCTAACCCTGACACATGGATACAGACATATGGACACACACCTAGGACACAATCTACGATATACAGGACACACATATGGACACGGACATACACGGGCACACATACAGACATACATGGACACACATCCTAGTTAATATAGAAATTTGGTTGCATAATTCAAAATTTTGGTTGCATAATTAGGAATTTGGGTAGTACATAGCTATTTGTGTTCATGTGTGTCCATCTAGATATATATTCTCTATTTGATTGTCACTATACTATATAGTAGTTTGTTAGGATTTTTAGGGAGATATGGATATTTGGTTAAAGTATTATTGTGATGTGTTAATATATAGCTAGGTAATGGATATTAGACTTAGATATTATAAGATATTTATTATATATAATCTATATTAAGTATATGATACATAATATAGTCTTTATTAACTAGTATAACTTAGAAACCTAGTATAATAATGTATTGACCTAGAATGACTTGATAAACCTAGTATTGACTAGTTTAGTTATATAGGCCAATCCAGTTATCAACTTAGAACCCAAAGTACCAGAAGCCATGATATGTCCATTTGCTGGAGTTTGAAATCTTTGGCTCTACTTTTTGCTCTAGTACCGGAAGCCATGAGACATAAGTCTTCTCTTCTCTTTCATATTTCAGTCTCATGGCTTTCGGCACCAAAGCGTAAGATAGAGCCAAAGGTCCCATGGATTCTAAGTTCATTTATCTATTTCTTATTAAGTTTCTAGATAGGTCAAGATACAAGTGAGTATATTGAGTATGTGAGTGTCCACGTGTTCCTTGTCCACATGTCTACTAGGTTTGGAAATTAATATCAAACTTATCTATTTACTTATTTTCTGGATACTCATTAGTTACAATATGGATACTCACACATCACAACTTGAATACTAACGATATGACCTAAATACTCACTTTGATGAATATTTGAATAATATACTTGAATGATGTCTATTCATCTTTGTAGAAGTATCTATAATTGGATATGAATTACTACCTGCGTCATCGTTCGTGGATGTACAACCGTCATCCTGATAACATGTGCGGTGTGCGGGATGAATACATAGAGGGAGTAGAGCAGTTCCTGCAGTTCACCAAGGCGTTCCCTGAGTACATGGACGACACAAAAATTAAGTGTCCGTATGTGAAATATCGTAACTTGAAATATCATCCAGAAGTGGATGTGACATATCATTTATACTCGAGGGATTTTACTTTGAATTACTATCAATGGACCTCACACGGAGAGCTTGTGCCTTTAGCATCGGAGGAGGAGCCTTATGTGGAGCCACATATGAATGTCTACGAGCATGCTGATTTTGACGACGGGTACATAAACATGGTTTTCGATACTGCGGGGCATACTTTTGATCCGGGCAATCATGAAGTAGCTGAGGAGGCACCGAATGTCGATACTACAAAGTTTATGGAGTTGTTAGAGAATGCAAGGATTCTATTGTATCATGGTTGTGAGGATCATTCATCGTTAGAGGTAGTCACCAGACTGTTGAGCATAAAGTCTGATTTTAACATGTCGCAAGAATGCTGCAATCGACTGATCGAGTTGATTATAGAGATCTTGTCGGAGGGTGCCAAGTTACCTACAAACTTCTACTTATATAAGATAATGGTTAGATCGCTAAGGATATGATATGAGAAAATTGATTTGTGTCACAACGGGTGCATGTTGTACTATAAAGAAGACAAAAATAAAGCAGTGTACAGATTCTGTGGTATTGATCGCTACAAGGTAACTGGTACTGGAAAGACTCTCGGTGCAAGAAAGTCGACAGATTTGATGCACTCTCTCTCTCTCTTTGATGTCGCGGTTGCAGAGGTTATTTATGGTGAATGATACTGCCAAAAATATGAGTTGGCACAGGCAAAAACAGATCGAAGGAGTGTTGGATCATCCATCCGATAGAGAAGCATGGAAGCACTTTGATCAAGAGTATCCCAATTTTTCTTTGGATCCACGTAATGTCAGATTGGGGCTCTCCTCCGACGGTTTTACTCCATTTGGACTTTCGGGATTCCAGTATTCGTGTTGGCCTGTGATTGTCACCCCATACAACTTACCGCCTTAGATGTGCATGAAGACTCAATATATGTTTCTAACCATTATTATTCCGGGTCCGAACAATCCCAAGAGAAATATTAATGTATACTTACATCAGTTGATAGATGAGTTGAATCAGCTATGAAAAGTAGGCGCCAACACGTATGATGTTTCCAGAAAACAGAATTTTCAGATAAGGACAACACTTATGTGGACCATCAACGACTTTTCGGCGTATAAAATATTATCGGGATGTAGCACTCATGGTCGTCTCTCATGTGCATATTGCATGGACCGTAATAAGGCTTTTCGTTTAAAACACGGAGGAAAATTGTGCTTCTTTGATTATCATCGACGGTTCCTGCCGAAAGATCATTCATTCAGGAGGAACATGAATGTGTTCCGTGCCGGTATTGTGGAGAAGGCCGATCCACCGCCAAGGTGGTCCGGAGACATGATATGGAAGGAGGTCAAAGATTTTCTAAGTTCTATTAAAGATCCTATAAGGGGGTACAAGTGTGACAGATTTTGTCGAACTCATAACTGGATGAAGAGAACCATATTCTGGGACCTGCCATATTGGAGCACCAATATGATTAGATATAACCTTGATGTCATGCATATCAATAAGAATGCGTTTGACAACATAATTAATATTGTGCTTGATGTAAAGAGAAAGATAAAAGATAATTCGAAGGCTAGGTTGGACTTAGAAGAAATATCCAGACGACCTGCATTGCATTTGATAGAGGAAGGGAATGGGAGGGTGATGCAGTCTAAGTCAATTTTTTCATTGGACAAGGAGGACAAATGGTGACTTTGTAGGCGGATCCAGGGCCTAAAGTTTCCAGACGGATATGTGTCAAATCTGAGAAGATGCGTTGACCAGAAGGAGAATAAACTGACGGGTATGAAGAGCCACGATTGTCACGTATTTAGGGAAAGATTAATTCTGGTTGCATTTAGGGAATTCTTAGCACATGTAGTTTGGGATCCATTGACAGAACTTAGCATATTCTTCATAGATCTTTGTTCTACTAAGTTGCTTGTCGATCGTCTAGAAAAGCAGGAGAAGAAAATTACGGTAACACTTTGCAAGCTTGAGAGAGTGTTTCCTCCTGGATTCTTCGACGCCATGGAGCATTTATTGATTCATCTTTCCTATGAGACACGCGTTGGTGGAACTGTCGATTATCGGTGGATGTACCCGTTTGAGTGACATATGAACCACCTCAAGAGAAAGGTAAAAAATAAGGCACAGGTGGAGTATTCTATTTGTGAAGCCTATGTTCTCGAGGAGATTACAAACTTTTGTTCGATGTATTTTAAGCCTCATATTGCTACTAATAGAACGAGAGCTCCTAGAAATGACGACGATATCAAAAAACTAATGAGGCAATACTAAAAGTATTTAATGCTTTTGGAAAGCCCTCGGGTAAAATGAAGAAGAGATATCGGAATGACGACGAGCTTAGGGACGCTCAGATGTATGAATTACTCAACTGCGACGAGGATGAGGTAGAGAAACTAGAGGGATAAGTAATTAATAAGTCGATGTTTACGTCATCTCAATACAACTATTACACTAATTCGCATATGCTTCGTTGTGTTTCAGCACATATAATGATACAGTAAGGTCGAGTAGACTATACATAACAGATGAAAAAGTAGAACAGGAAATGAGACTTCATTTTTCTTTATGGTTGACAGGATATGTAAGGATTTTGGTAATTAATTTTTGTGTATGTATACTTGCACAATAATTAACATTAAACTTAATATCACTTATTTGTTATTTAGGGCGATCGTCCAGAGGTAACACTTGAGAATGAATCTATTAGAACTCTAGCGAAGGGACCAATTTATGCTGTCAAGATCTGGCCAACTTACTGTGTGAATGGGTTTAGGTTCAAGTCAACAATTGCCCCAAAAAGAGACAGCTTTCTGAATCTCGATTCTACGAAAAATAGTTGTTTGTGTATCAAATCTTGGAACTACAAAGACGTTGATCCGGGCACTTATTTCTTTGGTACCTTACGAGAGATTGTAAATTTGACATATAATTATGCCATATAGCCTGCTAAGATCGTGTTATTCAAGTGTGAGTGGTTCGATCCCATCCAAGATCAAGGTTGGAAAATTTACAAGCATGGTCTTGTGGATATAAACTACTGATGTCGATATCAAGGATATGAACCATTTGTTCTATCAAGTCAGGCTCAGCTAGTGTACTTCATAACTTATCCTAAACGAGGAACCGGGAGGTCAGATTGGTGGGTAGTCTGTAAGACTAAAGCTAGAAATATCTTTGACGTTGACGAAATATCTTATCAGGAAGACGACATACCTCTTATTGCAAATATTATAGATGTGGACTCAATAAAAGTTATTGTAATGCCCCAGTCCCAAAATACATAGGACTAGAAATACGTAACATGACAACTACACATTCGACCAGACTTTGGTCTGACTCGAATACGTATAAGCTATATTATAATGGTCACTATCTAGATAATCCAGTAAATATAAATATCAATGCCTCAATCCATAATGAATATAATACAACAAGAATGAGCTACATGTGCTAAAGTCAGCCGCTCAGTAACACACAAGCTCGAATAGGCTCGAGAAAGAAATATGAGTCTATAAAAACTAGGCTACATCAGGAGATGAATCAATAATATAAATGAATAGCATAAATCTGATAGAAATAATATAAGTACCTGGTACCAATGTCCACATGGAAAAGCAACCCAAATCAGCAACTCCAGGCAGGCTCCACAACAGTCAATGCTGTAAAACTGGTAAGGGACCAGGTCCTTAGAGGGACATAACAAGGTACAAGAAACAATATGCCAAAGTAAAACAGTATAATGCCACATACTCAAGGGTAAACTACTGTAACCATCTAAGTGATATGCACATGAGAAAATCACTCGTACTCAGGCTAAAACTACTGCAGGCTTTGTGTCAGGGAGCCCATAGCAGCAAGTAATATCTCGTAGGGCCAGTAAATATGCCAAATATCTAGGACAGAGTCTAAGGCACCTCCAATAACATAGTATATATATATATATATATATATATATATATATATATATATATATATATATATATATAAACATAATCAGCCAGTAGTATGGTGTGTCTCTTCTTACCCAATATAACCACACGTCTCATGTCCATAACACTCAAGATCAGGACCTCTAACTAGTACAACGAGTCATAATAATATATGTACATAATATGCAAGTCTCATATCACGAGTCCTGTAATCCAATACAGAATCACTATGAATACCTCAAGAAGGATTCTTTCACATGAAATAGTATCAAGTGTCCTATGGTCTGACATGCAAGGATACAAGCACGTAAAATGGATTGTGGTATTAACTCTCTAAGTGACGTTACTCGACTCCGTACGGCGTCAACACCAAAATCTTGTTCGGACCCTAAGCAACATCTCACGATCCTAGGTTGAGCAGGCACATCACAAGAATATATATATATATATATATATATATATATATATATATATATAAAGAAACACAAGCAAATAATATAACATAATCTACTGCAAGTTTGGCAAGGTACACTTGCCTGCTGCCTGTGGCTGCGATAATGTCTGTCCGACGTCCTCTGCTGGAAGAGTAGCAGATCCAAGATGCCCTATTAAATATATTATAATCAATAACTATACATGCTAACTACTCTAGGATAACACGAAAGATCGTTGCACAACCGTAACTTTCAGTTGACGTTCTTGTCCAACAATCCAATGGATGCGTAGCATTGAACAACGTGCCAAGATACACGTGCCATGCCACTCTCAAAATATATTGTGAGGGTGTCTTACATTGACATACCATACGTACTTACATGTGTTTGGCAACACGTAGTGCTATATGTACGTAGGAACGTATAGATATCGCAAAACTTGCACCATTGCTATCCTATTCATCTAACATATATGGAATCATGTAATTTAACATCATTTATTACTGAATTAATCATGATTAATATTATAAAATTATTTCTAAATAATCAAAAATAACCAAACATCGGTATTGCATGCCATTATTTGCTTCGGACGACAACTAGTCATTCTAACCAACTTCGGCACGTAGCCTTGACATACAACCTCCATGTTGGCATCCAAATATGATTAAATAATAAATTAATACATTAAATAATCTGGACTTAATATACATTAATTTATGAAATTTATTTACTTCAGTAAAATATAACAACTATCAAAGAACTATAACTAGTCATGATGCGACGTGTCCGTGTCAAGGTTGTCCATTGGTTTGGGGTAATTTTTGTACATAATATATATAGATATAATGCATGAAACTATTTCTAAACATTATTTATCATTAATATAAATTTACCCAAGGTTTTATTCATGAAAAAATAGGAAAAGAAACAAAGTTGGAAAACTTACGCGATTGCGATTACGCTGGGGACCTTTTCTGCGACTACGGCAAAACGGAGTACCAAACGAACTCCAAACCTCACAAAACTTGACTAGGATATTGGAGGCTTCAAGTATGATGTAAATCTAGGATTTTTAGGGTTTTTTGCTAATGGGAGGGGTCTGAACTGCTGCTTCCACTAGCAGCAAATATTTGGCCAAAAAGGGGTTCTGTTGGGGCTTTTGTGGAGTTGTGGCATGTGGGGAAGGAGAGAGGAAGAGGAAAAGAAGTAGAAGAGGGAGAGAACGTGAGAAAGAAGTTTTTTTTTCCAGTGAGGGATAGAAAAAGGGGGGCCGAACCTAATAATTAGGTTTAAGTGTTGGGGAGTTGATAAATATATTAATTTAAATATGTGGGTAGTTAGGATTTGATTTAATATTTAAAAATATGTGGGTAGGATTTTGTGGAGTCTTAATATGGTAAGGGGATAAAATTTAAATTAAGAGATTGTCATAAAAATATTTACTTAGGATTTGGTTTGATCCAAAGATAGGAATATGCAACAAACTAGGGGTTTCATAATCTGAAAAAGTGGAATTTAAATCTTTAATTAATTTTTTCAGATTTTGTGGATATATTTTATATGTGGGATGTATTGTGGAATAGAAAAAAGGTGTGGGGTTGTTTGTTAGGATTTTGATTTGGTTGGTTAGGATCTTGGATAGTTAGGTAGTTAGGCCAACTATGATGACACCTATGACACTTTCTATAATAGAAACAAATTAATATATATATATATATATATATATATATATATATATATATATATATATATATATACATGGGGTATTTGGGTGCACTACATGCCTATATGTGTTTGGGTTTGGTTTGGGTCAAGTTCTAGTCAAAAGAAAGCAGTTTTACGGTAACCGTGGTTCTAGATGTTTGTCAATATTTTTGGAGCATGGAGAAGATTAAACAAATGCAACATCTATGTCCCAAATATATTAGGTACAATCAAAATTAGTAATATAAATTTTTTTGAAAGAAAAAATGTTGTACATTGCTCCAAATATCCAAGCCATGGTAAAGTGTCATATATAAAAAAAGAATTTTATAAATTAATACTTTAAAATATAAAATAAAATAAAATAAATTAAAAAGTACCAAATTATCCCTATTTCAAAATAAGTGAGATTACAATCTACCCACCTTAAAAAAATTCCGCCCTCGCAATTTAAGATTTTTAATAATACACTTATTTTTTTTCAATGTGGTCAAATCGTTTATTGTGATTTTGCAAAGTACTCAATATTAACTTCATTTTTCATACTTAAAATAAAATTTTAAGTCCTCAAAATTTAACTCCTTCAAGAATTAAACTCATCAAATTTAAATTAAATTAAATTTTCACTTTTAAAATTATTATTCTTCTACTCGATCAAATTTTTTTAATCTCTTCGACATTTAATCCATGAGATTCCAAGTCCTCAACATTTTCAAAACTTGAGTTTAATTTCAATCTTCAAAATATTTTTTTAAATACATTTTACATCGACATCTTGTAGTCTAAGTACTATAATTTAAATCTTCTTAAATTTCTCAAAATTTTAAATCCAATCATCAAAATTTTATCTTCCAAATTTAAATTCCAAAGATTTACTCTTCTAGAGTTAGACCCTTCAAATCCAAAGAAAATTTAAATCTAGAATATCATGATCTTTCCAAAAATTAATATTTTACTATTACCACAATTAATATTTTACTATTACCACATAATACCTTTAAAATTTCATTATCAAAGTTGTCAAACTTCAAAATTTTAAATTCAATTCTTAAGATAGTCTTCTCCTCAATCCCTCCAATTATTGAATTTTTTTTTTCGAATCTATAATATCCATACTTAATCAATTTATCCTCTATCATTAAACCTAGCAACCATAAATCTACCCAACGAAAATTGGTATATGGCATATCTAATCCTAGTCAATCTCTTAAGATAAAATAAAATCATTAAAATTTTTAATTTTTAATACATTTTTACCTCCTCAAAATCTCAAAATTTAATTTAATTCCATTTATTCTTAAAATTTGAATCCAATTAGAGATTTTAAAATAATCTTATTTAAAATTTGAATTCCAAAATTTGTTCTATCAAACTTACTCCTCCATTTTTTCAATTACTAAGACGATAATAATTAACTTTATAAAATTATCAAATTTGAATTCACCAACTATCATGTCCCAAAATCCTCCAATTTAAAGTCCAAGTTCAGTTTTATCATGATCTCCTCGTCCTTCTTCAAAATTTTAAATTTTAATTAACATAATAATCAATTCTTTTTATTTGCTACTAACAAAAATCTTTCGAGGGCTGCTAGTCATCTTCAATCCAACCAATCTATCTTTTATTTAACCTCAAAATCTAAAAAATTGAATTCAATCTTCAAAAAAATTTAAATTTTAAATTCACATCTAGTTAATTTTCTCTACTATTGATAAATTGATTATCCTCACCAAATTCAACATTATCAGAGTTCGATATTCATTCAATTTTTTTTTAAAATCACATAGAACTTTAAGTCTTGAAGCACCAGAATTTAACAATTCTCATCTTCATCAATTATATAACCTCTAAACCAAATTTGCTAGTCGAAAAGCCTACCCACCTTAGATCAAACCATCTCATCAAAATATAATATTATACCCTCGCATAAAATGACTCACATTCGTCCAAAAGGTTTATCTAATAGTAACACATCACTTCTAATCTATGGCAATTGATAGAGTCCTTATTTTAGGTTCCTACTGCTATCAATGAATAAGAGTTCAAAGGAAGTAAGAATGAATATAATTTTGAGGTTCAATGATGGAATTAGAATTCAAAGGAAGTTCCAATAGCAATTGTGGATTGAGATCCTAACAAACTTATCCTAACGCAGGCTCGTTCGGTACAGTAATGCAAACGAAACGATTTAGTTAGGGCCTGCATGGGCCACCACAAAAATATGTAATGCCTTAGTCCCAAAATACATAGGACTAGGAATACGTAACATGCCAGCTACACATTTGACCAAACTTTGGTCTAACTCGAATACGTATAAGTTGTATTATAATGGTCACTATCTAGATAATCCAATAAATATAAATATCTATGTCTCAATCCATAATGAACATAATACAACAAGAATGACCTACATGTGCTAAAGTTGGTCGCCCAGTAACACACAAGCTCGAATAGACTCGAGAAAGAAATATGAGTCTATAAAAACTCGGCTACATTAGTAGATGAATCAATAATATAAATGAATAACATAACTCTGGTAGAAATGATATAAGTATATGGTACCAATTTCCATATGGCAAAGCAACCCAAATCAACAACTCCATGCAGGCTCCACAACGGTCTATGCTGCAAAACTGGCAAGGGACCAGGTCCTCAGAGGGACGTAACAAGGTACAAGAAACAATATGCCAAAGTAAAACAGTATAATATCACATACTCAAGGGTAAACTACTATAACCATCTAAGTGATATGCACATGAGAACATCACTTGTACTCAGGCTGAAACCACTATAAGCTCTGTGTCGGGGAGCCCATAGCAGCAAGTAATATCTCGTAGGGCCAGTAAATGTGCCAAAGATTTGGGACAAAGTTTAAGATACCTCCAGTAACATAGAATATATATATATATATATATATATATATATATATATATATATATATATATATATATATATATATATATAATAAGCCTGTAGTATGGTGTATCTTTCCTCACCCAATGTAATCTCACGTCTCATGTCCACGATGTCTCATGTCCATAACACGCGAGATCAGGATCTCTAGCTAGTATAACGAGTCATAATGATATATGTATATAATATGCAAGTCTCATATCACGAGTCCTGTAATCCTATACAGAATCACCATGAATACCTCAAGAAGGATTCTGTCACATGAAATAGTGTCAAGTGTCCAACGGTATGATGTTGTCACGACCCGCACCCAAAAAATCGGGCATGAGCCGTGGGTACGTCCAGCCTACGCCGTAGAATCGGCGGTAGAATGCGGTAAGGTTCGTTCTAGGTCACAATCTATCTCACAAAAACCTGTCAATATCCTCTCCAAAAGGAGGGCAACCACGCAATATATATATGAACTCTCAATCACAATAACTAGGGGAAGAATAAAAGCACGATATGATAGCACAAAGAAACAAGAACCAAGGAGAGCAATACAATATCCAAAATATACAGTCCAAGTCTATAGTCTACAATATCTCACAGCAGCAAAAGAATAAGTACAATCATCCAACATAATCAACTAGGAACATCCCAGAAAACCCACCTAGCTAACTAGGGCGCTAAAGGCGTCTCCTCGCAGGGCTCCTCCTCAATCTCGGGGTCGCAACACTCCTTGACACCCGGCCCGTAGAAAGTCGGGCAGAAATCCTTAGGATCCTCTGGAAAAAATATGCCCAGTCAGGACTGGAGCGAAGTACATAACTCTGAAAGCAACTCCAAATACATGGTAAGGTGTATATGACGAGCAATAGAAAAGTATACAAGATACACAGGAAATAAATACATGCTGGGGCAGATAAAATAGCTGCAATATAAACTGGAGAACAATACAAGTAGAGAAGTAACTGCATGTGAGAAAATATGAATACTAGCTAAGTACCTTGAGCACAAGTTCGTTATGTGATCGGCTTAGGTTGCACATGAAAAATACTATGATAACTCCGTTATACGTGAGTTGCATAACCGACATACACATGAATACTGTTTGGCTTTGATCACATAACCAACTCCTACTCCCCTCCCCCACTAATACTCTTGGATCCAACCACGGCACGCTACGCACATGATAATAGCTCATGCACATAAAGGCGAGAGCACAAGAAGCACATGATAGCACATGAGAATCAATACCCAAAGCACATGATGAAATACACGTGATAGAGTACCCGCTGAATACGGTAAGGGGGATAGCATCTCATGACGGGATACACTAGTACCAGCTCGTGTAACAATGTGTCAGAATCAAGTATTACAGTTCTAGAACAGGTGATATAAACGCTATAATGAAATAGAAACTATCATAGGTAGGTACTCGCCTGACGTCCTGAGCAACTGATGAGGATCGAGATCCGGACCGGTGTCGCAAGAATCTATTGCAAAAATCAAGAATTAAACAGGGTTCTAAGGAGTTAAACTGATATAAAATAATTAAAAGCAGGCTTCTAGGGATATTCTAGGTCGAACGGGTCAAACCGATGAAATTCGGGTCAAAAAGTCAACCTGGGGTCCAAAAAGTCAACTCTAGGTCAAAACTAGGTTAAGTGTTGACTTTTATGGTCAACGTGAACAATTATGGTCAAAGCTAGGTCAAACTAGGGTGCCCCTGAAATTCTAGGTCAAAACTAGCTCATTAAGCTAGTAAACTCTCAAACTCGCCTCCTCGAGATACCGGGATACCCTCGGTATCCGATACCTCAACCTAGGCCACGCACCCCACCTATACCCGCTAAAACCTATGCTAGCACGCGTAAATATATATACAAATACATATAAAAATCACTCCAATACTATTCCTAGGCAAATGCTCAAAAACCCCGCTCGAAACTCAATAACTTGGATATCTTAAGGTATTGAGATACCTCGGTATCTCAAGGTATTGAGATATCGCCCAATACCCCACTAACTAACTATCTAGATAGCTATTTAAGAAGATAGATATACTCCTAGTTAATAATCTAGGCTAGAAAATATATATCTAATACATATATGCACATACCTACGTATCTATATATATACATATTCACACATACACACATATACCCATATATATACCCAAACTCATAAATATGTATATATATCTATATCTAGATACCTAAACTATCTATCTAGCTATATGTATACATATCTATACATATAGATAGATATAACTATATATCTATCTATCTATCTATCAATCTACCTATCTATTAGTATCTATCTATCTAACTATCTATCTAAAATTCTATCTATCTATCTATCTATCTATCTATCTATCTATCTATTTATCTAATATCTATCTATCAATCCATCTATCTATCTATCTCTACATAAACCCTCACCCAGCTGCTAGAGCAACGCGGCGCGCGCCGAGCCACGAAGCTGCTGCTGCTGCTGCTAGGGCCTGCTGCTGCTGCTGCTGGCATTGCTGCTGTTGCTGCTTATACTGCTGCTGCTGCTGCTGTGCAGCATTCTGCTGCTGCTGCTGCTGCTGCAGTGTGCGGCAGCGCACTGCTGCGGCACGCGCTGCTGCCTGCCCCCTCCGCTGCGCTGCACAGCCCCCCACACACACGAACACGCACACACACAAACACGCACGCAGACACACACACAAATACGCACACACACACACAAACACGCACACACATATATACATATATATACACAACTCTCTCTCTCTATATATATACACACACACACTAATACATATATACTAATACACACACTTAAACACACACATTCACACACATATATATACATACACACTATATATATATATATATATATATATATATATATATATATATATATATATATATATATATATATATATATATACATATACACACACGCACACTTATATATATATATATATATATATATATATATATATATATATATATATATATATATATATATATATATATATATACACACACACACACTCACATTAACATATATACACAAACACAAATATAGGTATATACACATATATATAGATACACAAACACATAAACATATATATAAATATATAGACACACATACACATATATATAAACTTATATACATATATAAACACTCATATACACAACACCACAACACACAACACAACACTCACAACACTCACCAACGCACGTCCAACGGCCCACACACACACGAATAGATATATATATAAAATATAACCCGAGAATTCTAGCACACACTTCCCAAAGCTAACCCAACGCGTGCACAAACCCGAAACTACGAAACCAAGTTGAAATGGTCGTTCAGTCATTTCGACGAACACGCGGTGTGCGGTTCAGAAAACCTCCTGAAACGCACACCAAACCAACTCGGAATCGGCCCAAAATTTATTCACAGGTTCTAAACGATGTCTAGATCCTAGGAAAATGCTACCCCGTCGATTCTAGGCCCGTGGCGAAAACGCACACGCACTTAGAGCCGGCGACGACGAAAACCCCAAAAATGCCCGAAACGCCCGTTTTTCCGTGACACGACTTCACGTGTCCGAACGGAGACACGCACTAACTCTCAAGACACTTGACAATGTCTACCTAGGTCTGTCTAACCTAGGGTATCACCCAAAATTGGGCCAATTTTGGATTCCACCCGAAATTGACACAAAACCTAGTGTCAAAGTCTCCAAACTCAACCAAACTAGTTCCAACTTCCTCCCACGGGTAGCCTTAGGGTCTAGGAAGGTTCTAAACTACTAACTACACTACATAAGAGCAATTAGTAAGGGAAAAGTTAGGGTTTACCTCTTGGGAGTTGGAATCCCAAGGCCAAAGTCTCCAAATCACTTGAAATCACCTCCCTCAAGCTCCAAGCCTCCAAATCTAGCCTCCACACTAAGTCTAGGCTCTAAACACCTACGTTAGGGAAAAATGTAGGGTTAGGGTTTATAAAAATGTAAGAAATGAAAGAAAGAAGAAAGAAAGACTTACTTGAAGTAGGAAGAAGAAAGGAAGAAGAAAGGAAGAAGAAAGAGTGGAGAAGAAGAAGAAGTGAAGATGTGAAGAAGAAAATGGGGGGGGGGGGGGCTGTTGTGATGCTCGGGTCTGGGAGTAGGGGCTGGAATAGGGCCGACCAAGCAAGAAATAAGGGGTTTCACAAAGTCCAAATGACCAAAATGCCCTCCCTAACTTGGGTTTTGGGTTTCGGGTTCCAAAAGCACTCAAACTAACTCCAAATCTCTCCAACTAACCCACTAAAAATATAATAAATATTTTTAAACCCAAAAATAAGTCTCACAAGGGTGTGGGTTGGGTCGGGCATGGGTCCACTAGGGTCTGACATGGGTCCAGGCTAGCCAAAATCCTAAAACAATCAAATAAAAATAACACAATCACCAATTAAATATAAATATAATTAATTATATACAATACACAATTTACCAAAAAAAAAAAAAAACCCTATTTTCTAGAATTGGGTAGTGACAAGCCTACCCTCCTTAAAATAATTTCGTTCTCGAAATTAAAAACGAAACTAGGACAGGAATTCAAAGAAAAGAACCATACCTCAGGGCTCGAAAAGATAGGGGTATCACTCGCGCATTTTATCCTCCCTCTCCTAGGTCGACTCACCTGGAGAGTGATGCCTCCATGCGACGTGAACCAAGGGAATAGTCTGGTTCCTCAACACCTTCTTTCGTCGTTCCAGAATCTCCACCGGCTGCTCTGGATAGCTAAGAGTAGGGCCCACCACGATCTCTGAGTGATCCAATATGTGACTGGGATCCGCCACGTACCATCTCAACTGCGATACGTGGAACACATCATGAACTCCCTCTAGCGTAGGCGGCAACTCAAGCCTATACGCCACGGCGCCGACCCTCTCAAGGACACGGAAGGGTCCGACGAAACGTGGGCTAAGCTTCCCGCCTCCACCGAAGCGAATAGTGCCCCGCGTCGGAGAAATCCTCAGGAACACCAGATCTCCAACCTAGCACAAACAAGGTCTCTGCACTTAGTCTAAAACAAGCAATCACAAGCAAACACAAGAACAAAATCTAGATTCTAAGCTATACCTCGAACTCCAAGGGTCTCCGGTGGCTATCGGCCCAATGCCGCTGCCTGTCCTGCGCCTCCCGAAGTCTATCTCTAATGAGCTTGACCTTCTCCGCTGCATCAACCACCATCTCCGTGCCAAGCAAAGCTCTCTCGCCTATATCATCCCATGATAACGGAGTGCGACACCTCCGTCCATACAATGCCTCGAAAGGTGCATCTCGATACTGGCTTGGTAGCTGTTGTTGTAAGCAAACTCTACCAAGTGAAAGTGATCCTCCCAAGAGCCTTTGAAATCCAGAACACAAGTGCGAAGCATGTCCTCAAGTGTCTGGATGGTCCTCTCTGACTGACCATCTGTCTGTGGGTGATATGAACTACTAAACTTGAGCTGGGTGCCCAAGCTAGCCTGCAGACTCCTCCAGAAATACGAAGTAAAGCGACTGTCCCGATCTGATACTATGCTTACAGAAACTCTATGCAGTCTGACTATCTGGCGCACATACATCTCTGCTAGTCTCTCTGTAGACGTACCCACTTTGAATGGTAGGAGGTGGGCTGATTTGGTCAACCTGTCTACGATGACCCAAATCGCATCCTTCCCGCCTGGAGAACGGGGAAGTCCAGAAACAAAATCCATGGTCACATGCTCCCATTTCCACTCCGGAATGGGTAACGGCTGGAGCAAACCTCCTGGCCTCTGCCTCTCCGCCTTCACCTGCTGGCACACTAAGCATCGGGATACGAAGCGTGCTACCTCTCGCTTTATCTCGTACCACCATACATGCTCTCTCAGATCTCTATACATCTTGTTGGCATCTGGATGCATAGAATACTGGGATCGATGCGCCTCCTGAAGAACCTCCTCACGCAATGACCCACTCGGCACACACAACCTGGTACCGTGCCGCAAAGAACCATCATCGGCAATGGTGAAGTCATCTGATAATCCAATCTGAACCTGCGCCCTGATGCTCCTCAGGGACTTATCCTCAAACTGTGTAGCCCTGATCCGGTCTACCAACTCTAACTGAATCTGCAGTCCCCACATCTGCATCTCAACTCCAGGCACTATCACCTCAATGCTCAAGCTCTCTAGATCTGCCAGAAGATAATGATCTGTATTCAGGCACATAGCTACCGGATACCTGCTCAACGCATCCGCAACTACGTTCTGGATGGTACTGCAATAATATGTCAAAGTCTTTTATCAACTCCAACCATCTCCTCTGCCTCATGTTCAGCTCTTTTTGGGTATACACATACTTCAAGCTCTTGTGGTCTGTGAAGATCTCCACACGCTCTTCGTATAAATAGTATTTTCACAACTTCAGAGCAAAGATGACCGCTGCCAACTCTAAATCATGGGTAGGGTAGTTCTTCTCATGAGGACGTAATTGCCTAGAAGCATAGGCAATCACCCTCCCATTCTGCTGCAACACACAACCCAGTTCCTTCCCCGATGCATCACTATAGATAGTGAAACATCCAGAACCTGATGGCAACGTCAACACTGGAGCTGTCGTCAACCTCCTCTTCAGCTTATCAAAGGCGATTTGGCACTCCTCTGACCGAACAAACTCCACGTCCTTCCGTGTCAGCCTAGACAACGGCTCTGCAATCCGAAAAAAATTCTGAACAAATCTCCTGTAGTAACCTGCCAGTCCCAGGAAACTCCTGACCTCGGCTACTGAACTCGGAGCACTCCATGCCTCAACTTCCATGATCTTTCTCGGATCCACCGATATTCTCTCTCCAGTCACCACATGACCAAGGAATTCAACCTTGTCAAGGAAGAACTCGCACTTCGAGAGCTTTCCATAAAGCTTCTCCTTCTTGAGAGTCTCCAGTACTATCCTCAGATGCTCCTCGTGCTCCTCTGGGGTCTTCGAATATACCAAGATATTATCTATAAACACCACTACAAACCTGTCCAGATGGTGATGGAACACCTTGTTCATCAGATTCATGAACACTGCCGGGGCATTAGTCAACCCAAACGGCATCACCATGAACTCATACTGTCCATACATGGTCCGAAAAGCTATCTTCGGAATATCCTCCTTCCTGACCTTCACCTGGTGGTAGCCTGTCCTCAGATCAATCCTGGAAAACACCCTCGCTCCGCTCAACTAGTCAAAAAGATCATCAATACGCGATAGCGGATACTTGTTCTTGATTGTGAGGTTGTTCAGAGCCCTGTAGTCGATACACATCCGTATCGACCCATCCTTCTTCGGCACAAAAAGTACCGGAGCACCCCACGGGGAAGAACTAGATCTGATAAATCCCTTGTCCTGAAGCTCATCCACCTGCTTCTTCAACTCTATCAGCTCATTGTTGCTGACTCTATAGATGTGCTGGGATATCGGCTCCGCGTCTGGCACCAAGTCTATAAAGAACTCCACATCTCTGTCCGGAGGTAAACCTGGCAACTCCTCCGGAAAGACATCCATGTACTCCTCTATCAGTGGATGTAGCAACCTCGGCTCTACCACCAGGGCTCCGCAGAAGACTCCCTCGCTCTGCTCTGCTGCTCCTCTGGCAAACTGAAACTCTGGCTCACCCGGCGGACTAAACAACACTCTGCCTCCAGGATAATCTATACTAGCACAATGCATACTCAACCAATCCATCCCGAGTATAATATCGTAGCTCGAAAGTGGCATTACAAGTAGGCACACACTCAACTCCCGGCCTCCCAAGGTAACTCTTCGGTCTCTGCTGACATCACTGACTAGGATGATACCACCCCCGGTCGTGATCTTGTAGAGTCTAGCTAAAGGTTCAGCAACAAGATGGTGTCTAACAGCAAAAGATACAGACATAAAGCTATGGGAAGCACCGAAATCAAATAAAGCAAGTGCTGGAATAGAATCAAGAAGAACAGAACCTGAGATCACATCACCAACGGTGCAAGATACGATATCATCAAGGAAGGACAGTAATATTGCAAAAGAAACAATTTTAGGAAAATTAAAGATAGCGAAAGAAATCAGGAAGGGTCCTAGTTGTGATTGAGCACACTCTCTCTCAGCCTATATCCTATATCCAATTGCAGGTTAACCTAAATACTAGACCTGCATGGGCCACCACCAAAAATGTGTCATGACCCGCACCCGAAAAATCGGGCATAAGCCGTGGGTACGTCCAGCCTACGCCACAGAATCGACGGTAGAACGCTGTAAGGTTCGTTCTAGGTCAGAATCTATCTCACAAAAACCTGTCAATATCCTCTCCAAAAGGAGGGCAACCATGCAATATATATATGAACTCTCAATCACAACAACTAGGGGAAGAATAAAAGCACGATATGATAGCACAAAGAAACAAGAACCAAGAAGAGCAATACAATATCCAAAATATACAGTCCAAGTCTATAGTCTACAATATCTCACAGCAGCAAAAGAATAAGTACAATCATCCAACATAATCAACTGGGAATATCCCAGGAAACCCACCTAGCTAACTAGGGCGCTAAAGGCGTCTCCTCGCAGGGCTCCTCCTCAGTCTAGGGGTCGCAACACTCCTTGACACCCGGCCCGTAGAAAGTCGGGCAGAAATCCTCAGGATCCTCAGGAAAAAATATGCCCTGTCAGGACTGGAGCGAAGTACATAACTCTGAAAGCAACTCCAAATACATGGTAAGGTGTATATGACGAGCAATAAAAAAGTATACAAGATGCACAGGAAATAAATACATGCTGGGGCAGATAAAGTAGCTGCAATATAAACTGGAGAATAATACAAGTAGAGAAGTAATTGCATATGAGAAAACATGAATACTAGCTAAGTGCCTTGAGCACAAGTTTGTTATGTGATCGACTTAGGTTGCACATGATAGCACATGAGAAACAATACCCGAAGCACATGATGAAATACACGTGATAGAGTACCCGCTGAACACGGTAAGGGAGATAGCATCTCATGACGGGATGGACTAGTACTAGCTCGTGTAATAATATGTCAGAATCAAGTATTACAGTTCTAGAACAGGTGATATAAACACTATCATGAAATGGAAACTATCAGAGGTAGGTACTCCCCTGATGTCTGAGCAACTGATGAGGATCGAGATCCGGACCGGTGTCGCAAGAACCTATTACGAAAAGCAAAAATTAAATAGGGTTCTAAGGAGTTAAATTGATATAAAATAATTAAAAACAGGCTTCTAGGGATATTCTAGGTCGAACGGGTCAAACCGGTGAAATTCGGGTCAAAAAGTCAACCCGGGGTCCAAAAAGTCAACACTAGGTCAAAACTAGGTCAAACGTTGACTTTTACGGTCAATGGGGACAATTATGGTCAAAGCTAGGTCAAACTAGGGTGCCCCTGAAATTTTAGGTCAAAACTAGCACATTAAGCTAGTAAACTCTCAAACTCGCCTCCTCGAGATACCGGGATACCCTCGGTATACGATACCTCGACCTAGGCCACGCACCCCGCCTATACCCGCTAAAACCTATGCTAGCACGCGTAAATATATATACAAATACATATAAAAATTACTCTAATACTATTCCTAGGCAAATGCTCAAAAACTCCGCTCGAAACTCAATACCTTGGATATCTCAATGTATTTAGATACCTCGGTATCTCAAGGTATTGAGATATCGCCCAATACCCCTCTAACTAACTATCTAGATAGCTATTTAAGAAGATAGATATACTCCTAGTTAATAATCTAGGCTAGAAAATATATATCTAATACATATATGCACATACCTACGTATCTATATATATACCTATTCACACATACACACATATACCCATATATATACCCAAACTCATAAATATGTATATATATCTATATCTAGATACCTAAACTATCTATCTAGCTATATGTATACATATCTATACATATAGATAGATATAACTATCTATCTATCTATATGTCTATCTATCTACCAATCTACCTATCTATTAGTATCTATCTATCTAACAATCTATCTAAAATTCTATCTGTCTAACTATCTATCTATCTATCCATCTATTTATCTAATATCTATCTATCAATCAATCAATCAATCTATCTATCTATCTATCTATCTATCTATCTATCTATCTATCTATCTATCTATCTCTACATAGACCCTCACCCAGCTGCTAGAGCAACGCAGCGCGCGCCAAGCCACGAAGCTGCTGCTGCTGCGGCTGCTGCTGGCATTGCTGTTGCTGCTGCTTATACTGCTGCTGCTATGTAGCATTCTGCTGCTGCTGCAGTGTGCAGCAGCGCACTGCTGCGGCACCCGCTGCTGCCTGCCCCCTCCGCTGCGCTGCACAGCCCCACACACACACGAACACGCACACACACAAACACGCACGCAGACACACACACAAACACGCACACATATATATACATATATATATACACAACTCTCTCTCTATATATACACACACACACTAATACATATATACTAATACACACACTTAAACACACACACACACACACACACACACACACACACACACACACATATATATATATATATATATATATATATATATATATATATATTATATATATATATATATATATATGTGTGTGTGTGTGTGTGTGTGTGTGTGTGTGTGTGTGTATATATATATATACACACACACACACACACTCACACTAACATATATACACAAACACAAATATAGGTATATACACACATATATAGATACACAAACACATAAATATATATATAAATATATATACATATATAGACACACATACACATATATATAAACTTATATACATATATAAACACTCATATACACAACACCACAACACAATACTCACAACACTCACCAACGCACGTCCAACGGCCCACACGCACACGAATACATACATATATATATATATATATATATATATATATATATATATATATATATATATATATATATATATCTATATATATATATAATATAACCCAAGAATTCTAGAACATACTCCCCGAAGCTAACCCAACGCGCGCACAAGTCCGAAACTACGAAACCAAGTTGAAACTGGCCGTTATCGTTCATTTCGACGAACACGCCGGTGTGCGGTTCGGAAAACATCATGAAACGCACACTAAACTAACTCAAAATCGGCCCAAAATTTACCCACGATTCTAAACGATGTCTAAAATCCTAGAAAAAATGCTACCCCCGTCGATTCTAGGCCCGTCGGCAAAAACACACACGCACTTAGAACCGACGATGAACGAAAATCCCGAAAACGTCCGAAACGCCCAGTTATCTCCGCGACAGACTTCACTGTCCGAACGTAGAACACGCACTAACCCTAGACACCCGACACGTCACCCTAGGTCCGTCTAACCTAGGACATCACCCAAAATTGGGCCAATTTCGGATTCACCCGAAATTGACACAAAAACCTAGTGTCAAAGTCTCCAAACTCAACCAAACTAGTTCCAACTTTCTCCCACGGGTAGCCTTAGGGTCTAGGAAGGTTCTAAACCACTAATTATACTACATATGAGCAATTAGTAAGGGAAAAGTTAGGGTTTACCTCTTGGGAGTTGGAATTCAAGGCAAAGCCTCCAAATTACTTGAAATCACCTCCCTCAAGCTCCAAGCCTCCAAATCTAGCCTCCACATAAGTCTAGGCTCTAAACACCTAGGTTGGGAAAAATGTAGGGTTAGGGTTTATAAAAATATAAGAAATGGAAGAAGAAGAGAAGAAAGAAAGACTTACTTGAAGTGGAAAGAAGAAAGGAAGAAGAAAGAGTGGAGAAGAAGAAGAAGTGAAGATGTGAAAAAAGAAAATGGGGGGGGGGGCTGCTATGATGCTCGGGTCTGGAGTAGGGGCTGGAATAGGGCCGGCCAAGCAAGAAATAAGGGGTTTCACAAAGTCCAAATGACAAAATGCCCTTCCTAACTTAGGTTTTGGGTTTCGGGTTCCAAAAGCACTTAAACTAACTCCCAATCTCTCCAACTAACCCACTAAAAATATAATAAATATTTCTAAACCCAAAAATAAGTCTCACAAGGGTGTGGGTTGGGTCGAACATGGGTCCACTAGGGTCTGACATGGGTCTAGGCTAGCCAAAACCCTAAAACAATCAAATAAAATAACACAATCACCAATTAAATATAAATATAATTAATTATATACAATACACAATTTACCAAATAAAAAAAAATAACCCTATTTTCTAGAATTGGGTAGTGACAGATGTGCAAGGATACAAGCACGTGAAATAGAATAGTAGTATTAAGTCTCTAAGTGACGTTACTCGACTCCACGTACGACGTCAACACTCAAATCTTGTTCGGACGCTAAAAAATATCTCACGGTCCTAGGTTGAGCATGCACATCACAAGAATATATATATATATATATATATATATATATATATATATATATATAAAGAACGCACAAGTAGATATTATAACATGATCAACTGCAAGTTTGGCAAGGTACACTTGCCTGCTGTTTGTGGCTGCGATGATGTATGTCCGACATCCTCTGCTAAAAGAGTAGCAAATCTAGGATGCCCTATTAAATATATTATAATCAATAACAATACACGCTAACTACTCTAGGACAACACGAAAGATCGTTGCACAACCTCAACTTTCAGTTGACGATCTTGTCCAACAATCCAATAGTTGCGTAACATTGAACAACGTGCCAAGATACACGTGCCATGCCACTCTCAAAATATGTTGTGAGGGTTTCTTATATCGATATACCAAACATACTTATAGCAACCTACATGTGTTTGGCTACACATAGTGCTATACGTACGTAGGAACATATCGATGTCGTAAAACTTGCACCATTGCTATCATATTCATCTAACATGTATAGAACCTCTTAATCATGTATTTAAAAATCATTTATTAATGAATTAATCATGATTAATATTCTAAATTTATTTTTAAATAACCAAAAATTACCAAACATCGACATTGCATGCCATTATTTGCTTCGGACGACAACTAGTCATTCTAACCAACTTCGGCACGTAGCCTCTACATACAACCTCTATGTTGGCATCCAAATATAATTAAATAAAAAATTAATACATTAAATAATCTGTATTTAATATACATTAATTTTTGGAATTTATTTTTTCAGTAAAATATAACAACTATCAAAGAACTATAACTAGTCATGATGCGACGTGTCCGTGTCAAGGTTGTTCATTAGTTTGGGGTAGTTTTTGTTTGTAAAAATATAGATCTAATGCATGAAAATAATTCTAAACATTATTTATCATTAATATACATTTACACAAGGCTTTCATCATGAAAAAAATAGAAAAAGAAACAAAATTAAAAAACTTACGCGATTGCGATTAAGACGAGAACCTTTTTCGCGACTACGGCCAAACGGAGTACCAAACGAACTCCAAATCTCACAAAACTTGAGGAGGCTCTTGGAGACTTCAATTATGATGTAAATATAGGATTTTTAGCATTTTTTTTCTATGATGGAGGGGCTGAAATGCTGCTACAACCAGCAACCAATATTTGGCCAAAAAAGGATTCGGTTTTGGTTTTTGTGGAGTTGTGGCCTGTGGGGAAGGAGAGAGGAAGAGGAAAAGAAGTAGAAGAGGGAGAGAATGTGAGGAAGAATTTTTTTTTAGTGAGGGATAGAAAAAGGGGGCCGAACCTAATAATTATGTTTAAGTGTTGGGGAGTTGATAAATATATGTAGTTTAAATAGATAGGTGGTTAGGATTTGATTTAATATTTAAAATATATGGGTAGGATTTTGTAGAGTCTTAATATGGTAAGGGGATAAAATTTAAATTAGGGAATTGTCACAAAAATATTCACTTAGGATTTAGTTTTATGCAAAGATAGGAATATGCAACAAACTAGGGATTTCCTAATCTGGAAAAGTGGGATTTAAATCTTTAATTAATTTTTCAGATTTTGTGGATATATTTTATATTTGGGATGTATTATGGAATAGAAAAAAGGTGTAGAATTGTTTGTTAGGATTTGGATTTGGTTGGTTAGGATCTTGGGTAGTTAGGTAGTTAGGCCAACTAAGATGACACATATGACACTTTCTATAAATAGAAATTCTATAGATAGAAATAAATAAATTAATATATATATATATGGGTGCACTATATGCCTACATGTGTTTAAGTTTGGTTTGGGTCAAGTTCTAGTCAAAAGGAAGCAGTTTTACGGTAACCGTGGTTCTAGATGTTTGTCAATATTTTTGGAGCATGGGAGAGGACAAACAAATACAACATCCATGTCCCAAATATATTAGGTACAATCAAAATTATCAATATGAATTTTTTTGGAAGAAAAAATGATGTGCATTGCGCCAAATATCCAAGCCATGGCAAAGTATCAAATATAAAAAATAATTTTATAAATTAATACTTTAAAATATAAATTAAATTAAAAAGTACCAAATTACCCTATTCTAAAATAAGGGGCTTACAATTACTCAATATGTGACGTCACTGCAGGAGTCACAGTTGACCGTGTGTGCCACACTATCGTGGATGCAGGTGTCACATATTGAGATGAGCGAGCGAGTGAAGACCGTTGGCGCTTCACTATCGAGGATGTAGGCATCACATCTTCATATGTGCGACAAGTGGAGCATAGTACTAGGAGATTATTATATGTCATGAATACTTGCGACGCTCGACTGACAGAGTTGGAGCAACGGCGTCCTCATGGTCCTCCTGCATCATCATCTACATCGACTCCTACATCGGGCTCCGTGACGCTTACACATGAGCAGTTTGATGCGCTATTATCTCAGATTTGACACGGCTCCTCCTCCTGATCAGTAGTAGTTTTTTTTTAACATTTGTGTATTGGTCCATTCATGAGAGTTTGTACTTATTATTTGTACACTTTTATTGTGTGACTTATTTGTACATTTTTATTGTGACTGGATATTGTGTGACTACATTCGGTCCTTAAAGCTTTTTATTAATTTATTTCCTCATTTTTGTTGTGTGATTGTACCGGTGTTGAGTGTTCCAGTGAAGGGGTCGGCAAATCCAGGGAATTCAACGGAGGGTTACTCCGGGTCTGTCTATTTATTTCAAATATGATCATACAGCAAACATGTTATACTATGATATTGCAGGCATTCATTTATTTTTATTTTTCATTTTTCAACCTTAGCGATGTTCAACGACGTTTAGTGTCATTCAGTGACGTCCATAGGAGTCGCTAATGGCGTCGCTAAACTGTCAAATAATTTATTTTACGTCGTTGATCGTGACTAAACGTCGCTAAATATTGCTAACATGGCAATTTTGGCCATGTCATCTTTTTGTCGCTGATTATGTCGCAAGTTGTCGCTAAATTTAATAAAAATTATCGACTAAAATAAAATATCACAAATTTAGCCACCAGAGACGCTAAGAGTCGCCATTCTTGAGACTTTGTAACGTCGCTAAATTACGTCGCAACAACGACATTTTTCAACGTCGTTTTGATCAGTAACTAGCTTTTTGGCGACTAAATTAAAATATCGCTACTTAGTATTAGCGACGTTATTTAGCCATTTGACGACTCTTTCCTACGTCATAAATTTGCCTTATTCTGGTAGTGCTCGTTGCCGATCTCCCCCCTCCTCCTCCGCGTCTCCGCCGAGCTCCCCTATCCTCCTCCGCCTCCTCCAGCCCTTACCCCCTCTTCCTCCTCCTCCCTCCCCCCACGCCACCCCCTCCTCCTCTATGCCTCCGTCGAGCTCCCCCTATGTGCCTCCCCTCCCTCCCCGTACCTCCCCCCCCCCACGCCTCCGTCGAGCTCCACCTCCTCCCCCCCCGTGCCTCCTTCGAGTTCCCTCCTCCTTCTGCCGCTTCCCCACGCAACCCATCGCCGCTACTGCTGCCCCCCCCACCCCGCCTCTGCTGCGCCACCGCTGCTGTTGCGTCGCCGTCATCGTCGAAGCATGAGGGGGGGTACCGGAGAGAGAGAGGAGGGGGAGAGAGGGTTAGGGTTAGGATTAGGGATATGATTATGATTCGGATTTAGGTTAGGGTTAGGGTTGGGGTATATTAGTCATTTTAAGTTAAATTTGACGTCTATTAACGGTAAAACTAAGGTTTTTTTTAAATCTAGTGGTGTTTAATTGCAAAAATGCAAATCTAAGGAGAAATTTTTTGCACTTTACTCACTTTATGATATTACTCAATTTTCATCTTCCTTCAAGTAATTTTTTTTTCTTGCAATTTCATCCTTGATCCTCCTCAATTATTCAACTTAAACCTATTACTTCTCCTACTATTATTTCCTCTTTACAACCATTATATGTACCTTAATTCAAATATATTATTCTAGTTATAATCCCTTGGGATTTCTAGCTAACATGTACCAATCAAGTATTTATATAACTATGGGTTACTAGTCTATTCAAGGTAATATAATCTCTAACCCTAATCTCCGATTCTTATTTATAACTACCCACGTAAGATAGAAAAATCACAATAAATGCCTAAACTTTATACTATACTCCTATAAGTTATATCTCAACTCTCCTTAACAGTATGATTAACAGTCTACCCCTTCTAGCTATAACAAAATATATAATTCTTACAAGTACGTCTATCTCTCCATATATAGACATAACTTATCAGGTAAGGTCAAGGCTAAGTTAGACAGGTGATTATTTATAATCCCTCGACATATTATTTACTTATCAAGAAAATCTTTTAGTCATAACTTTGATTTACTGTATTTATCTTATTCTAACTGTATATAAGAATATATGTCTAGTTCTTAAACAAACACATCAAATCCATCAAGTATCTCACTACACTATTGCCTGCCTTTTCTTTTACTATCATAATATGTTGTTCTTATATGATCGTCTAATACCTACTTTTCTGGTGAGAGCCCTCTTGACTGAAATACTATCATATCCCAATTTCCTTTCCTTCCTAAGCACGGTATTATACCCTCCAAGATTTTTTTCCAAACTCAATGTAATGATATAATTATATACATGCTTTTATCTAGTCTTCAAGTATAGACTTATCGAACAATTCTATCCATAAATTTTTTCAGTCATACTTTCTAAAGTCTTCCATAAGGGTGGTTCAATTTTTATTTAGGGAGCTACAACTAATCCCAATGGTTAATTGTATATTCTTCCAATCGCATCTTTAGTCATTTCAGTCATCATAAAAATCTATCTTATCTTCTAACCAATCTTCACCAATGTGTAACCTCTAAAACAAATATCTGCTTAAGTAAATGGATTGAGAAAAGAAAATTTTCCCGTTAAGGCTAAACATCATATATAAAGTCCAATTGTCACCCCGTTCTAATCAGTCTATCTAACATATATGACTATAACAATCCTTTCTATCTTAGATACTTACCCTCCTATTCTATCAACCTTTATTTTATTCTACGACAAAACATATAACCAAAAGGATTATCAAGCATGAGTGTTCGTCTTCCCGAAACAAGAGAAGATAATTTACAATAATAAAGAGTTCAATAAAGGTATGATTGAATGCAAATACGAGATTCAAAAATGGTATTAGAAATTAAAAAAGTTTCAATAGCAATTGTGAATTGAGATCCTAATACACATATCCTACCGCAGGCTCGTTCGGTACATTAACGTAACCGAAACGATATGATCGGACCTAGCCATCACAAAAATTATGTCACGTCCCAGTTCCAAAATACATGGGACCAGGCCACGTGGCAATGGCCAGTTACATAATTTATTTTCCTATTATTAGAACCATTTTTTTCCTATTATTAGAATAATATGTTAAGCATGACATTATATAAATATTCTTAAAATTTATTTAAAATGTAAAAAAGAGCTAAGGGTATATATATATATATATATATATATATATATATATATATATATATATATATATATATATATATATATATATATATATATATATATATATAAAAGAGGTATTTGTGTTACAGACTCCTGGCCCGAAGGCCTATAAATTCGGTCTGAAGGTCCACCATATCCTGTGATGCACCCATCACCAACTCACCACTTAATTTCTCCAAAGAAATATTAAATGGCGCCCAAGAGGCTCGAACCCGCAACCTCCTGGGTGCTATGCATCGGTCTTAACCAGTAGGTTAGACGTCATTTACAGTATATATATATATATATATATATATATGTGTGTGTGTGTGTGTGGGGGGGGGGGGGGGGGGGACAATTTTTTTTTTTTTTTTGCATAAAGTTTGAGCTAATTTTGTATAAAATGTTCTTTGTAACTCGAAAGTACTTGGTTGTGTTGAAGCAAAATACTAAATAAACTTGTAAACAATTATAGATTTATAGGAGAACTTTTGTATTCATTCTATATTTGAACTTATAAGTTTGAATAGAATATTGGATTATTTTAAATAAAGTTGCAAATGTCATTTAATGGTTGGCTTCAAGCGTGGGATGCAAGTAAATTTAAAACAATTGTTTTACATTGTTTAAGTTAAAAAAATTCAAAACCAAACCTGAGCCCTTTGTTAACCTGGTTAGACGTGTTGACCCGTTTATGACCCAAACCCGTTTGACAAGCCGGATTGGCGTGCCAGGCCCATATTTCCATACTCATTTTTTATTTTTAAGTTGATGTTAAGGGTCGAAACGAAGACCTTTCCAATAATCCATACCAACCGGAATCATTTGGCCATGACATATTGGTATCAGAGCATTGGCTTTACGTCTTTGGACTTCTTATCGATTTTCTCAGTTTCGAAAGCTCGTTCGTGGGTTATGTACATACACTCTCTCTCTTTGTCACATTGGAATGTTCCATATAATGAGTCTAAATACTTTCAAAAATTGTATGTGATTGATATGATTGCTTGAACTAGAAAGCAAAGACCTTTGTTCCGAACTGTTTTAGACCTTGTGGGAATAGACTCATACTAGAATTTATAAGTTATGTGCAAACCCGAATACCTATACGTGATTATCCAACTAGTTAGTATGCGAAATAGAATATCGTTCGAATGGTTAGCTACGCATACAACCTTTCGGCTGTTATGTTGAGTATCGCGCATCAAGATCCTTTTGGTGCAAGCTAGTTTGCAAGCGAGATTAGAATATCGTTCTTATAAGGACAAGTCAGACTTAGAATAGCAATCGATAGAAACACTATCAGATCATCGCTAAGGCGAATATATAGATCGTGCTTGAATTTTGAGAAATAGCTCGGACAGTATTTCGTGTCAGCAGATACAAATCTGATATGGTTTACTTGGATGACTATCAACAGGATATATACGAGACTAAGATTTATCAGGTGACGCCTAGGTATCATGCATAAATTCTAAGGAACGATATGGTGAATATACTAGAGATAGATGTGAACACGATTGATGCTTTAATTGGGTGACTCAATTCCTGAGTGGTGTATGGATTATTTTAGAACTATTCAAACAAATTTATGGGTCTCGTGCGATAGTTGGTTTGAACGATTGAGAATATCTTGAACAAAGTAATAAGGTTTATATCGAATAGGGATTCAAGATAATGAAATCGACATCTTGGTCAAAAAAACTTGGTGGATCGTACGAGCAATTTCAAATTGAATCAAACGAATTAAAACTTTAGTAGGATATCGCTCAAATAAAAGTTAGCCCGAGAATGAATATTGTGGTTCGATGAAAGTGGTAAGCGATAACAAATTTTGATCTAGAGTTTGGAAGAACGATCTTGAATCTAGTTTGAAAGAAAATGCTCGACAATCAGTCCCAGCCGAGAACGATTATCCTGCGGGAGCGCTGGCGTGGTGATTTCACGTCCGTCGGGGATAATCAAACTCACAGAAACATGTTCAATAATGATTCAAATGAACTCTATGAATGGAATGTATTAAGGTGCATAGATTTTGGCTTGAATATTGAACTTAGTTACTTGAGGAGTCCTAGAAGTAGACTATGGAATTATCGAACAGTAACATTGAAGTTGAAAGAATTGGCTAGATGAATTATGATAATGGCATGAATGGACATAACCTGAAGGATTTTATATATCTTGGATAGAGTAAAGTGAAATGATAAGGTATCTCAATTATTTCGATAATAACCATAATGTTTGACGTTCTTGTCTTATGCAAGCATAACTCCATGCTCGTACATGCGTCACCCCCGAATTATGACGATTATCCAGCGAAAGTGTTGGCGTGGTGATCTCACGTCGAGGGAGGATGATCGAACTTGTGGGAGACCAGAGCGTGACAACTAAAGGATCATCTTGACTAGTGGTTCGACACGATAAGACGAGTTTGGAAATATAAGTGAATTAAAGTATTTCAAGGATTAGTTAGTCTAATACCTGGAGTAAGTCACGCTTGATGGTTTCGTGAACAAATACATGAATCTTGTTGGACGACTTAGAGTTTATGATTGATATTGATAATTGGAAATTGAATCATGGCTTGGTGGTATAGACTTATAATTAATATAGGTTCTATCAAACATATTTGAGGAGATAGACTATACGAATTTCTAGGCTTGTCATGTGACATGGATACATAATGGATTTGATCGAACAGATTTGGACCATGTACAAATGAACGTGTTATTGTGAGTAGAATGATCTGTGCTCGATGTTTAGAAATCTGAGTAAAATAAGCTTGGATAGAATATCTCGTACAAACAAACAATGATTTGATCTTAAAAATTAGGACGAGCATCGTGTGACGAATTTGTACGATGAATTATGTGCTTGAACTTGTACCTATGACCTTATGAGCTGACTTAGTAATTAGGCAGACGCCCATGTGCCGAGTGAAAGAACTTGTGTGACCGACTTTAGCGTATTGCTTGAACAAGTCATAGAACTGGGCAGCAAGACTTAGAGTTAGACTTGGAACGGTAAGTATGTGCTATGTTTGACACAAATAAAATATACGATAGAACATGGACGTTGGTCGGTTGATCGGATAGATCGTGCTTAACGGTAGTGTAATACTTGATTTTTGGGGGAATAGAAATTACTTGGATTTTGGTTGACCCCGTTGGAGGTATCATCGTGATTCATAAGACGAGAACCCTTAAGATTTTTGCAAGTAGCTTGTCCGTCTTTGTTTGATAATAAACGAAAGAAATAAAACTAAGTTTATACGAAACCCTTTCTTTGGTTTACAAACAAGAAAAAGAAGTACAATTAATCCTATACGAGGATGTTAAGTACAAAAATTTGATTATGGGGAAATATTGCTATAGGAGCCTGATCTGCGGTCGATCACTTTGTCCCTTGGACCACACGATGACGAAGAAGTGTTGTAGAAGACGAAAAAGAAGCTTCAAAGACTGCAGGAGGGATTGAACTCTCGTTGCCAAAGTAGTCAATCAACACTCTCTGGATATACTCTATTTTCTTAAAAATCCTCGACCCTCCTCCAAAATCTTCGACCCTGGACCTTCGTGGCCGGAGGTCTCTATTTATAGGGTTCAGTGACAGTCGGCGTAGAAACCGAACAGCGGAAAGAGCTGCACCTTTTATGCGGCGGTTATAATAACTGCTACCCACGTATGAATGATCTCCTGAATCGGCGTATGACGCGTGTCCCATTATAAGATAACGCGTATAATCGCTCATCGAAGATCACGGCATGCCAGCCACGTAGATAACTGCCCGTCGCGTAGAGATGGTTGGCATAAAAGCCAAATAACTGTCTCGTTGGCGTAAAAGCCAAATAGCTATTCTGATGGCGTAAAAACCAAGTAGGCATAGAAGCCGAATAGTTGTCAAGTTGGCGTAGAAGCCAAATAGCTGTTATGTTGGCGTAGAAGCCAAATAGCTGTCTTGTTAGCGTAGAAGCCAAATAGCTGTCTTATTGGTGTAGAAGCCAAGTTCTGCGTAAAGCTTGATGCTGCATGGATAGGTAACCAGCATAAAGATAGCCGATTATCCTTCCTTGACTGAGGTCTTGAGCGTATTCTGGACCAAATAGCCTAATCATGTACCTTTGCAAATATAGCCTGAGTTGGCGTATTTCGAGGAGGTGGCATACGGCGTACTCCTATAATTAAAAATAGCCAGGTCGGCGTATTTCGAGGAGATAGCATACGACGTACTCCTATAGCTAAAAATAGTCTGTTTGGCGTAATGTGCAGGAATGGTGACATGGACGTATTAGCCCTAATTATAGCTCACCCAGTCATTAAAAGTAGAACCAAATCTCGTGCATTAAATACAGAGATCTACCCCCATCTCGCGCATTAAATGCAGAGACGTGCCTTGAGTTCTGTATGAAGAGCAGCTTTTGACGTGGCGGTTGGTTTCGTCTTATCCTGAGCGTAAAGCTCATCTCTGCTTGTGTAGAATAGGCAGCATATTCCTTGAATGCGTAAACGATGTCTTATATCAGGGATTTATCGCTAAACGACAGTCTGGGGCTCTGTGCAGAATCATTATTACAGCCATCCTCTTGATAGTCGTGCGGTACTCTTTGTCGGGAGTCAAGTTCACTGCTTCATCTGACAGGTTCATTCGAGGAATACGAAGAGTTCCTCGTACAATTTCTCGCTGCATTAAAAGCAGATAGGTTTTACGCTGAAGTGGCGATGTAGCAACCTTTTTATGCCGAAGCAGTCTGGAAATACTGTATTACGCGGGTTGTTCTGGAGCTATATTTTACGCTGAATAGCGTTGAAGATCTATTGTATGCCAATGTCTCTGAAGTCATGTTTTATGCCACCTAGTACTGGAGCTCTGTTTTACGCGGCTTCCTGCATGTTGAGGGTTTTACGCGTATAATTCCTCAGCAAATTTTTCATGCTTCTACAAGACCCCCTTCAAAGTTTTTAAATTTCTCGTAATTTGAAACACTTTGAATGAAGCATGAAATAGTCAAGTTTGACTCATTCTGCGAGGCTGATTTCTCGACAAATATTTAGGAATTTGTTGGAATTTGGTGTGTTCTCCTCTGCCTATATAAAGGCGAATGAGTTAACCTATTTTTTCCATACTTCCTTCACCACAAAGAGATGGTTGCCGAGCTTCGTCGGGTTGACTTAAGGAAGAAGAAGATCATGTTCTTTCAGCATGTAAGGAGCCGTAAAAAGAGGCATCTTCGAGCAAATGTCCTCCGCAACGATGGATCATGGAAGGATATCATAACTTCCTTTGCTCGGAATGATCATCAATTTCATATGGCAATTCGTCCAGGAGAGAGAAAGGGTCTCATTTGGCCACACAGCTTGCAAGCTGTATTCACTCCCATCATGGCGCTGGACGAAGGCAGGCAGTTTGGCCCTGTCTTCCAATATTGTGTTGGGTCTGAACCCCTAACACAAATCTAGGGCATGCCTGCCATGGCATATGGAGGGTGGGCTTGCGAAATTGATACATGTCCAGTTCTGTATCCTCCCGTCATTAATTATTTTCTTGTTAATCGGCCGCGGTAGTCGATTAACTGCTGTAGAAGACAAAAAAGATCTACACCAATATGAGAACCTGGCACAACAGATTTTTGGCGTGATCTTAAATGTGAACGAGAAACCCTTTGTAGAAAAAGGATTTCCATCATATGTAATCATGAAGATGAAAAACCCTTTATAAACTGGATTTCTATCATATGTAATCATGATTAATAGAATTGTCTTCTTTTATGCATATGATGATTTGTCATATTTGCTGTGAGGAAGTCTGAATGTGTGCAGCTTTGGCATGTTTGAATAATTTTACACCGACTATGATAAAAGAGTATCTGATCACGTTCCATCTTTTACGCGTAACTGAAGACGCGTAGAAAGCTTCTTAGCATTAAGTCATCTTTGAAGATCCAAACTGTCATGCTGTTTTGGACGAGGAGTCGCATAGAATTTCTGAACTGTTACTTCTCTGATATGAAGAATTTCCTGTTCAGTCCATCATCTTCAAGAATGGTTTCTCAAAAATCCCTTGGAATAGGGCGAGAAATGTCTATCGAATAAGCCACACTTGAACTTTTGTAAAAGATTCTGGCTAGACTTCGGATGAACTTCCAATCGACCCAAGAAGAAGAGTCATCTTCAATGGTGAAATCTGTATGTTTTGGGCACTTGGAATATTTTGTAGCCAAGAAGGAGCATTTTCTGCGTAAACCCTTACAATTGGCCATCTGTAGCTTTCGAGCGTAGAATCGTAGATTTGTAGTCTCTGAGCGTAAAAAGCTTTCGCGCTTGAAATCATAGATTTGTAGCCTCTGAGCGTAAAACCGTAGGTTTGTAGCCTCTGAGCGTAAAACCATAGATGTATAGCCTCTGTGCTTAAAATCGTAGATTTGTAGCCTCTCGAGCGTAAAAGCTCCTGAGCATAAAATCATAGATCTGCTCTGCACGTAAATTCTGGATCCACTGACTGTCCGTCTTCTTTTTTTAAATGATAGGCTGACGTGGTCCCAAATCATAACCAAATATTAAATATCAGATTTGGTTAGGGATTCGAAGAGTTATCTGAACTCTATAAATAGCCCAAGGTCCTGAGATAGAAACTTTTATCTGTCTTCACAAAACCCTAGCTTTCCAAGAACCCTTCTTCTTCTTCGTCTCTTTCTTGAGAACTTAGATTCTCTATGGCACCTAAACAGGCTTCCACTGCTAAGGGAAAGAAGGTCTCTTCCTCTTCTCGCTCTTCTGCTCAAGCACGAGCAACTCCCATTAGGCTGAACGAGCCCCGATCCGAGCGAAGTGCTCCGCCGTCGAGCTGTGCTCCGGACGTCACAGGTAGAGATTGCAAGAAGAAAACCCTCCGTACACATTGTACGTGTATGCGAACCAATATGCCCATATTTCTAATATGTCAGCATAAAACCATCTTTTTGCAGTATGGCGTAAAAAGCTCAGACTGTCGAAATTTGGCGTATACTTCCAACTTTGGGTTTTACGTGCTGAAAGAAAATTCTGACGTACAAACTCAAATTTTGGCTGTCTGGCGTAAAAACTCAGACTGTTAGATTTTTGCGTATACTGCCAACCTTGAATTTTATGCCTCGAAAATAGGTTCCAGCGTAATAGCTCAAGTTTTTGCAGTCTTGGCGTAAAAGCTCAGACTGATAATCTTTGGCGTAAACTGTAAGAGTGTAGCGTCTAGTGTAGAAACTGACTTGTTCTCTTGCGTTTTGTAGTGGACTTGCAGATTCCTCTCTTGGCTGAGGTGATGGGCTCTGCTACCGGGATGCTGAACTCAAACTATTTAGAGGACTTGTCCCATGTGACATTCCCTATTTCTGGAACCAATTATCCTGAAGAAAGGGGAACCATGTTCTCGTTCCAAGGAGAACGCATGTTGCTGAGTATGATCAGTCGGGAGCCCCTGACATACATAGACGGGACAGAGTATAAGAAATCGGGTTTCTTATTAGGGGATGTTATCGACAAACAATCCCAGACCAAGCCCAAGAAGGAGGATTGGGTGTTTACTGCTGAGGGCACGGTGATGTATCTGCCTAGGATACCCAGGGATTACCCTATCTCGTCATTCTTCCATGCCACACATCCTAGGAAGATGATGTTGACTTTGACTCCCGATCTCCACGGCCGACCGGGAAAGATCTTATACAAAAAGGGATACGACCGGGGGGCCTATATGAGCCGTCCTTCGGGCCCTGTTATGCCCTTTAGGGGATTACTGCCGGGTAGTATCCCGAGTGAGGACACTTCGCTGATCCAGCCGGTTCAGATGTCGACCTTCTGTAATGACTTTATGGGGCATGGAGGAATGTACCCCAGAGTTAACCCTCGGACCACTGGATGGCTTAGCCCGGGGAATCTTTGATGGGCCAGTTTGACTGCCTGGGCCCTGAAGCACTTCCAGGAGGAGCTGGAAAATATTGGCTTGTTCGCGGCCGTGAGTGCCACAAGTGTTGGGTTGTCTGTCAACCCTAACTTGTTCTTAGCGTTGATGGAGCGATACAATTCGCTCACTGGGAACTTTGCCACTCCGCTGGGTGAGTTGGGCTTAGCCCTTCATGAGATGGTAGAGATTTCAAGGCTGCCAATGGGGGACGCTCCTTATGAGGAGTATGTCCCTACAAATAGGGAGTTGAGGGATATAAACCCTCGGGCAGTGACAGTGTATCATGAGCTGATGAGCTACTACCTTGCCTGCACCACTTTCTACAAGGAGCCCTCTGATTTGGCTCACATCAACAAGTGGGCAACCTATCTCTTCTTCCACCAGGACAGAAATGTTAAGCCGAACAAGGTGGTAGATAGCCGAGATAGGCCCTTGAACCTCCTGAGCATGCTCAATGCTAATACGGTCGATGACCTTATTGAAGACGCAGGGGCTTCAGATCATATTTTTGACGAGGAGATAGGGGGTTACCCTACAGGCACAAAAGCCTTCAGCTATATGAGGCATTGTCGTAAGCCTCTGTCAAGGGAAGCTCAATTGGCCGGCTTTCTCTCCATCTGGCTACGCCGCTGGGTAGTGCCTGGCATCGCGTCTGCGGATCGCATACATCGCAATACTTTATGGCTTGTAGTGCGCTTGGTGTTCGGAGCAAGACTGGGCCTGCTTTCGGCTATGGTATGTAGAATACAAGCAGGTCTGAGGGCCCTTACTGATGGGCTGCTAGCTGATGAGACGCAGCATAAAAGCTTTTCCAGGGTGGAATTACCATTCCTATATCTGATGGGATGGTTAATCCTTCACAACACCAGGGTGATGTCTCCCGGCTCTGCCAGCGGTTCAGGAAATAACTTCTTGTTGAATTAAAAGAATTCCTCTTGGAACGTGGCGACCGTCACAGATTGCCGGCGGGCGTTAAACATTGCCCACAGCTGGAAGATCTTTTGTATCGTCCCCCATGTACATATCAATCAACAGGGGATAAAACTTAAGGATGAGGGTCGAGGGAGGACCATTCTTTCTTCTAAAGCCTTCTACTGATTGGTCTGCATTAGACCTTCCCATTTGCTGTACATGAGTGAGGACCATTGTTATTTGGAGCCCTATCTGCCCAGTCGGTTCGCCAGGCAGTTTTGGTACGTCCAATTGCATGTGGGGAATGCCATAACCAGCTTCAAGTCCAAAGGTAGACTTATTGATGGAGCCAGAGGGTGGCGGTACTTCATCACAGGTTGTACTGGTGCAACTTTTGCTGTGCCCGCAACTTCTCTCTCCATGGAGCTACGTATCCTTCACTCGTACGCACAGTTCTATGCGTCCATCAATACCTTCCATCGCGATTTTGATGTACATAACAGTTTTAGGATGCCCTCCCATAGGTCCACTAGAAGGGAGGATGTTCCGTCTGTTTCCTCGGATGAGAATAAAGACACCACCGGGGCAGACGAATTTTTGTTAATAATACCTTGAGGCGTAATAGCTCCGCCAGCAGAGCCTCTCGTTATCCACAATAAACGGAAGGCTTCCACTCCGAAAGAGCCTTCCCCTCGCAAGAAGAAGTTTACCAGAGGTCCGAAAAGGGCTTCCATCAGGGGGGCTTCTAGGAGCGAGCCTGTCGTTTCCCCTGTTGGGGATGATTCTTTGATCAGAGGTCCTTCACCTTTTAGAAAGGAAACCTCCATAGTTCTGGCTGGCAGTGCCGAAGATTCTTTGCTCGAGATCGCTGCTGCTACTACTGCTTCTGGTAGTGCTACGAGATCGCCTATGAGGCCGAGCATTTTAAGGAGACCTTTATACAGATAAATAATGGGAGTGACTCCTACTTCGTCTGTAAGTATTTCCAGTAAGATTCCACCCGATGAGCCTCGAGTGGATCTTGGTGACGACTGGGAAGACTATCCTCCAACGTCAGTTGGTGCACCCTCTTCCCCAGGTATGACAGCTCGCTTAGCATCATTAAGAAATGATTTAGCTATACAGGCTGCGGACGCAACATACATACCATCGGCCATGGGTAAATGTTATTTTTATGCCTCTTTTAGGAAAATTAACATCAAGTTAATATTAACTTTCTTTTGTCTTCTTTTCAGTTGAAGACATCTCAGGGGAGGGCGGAGTTGACACAACCTTTGACCTTATCGCGGATCCTGTCGATGAAACGGCGGCGTTTGATATCGAAGAGGCATGCTTTGAAGCTGTCGATCCTTCGTCCGCAACATTTTCGGGTGCCGTCTCGCCAACAACAGTCCAGATATATTCAGAGGAGGATGAGCCCATCATCTCGACTATGCCTCCTTTATTGAGTACGCCAGCAACTTCAACCGTTGCTGGTGTTCGTTCTTTTATAGCGCCATCTGTAGAGGCAGCAGCCATGGAAACATCCTCCGCGGTCATTCCTGGAAGAAGATTTCCCGGTATCGCAGCTACTCCTAGCGTGCATTCGATCTTGGATATGCTGATTGAAAATTATACCAGCCTATTCTACCATAGTTTGAAGGAGTTGAGTTCCATGGTGCTGGAGAAGAACCTGAGCTTTGATAATCTGCTGACGTCCTCCCAGCTTGCGATAGCGTCGATCAGAAATTTCAATAACGTCGGACGAGCTGATGCGCTAGAGCAAATAGTTAATGGTTTAGAATAACCCATTAACGAATATTTACAACTATCTCGAGGCAACGTCGATGATATGATTCAGTCCGAGTACAACTCCTTGACTGCGAAGCTTGCTGAACAGATGGAATGCTTAAACAAATCCATCCAGGCACAGCAGCGGGAGATGGATGAAGAGCAGGCCGTCTTGGAGGAGGTTATTCCTCATCTAACGAAGTGCGAGGCCGAACATGAGGGAAATAAAGCGAGGGTTCATAAATTGGAAGCTAAACTCGCTCAGGCAAAGGAGTGGGCTCGCTAGTCATCGGCAGCTCGAGATGTGTTAAAGGGCCGAATGGATATAGCTCAGCAGAACTTGGCATATGTGGGTGCCATCCACGTCAGTTTTGTTCATGCTCAGTCCGAACTATTCCTCCTGAGCGATGACGAGGCACGACTGGAGAGGGCTCGCGCTAACATCTTGGACTCCAGGAATGAGAGGATAGCCGCTTTGGCGCAGCAGATTCATGATTTGACTGCTCCTCCCCAATGATGTACTTTTTGCTTCCTTTTGTAACTTGCTCTTCCCGGAGATAATAAAGAGGCTTTATCTGACTTTTGTGGACCCATCATTTTTGAATATAAATGATAGGCTAGGGTGAAAGTGATGTCAGAGGTATCATGAATATGACATACTTTTGTTAAGGTTTATCTGACTTTCATGAACATGTCAGAGGTATCTGAATGTAAATCTATTCAGAGTTAACATGAACCTGAAAGAATATAATCCAACTAAATTTGTATACTAAACACTATCAGAGGTAATATGAACATGATAGGTTTATAAATTAGTTAAGGATATCTATTCGGAGTTCACATGAACCTGATATAATATGATCCAGCTAACCTTTGATTGTAGTGTCGCCAGAAGGAGATCTTCATCATACTCCGTTAAGCAAAGGAGATCAGGTAAAGTACATCTTCAGTGCTTTGTCGTTGATAGGAGCCATTATCAAATTTCCATTAGGCTTGGCTCATCTGTAAGCGCCGTTTGAAAACGTTCTTTCAATCAGAAAGGGTCTTCCATTCCTTTATGATCGTTTGTATGAACTTCGGATGTCGTACCAGAGGTAATATGGACGTAGTACAATACCGTATTTGCTGAGGAAATCCCACTGGGGGAACTTTGGTGGACCTATTATTTGTTGCGCACTTTTGAGTGCAAATAATAAGTTCGAAATAAGCCCCTCGCTAGTAAAGACATCCTGTTGGGAAAATTTTGTGGACCCACTACTTTTTGCGCACGTTAGTGCAAGTAATAGGTTTGAGACAAGTCCTGATGGATGCTTGTAAAATATGACTCTGTGGGGATGAACATGGGCTGAATCTTTCTTGGCTGGAAAAGAGTGAATAGTTCAGAGGTAATATGGATGTGAATAATTTGTTTCTATTGGACCTATTATTTCTTGTGCAACAAAGTACAAGTAATAAGTTTAAGACAAGTCCTACCAGAGGTAATATGGACATGGCAGTTTTTTGTGGACTTAACACCACTGGCGTACTTAGGATTTAAGTACGGGTGCTAAATTAAGATGACAACCGATATCATAGATAATATGGACATGATAATCGATAGCCAAAAACTCAAAAAGTTTGTTCAGATGTAATATGAACATGACAAACTTTTGAATTGTGACTCCACTGGGGATGGAGTATATATCTGCTCAGAGGTAATATGGACATGGCAGACTTAGCTGAATCCGAAAGGTTTGCTCAGAGGTAATATGGACATGACAAACCCAGCCGGAGAAAATTATGACAGCAGTTCAGAGGTAATATGGACATGAACCAGTGTCCAAAAAACTCTTGAGAATGTGGTCTATCCGATCATGAAGACAGATAGAGGGATCATTCTGCTGGAAGATTGATGGAATGATAGCTCAGAAGTAGTATGAACATGGCTAGCGTCTAGCGAGATTGGTTAAGAATGGTCACTGCGGGAGTGTGCGAGTAGACCTAAAGATTGCTTCGCTGGGGAAATTTTAAGGATCCATCGTCCCTTGCGAATCCGATATTCTTGGACACGGATGATGGCTTTTTACAAAAAGCGAAGGAGAAAATATCGCACATAAACACTTGTTGGGGATGATGAAACCAAGGGTTGATTCGTACATCCGGGTTGTGGACTTATTACCCATGACGTACCTTGAGTACAGGTAATAAGCTGAAATGACTAGCACTACCAGGGGTTATGCAAACGTGATAGTAGAAAGTCGAAGAGAAGAACTTTACTCAGAGGTAATATGGACATGGAAAGTTCTAAAAAATATCTTACTCAGAGGTAATATAGACATGGTAAGATAGGTCTTTGTGGGGATAAAGAAAAACATGACAAAGGTAATATGACCATTTTTGTGGTGATAGATTTTACACTGCCGGAGAAAGTGGAGAGACACAGTTCAGAGGTAGTATGGACGTGAACTGATCGATAGCAACAACCTAGGAGGTTTGCTCAGAGGTCACTTGGACATGAAAAACTTATCTGGGAAAAAAGAAATATTTGGATAACAGTTCAGAGGTAATATGGACGTGAACCGATGTTTAGAACATTCACTGGAGAGTGATTTTGCTGAGTGGGGATAGACCTGAAGGTTGCTCCTCTGGATAGATTATAGGGACTCATTATCCGGTACCTCTTGAGGGGCAAATTGACATATTGGAGCAAGATCGATTTGCCGTGACCGTCATCTTGTTTATAAATGCAACGTGATGACTTTGGTGTCGATCAACTCTTGGATTCTCCTTTTTAGTACATAGCACACTTTTGTGGGGTGATGAACGTACCGATGAAAGAGACAATATTCTGGGTCATCGACTTTGCCAGCCCTTTCAGGGTATCTGAAGTTGGGAAGCCGAAGTTTGTTTTCCTTCATCAATATATTAAAGATTTCAATGATGTCATCTTCATTGAAGGAGAAAGTGCCCTTCGGCCTTCGGGCTCCCGATGCTTGAGTTTTACGATCCTCAGAGGAAATGGGCATAGTTGCCTCACTTTCGGACACAGAAGGAATTCCACCCACAGCTTTGGATGTTGTCCTGTTTTGTCGAGAGAGACTACCCCCAGACATGTTGTTTGGTTCTTCTTCTTCTTCTTCTTCTTTTTGTCCACCTTTATAAACAGAAGTTGGTTTAGAAGGACCTGCCTCTGGTATTACGGGATCAGACTCTGGAGGTTTGGAGTTTGCAAGAGATACGGTATATCCTAACCCAAAATGAGTTCGTTGACAGTAAGGATTACTATGCAACGGTGTTCGTCTGCCTTTTCCACAGTTGAGGCCTTGTTTCAACTTCAAATCATAACCCATGCTTTGTATAATCTTTAAAGCCTGTGGGCTATATCGGTGGATTTGCATTCTCCCAACATCAGACTCGTGAGAATCTTCTTGTACAATTGGTCTGTTCCGCATTTGACCGAAGATTATTTGATGCTGATCGTTGCGAGTAGGTGGAATAATGAAGAAAGATTCTTCATATGGCCCATCTGTCGTGACGATATTAGATATTGGCACTACATCCCACATGATCTCCCCATGCTTGGTAGTTAGGGGCACTGCATCTTGATTTTGACCCTTGTCTTTGCGTTTTTGGATTAAGAAATCACGCAAATTAGGGAGATGGCCAAAAGAAGAAGAAAAGGCTTATTCTGCCTTCTTACATCAATAGGGACATGGAGATTGGGAACCATAACTCTTTCTCTGCCATATGAATACAGCATTTCAGCCATATAAGTAGCACATGATCCATGAGGAGCGTATCTTCCCATAAACCGGGTCTTCTTTATACTGAGAGGCTTGTCCTGGCGTAATCTGAAGTTTTGCACAGGTTGGCGTAAAATCGAGGAAGTTCTCAATCGGCCGTCAGTATTTCGCGTAATTTGAAGAGCGGGCAAATTCTTCTCTTGATGGCGTAAAAGCCGAGAGGTCGGGAAATCTGCCACTTATTTTTCCTTGCGATGATTGCAGGGTCCATCTGCCTCATCGTAGATGGGAGATATGTTTTTACGCGCAGGGCGCGTTTGGAATTTCTGAATTGGCGCTGAGGTATTGTCAGAAATTTGTCTGCCACGTCACAGACGGGAGACAGAGTTTTACGCGCAGGGCGCGGTGTAGACTTCTGGATTGGTGCTAAGGCATTGCCAGAAGCTTTGTCTGCCACGTCACAGACGGGAGACAGAGTTTTACGCGCAAGGCGCGGTATAGACTTCTGGATTGGTGCTAAGGCATTGTCAGAAGCTTTGTTTGCCACATCACAAACGGGAGACAAAGTTTTACGTGCGGGCCGCACAGGTTGCGACATCACAACCTTGTTGGTCGGAGAGAGAGAGAGAGCCTGCAGGAAGGGTAGAGGATATCTGGGGCATCCATACTTTATGCAACTTCCTATTGTCGTTGACAGAAAGGGAACGAGAGCCATCCCCTGCGCGAAGTATGTCTTCATACGCAGATGTCGAATTGGACGACCAAAGTCTTCTTCGTTGATCTGACGGATACAACATCGTGTTGAGCAATGGCTTTCTCGTCAGATGAGAAAGTAGTCCCCAGCAGAGTCGCCATCTTGTGTTTGATAATAAATGAAAGAAATAAAACTAGGTTTATACGAAACTCTTTTTTTGTTTTACAAACAAGAAAAAGAAGTACAATTAATCCTATACGAGGATGTTAAGTACAAAAATTTGATTCTGGAGAAATACTACTATAGAAGTCTGATCTGCGGTCGATCACTTTGTCCCTTGGACCACGCGATGACGAAAAAGTGCTGTAGAAGACAAAAAAGAAGCTTCAAAGACTACAGGGGGATTGAACTCTCGTTGCCAAAGTAGTCAATCAACACTCTCTGGATATACTCTATTTTCTTGAAAAATCCTCGACCCTCCTCCAAAATCTTCGACCCTGGACCTCCGTGGTCGAAGGTCTCTATTTATAGGGTTCAGTGACAATTGACGTAGAAACCGAACAGCGGAGAGAGCTGCACCTTTTATGCGACGGTTATAATAACTGCTACCCACGTATGAATGATCTCCTGAATCGGCGTGTGACGCGTGTCCCATTATGAGGTAACGCGTATAATCGCTCATCGAAGATCACGGCATGCCAGCCACGTAGATAACTGCCCCTCGCGTAGAGATGGTTGGCATAAAAGCCAAATAACTGTCTCGTTGGCGTAAAAGCCAAATAGCTGTTCTGATGGTGTAAAAGCCAAGTAGGCGTAGAAGCCGAATAGTTGTCAAGTTGGCGTAGAAGCCACATAGCTGTTATATTGGCATAGAAGCCAAATAGCTGTCTTGTTGGCGTAGAAGCCAAATAGCTGTCTTGTTGGCGTAGAAGCCAAGTTCTGCGTAAAGCTTGATGCTGCATGGATAGGTAACCAGCGTAAAGATAGCCGATTATCCTTCCTTGATTGAGGTCTTGAGCATATTCTGGACCAAATAGCCTTATAACGTACCTTTGCAAATATAGCCTGAGTTGGGGTATTTCGAGGAGGTGGCATACGACGTACTCCTATAATTGAAAATAGCCAGGTCGGCGTATTTCGAGGAGATAGCATACGGCGTACTCCTATAGCTAAAAATAGCCTATTTGGCGTAATGTGTAGGGATGGTGATGTGGATGTATTAGCCCTAATTATAGCTCACCCAGTCATTAAAAGTAGAACCAAATCTCGTGCATTAAATGCAGAGATCTGCCCCCATCTCGCGCATTAACTGCAGAGATGTGCCTCGAGTTTTGTACGAAGAGCAGCTTTTGATGTGGCGGTTGGTTTCGTCTCATCCTGAGCGTAAAAGCTCATCTCTGCCTGTGTAGAATAGGCAGCGTATTCCTTGAATGCGTAAACGACGTCTTATATCAGGGATTTGTCGCTAAACGACAGTCTGGAGTTCTGTGCAGAATCATTATTACAGCCATCCTCTTGATAGTCGTATGATACTCTTTGTCAGGAGTCAGGTTCACTGCTTCATCTGACAGGTTCATTCGAGGAATACGAAGAGTTTCTCGTATAATTTTTTGCTGCATTAAAAGCAGATAGGTTTTACGCCGAAGTGGCGATGTAGCAACCTTTTTATGCCAAAGCAGTCTGGAAATACTGTGTTATGCGGGTTGTTCTGGAGCTATGTTTTACGCTGAATAGCGTTGAAGCTCTGCTGTACGCCAATGGCTCTAAAGTCATATTTTACGCCACCCAGTGCTGGAGCTCTGATTTACGCGGCTTCCTGCATGTTGAGGGTTTTACGCGTATAATTCCTCAGCGTATTTTCATGCTTCTACAGTCTTCACTATCGCTTAATTTGGTTGAATGCATATGCTTGAGGGACGTCTTGAATATGTACACGATCTAAGACTCAATGATATGTTGAACTCAAGTATAAAGATTTTGCTATCACTAAGTTGGTTGACATGCATATGTTTGAGGGATGCTTTGAATATGTGCACGATCCAGACTCGCGCTATGCTAATCTCGAATGCTAGTGCAAGTGAATATGTTAGATTCGCATGGACGAGTATAACGATTGGATAAGTTTGCCTCACCCTTAGATCATCATTCAAGATGGATTATAATATACCCCACGTTAAGCGATATATGTTCTGCACTAAAGCGCAGTAGAGACCGAGTCAGAGCTTGAATTGAATGATAAAGTCATTTAATGAGATAGACCCAGCATACACGCGACATGATATAAGGAACAAGTAGAAAATTATGTTCAAATGGACCTAGTGGTACCAATTTTTATACTTGAGATAGATTCGATAGTTTGCGATAGAACGATTTACGCTCAGGAAGTCTCGATGACGAGATTTTTTCTGAGTGGTGTATAATGTAGCGACCCATTCGTTCAAGCAAAAAGTTGATTGAAATGGCGCAAGTGCAACGACCCGACCCGCTTTGCTCAGGCGAATGTGGTGTGTAGCGACTCATACCTCACACATCTAATATCGCCCTAAGACTAAAACTCGTCCTTTATGGCTATGCCAGTGACTCCTGTTCATATAGATAAGTCATTATCACTTAGCAGAAATTTGCGTATGAGTCACTGTATTGTGCCTAGTAATCTGAAACACCTGAACGGATATGAGTATTATATAATTGAACACTTGAACATCTTCTGTAACACTTCTGGTTAATCTGTGTAACTCGTGCACCTGAAACAAAAGCTCGCTCATGACACTCGTGTTTGCTTATGCAATTGTCCTTGGATTTTATTATATATACCCGTGCTTGGTTTAACTTGGTTTTCCTTGGACAGGGTGTAAAACCCCTATTTCTAAAAATCGTATTTATTATTTTTTTATAATTTAATTATGCTAATTATGTGCTAATAGGAGAAATAGATTTTTAATAATTTTTATTTTAGGTGTTCGGGCACTTAGATGATTTATGGGACCATCAGGAATTTTTTGGAATTTATTCCATGTAGGAGACCCCTTGAGCAGTTGCTAACCTAATGTTGTGTATTATTCTAATCCACGAATTTTCTTATGAATATATATATAATATATATGTATACACAAATATATATATGTATATATATATTTAGAAAGGAAAAGAAAAGAAAGAAAAAGAATTATTAAATAAAGCTTAACTAATAAGAATATAATAATAATAATAATAATAATAATAATAACAACAACAACTACTAAGAACCATTCCCTTAGCAAATTGTTATTCCCTCTTCAGCAAATAACTTGTTGTGACCATTACTTCAGCAAATTTCTCCCAGAGAACGCCCCCCCCCCATTCAACAACTTTGCATAAGACAAACCCGACCCCTTTAATAACTTGTTCCCAGACCCTTTGACCGAACCCAACACCCCCTCTCTCCCTATTATATTATATATATATATATATATATATATATATATATATATATATATATATATATATATATATATATATATATCTTTCAAAACCCTAACCTAAATTTTCAGACCTCCTCTTCCCATCTAGAGCCGTCACCGCAGCCAGAGAAGCCCCGCCAAGCCATCCAACCATCCCGGCGACTCCGACCTCGCGTCCTGCAAATTCCCACACGAGGCACCTTCGCTCCAGAATTGTTTTCCGTCGACTCGCTCAACCAAACTCCGTTCCGTCTTCACCGGTATGCTCACCCCTTAACCCTCTTCCATATTTGTATTATAGCCAACCTCGGAAAACGTGTACCCCTAGGCGAAAAATAGCGTCCAAAGTGGGCACGAGCAGACCCAATTCTGGAATCGCAGAAAACTGCTGTGACCACCCATATTGCCGAGTTCGTATCTCCCACCACAGAGATCCGAATTCGGTGATTCTTTTTGATACCTGTAGAACACTTGACCTAGTTTATTTTCTGTTAAATAACCATATATTATTAGTTGCTGTGGACATAGTTAAATTCGTCACAAAACTGTGCGCACCCACTTTTTCCATATTTCCAAACGTTGGAAAACGAAGCGCGTCCCGCCAAACGGGATCGCCCCGCCGTGTACCAAGTGTACCGAGCGGTGCACGCAGCGTAACCGGACACGTAAAAATTCGTGGAGATTGATTCGGACGCGTGTGCGCGCCGGAATAAGGCCGTATCCGCAGACACACCCCGTATCGCAACTTTTGTGGAACTCGCGCGTATTTTGTGCACGCTTGTCAGATTGCGACGAAACTTGCGCCACTGGACTCGTAGTAACGCTCTGGTCCTGTGACCCAATTTTTACGCAATTCTGAGATGGTTGACCAAATCGCCAATTGGCGGGCCCCACAGTTGACTTTTGGACAAAATTTTGTTCGGCTCATCGGAATCCACATTTAGACATACCGTTGGGTTCGTATTGACATCTAAAGTTGTTTGACCTATAGTTTGTCCCATTTAGAGACTGTTACCCTTGGCACGCTTTTCGGTACAAAGTGGGCCACATGTGGACCCCACTTTTAACCGAAATTACCGTTTTGCCCCTGTGTCCAAATTGGACGAAAGGGAAGTACTTTTTAGCTATTTTGCTTATTCTGAGAACGTTGGTGATGTTTATTTCAGCATCCGCATACATTTGTTCTGCGGCCATAGCTTTTGATCCTGTGCGTTTGACTTCTGGACAGTACACCTTGCAGCTTTCTTACCAGGCAAGATACCTTGCCAAATTGTTACAGTATTTTACATGCTTAGTATATTTCTGTATAATTATTTCATTCTGTTTATTTATTGCATGTGTAGTTCCTTTTAGCCATTACTATATATTAGATATGTTGACACACACTTGACACTTAGTATCATAGAGGACAATCATTAGGCGTATGGGCTTTTAACCACTCTGGTAACACCGTAGTCACTAGCACGCACTATGGTGGGTCGTGTCCGATGGTCGCTACCCCCGCGGTATATCGACTGATGGAGTCTGAGGGTCGCTACCCCCGCGGTATGTCGGCTGATGATGTCCACTGACAAGCGTGAGGTTGTGAGGATTAGATCGAGTAGCCTACCCTTGCCCATACGTCGAAAAGTTATCCTCATTTGCATTCATATAGATTGTCTTGTACAGCGTACTTATTTATTTTCAAATTATATGCATGTTTACTGTATTCAAATTGGCATGTGTTTTGTGTATCTTGTTACGTCCCTCTGAGGACCTGGTCCCCTGCCAGGTGTATCTGCTCTTGAGTATTTGCAGGAGTACGGGCCTGGACCTGACGCATTCCTTTCTGCCGAGGAGGTCTTACCCTCTGAGCATCGTTGATTATCTGGCGATGGATTCTTTTAGCTGATACACTTCTGTCTTCACATTATTTTATATTGGAGATTTTATACTCCTCTCTCATTTTAGTTTTGGATATAGTCTTTGGTAGTGGATTTGTCTCCACCCGACTATTATTTTAGATATTTCAGACTCCTTATTCTAGTTTAGTATTTCTTTTCTATGACTTGTTGTGTGGATGAGATTAGCATATCTGTGACTTGTGACATTATATATACCACATGTGAGTTTATATTCATATTACAGCGTACGTATGGATTATGGTTTCCATATATTGGAGTTGCATATCCATGCGGCTGGCATGCTTACGTGTTCCTAGTCCTATGTATTTAGGACTGGGGCGTGACATGTTTTTGTGGTGGCCCATGCAGGTCGAGTTAGCCGTCTCGGTTACGTCACTGTACCGAGCGGGCTTGCACCTAGGATTAGAATTTTAGATCTCATCCACACTTGACTATAACTTACCCTCCTTCCAACATGTCCTACTTAAGTTCTTGCATCCTGCTTGATTCATGTACTCTTCTTAATCCTTCGTCCATCTTTTGCAGAAAGATGAATTTGCATAACGGGCATGCCGCCACCGGGGACAACACGTCTCCAGGGGACGACGACCAACCACTAGGAGTGACCTCAACGATACCTCTTCTTCCCGAACCGGATGGACTGACTAACAATCAAATTCCATCAACTCCTTCCACGATACCTAATGGGACATTTCCAGCTCCACTAGCACCGCAGGATGGCTAGACACAGCTGTTCCAATTCTTCCAGATGATAATACAGGAACAGAGGCAGCAGGCAGCCGAGCAGAGGCAGCAGGCAGCAGAGCAGAGGGCTAGAATTTCTGGCAGCACTTGAGAGAATGGCTGCACTAGCCCCTGTACCAACTCAGGCACTAGCTTCAGTACCACACGCTCGGGTTGGTTCAGTCAAGGACTTTGTGCAGATGGGCCCTAAGCCATATAAGGGTAATGAGAGTCCAGAGGAGACCACAAACTGGATTGCCAATACCAAGAAGTTGTTAAAGGCATCACAATTACCTTCTGACCTATGGATGATAGGCGTGAGGACTCAGTTAGAAGGCAACGCGCATCACTGGTGGGAATCAATGGAGCGCCAGTTGGGTACGCGTCAGACTTGGGAATAATTCTTGGAATGCTTTAAGAGGAAGTACTTCCCGGATACAGTAAGGGACGCATTGTACGATTAGTTCCTCCATCTAGAGCAAGGGGACAAGACGGTTGATGAGTATGACGCAGAATTTAGCCGTCTCAGTAAGTATGGCACAGTCCTAATACCTAATGACTTAGAGAAGGCTAAGAGGTTTCACCGCGGGCTGACTCAGGAGCTCCAGCACTATACTAGCTCACAGTCCCGGATCTCTTATGCCGAGTTATTGACAGAGGCCAGGATCCAGGAGGCCATCAGCAAAGGCAACAGAATTCAACAGAGAATTTATCAGGGACCAGTAAGGACACAGCAAGGAGGACCCATTAGACACCCTTTGACACGCCAGCAATCAGATAGTGCTGCACCATATCCAACCAAGGAGCTCCGTACTTGTCACTATTGTGGTAAGATAGGTCATATTCTAAGAGACTGTCATCGTCGATTGGGGTTGTGCATGATATGTGGATCAAGTCACCATCAAGCCCGAGAATATCCTAAACAGAACCAGAGACCTATGGCATTAGAATCAGGAACACCGCATACACCCTCAAGTATAGAAGACCAAAGGGACCCACCACTGCTTCTACAGTCTGCATAAATGGAGGGGACTAGACCCCAGTTGAACAACCAAGGACAAGGCCAAACACTCATTATGACAAGTATGGGAGAGCAGACACAGGAAGCCGTAGATACAGGTACGACCTTTTAGTTATAATTGTCTTTGCATACTCATAACCCCATTGTGACACAAGATCTTAGATGCATAAATAGATATAGAATTATATATATGGTAGTCTAGTAGTTATGAGGATATATTTCTATTCTATCAAGATGGCATACACGCGATGCTAATGGATGACGGGAGTAGCAGTAGTAGTATTCTTCCCCTATCCTTATCTCGCCCTCTTGGGTGACTCATTTTCTCCTTTTATATTCACTCCTTATCTCGTGCGTAACTCTTCCTATCATAGTCGTATCTTTCGTGCCATTATGAATTGTTTGATTCATATCAACCTCACCCCTATTTTGTTAGTTAAACATAAATGTGTTAGTAATGCTTAATGACTAAGGATGAGTTCTTAATATATATATGCACTATAACAATATCTGTATTCTTTATTAGTTTAACCCTTAAGTAGCACCATGTAACATAGTAGAAATTGTTAGATCACTTGAGCTAGATCATAGCCCTAATAGTTAGTCAAGACCTTAAGTGTCTCCCTAAAAACTTAGACTATGCCTAGGAAAGAGTTGAAGGCACTTGTTACGAACTGATGACTATGACAAATCGCCGGCGAGGTAGCGACAGTTGCTGCCAGACGATTATGGTAGAATAGTCGAATTACTTGCAGCCATACTGGCCAGGTGGCGTGGCAGTATTAGACTATGATACTTGACGGTTATGGGAAAAAGTCATAGTTATGAGATTCCAGACAGGTATCCCAAGATTCTCGACCCAATAAATATAATTGCCTTACAATCTAGACAATAGCTTCAAAGAAGGTGACCATTAGTAGAATTCTTGTAAGTTGGGTAGTATAGACGAGTTAGAGGATGATAAAATAAGTGGATGGACAATAAATGAGAAAGTGTTAGAATGACAGACCATGAGTTTTAGGAGTCCTACTAGATACCAAGGTAGTGTAATAGTTATAGTTATCATTATGAATATGGGTTAGTGTCAATTTCGAGGACAAAATTTTTGTAAGTTGGGTAGAATGTAAAACCCCTATTTCTAAAAATCGTATTTATTATTTTTTTATAATTTAATTATGGTAATTATGTGCTAATAGGATAAATAGATTTTTAATAATTTTTATTTTAGGTGTTCGGGCACTTAGATGATTTATGGGACCATCAGGAATTTTTTAAAATTTATTCCATGTAGGAGATCCCTTGAGCAGTTGCTAGCCTAATGTTGTGCATTATTCTAATCCACGAATTTTCTTATGAATATATATATAATATATATGTATACACAAATATATATATGTATATATATATTTAGAAAGGAAAAGAAAAGAAAGAAAAAGAATTATTAAATAAAGCTTAACTAATAAGAATATAATAATAATAATAATAATAATAATAATAACAACAACTACTAAGAACCATTCTCTTAGCAAATTGCTATTCCCTCTTCAGCAAATAACTTGCTGTGACCATTACTTCAGCAAATTTCTCCCAGGGAACGCCCCCCCATTCAGCAACTTTGCATAAGACAAACCCGACCCCTATAATAACTTGTTCCCAGACCCTTTGACCGAACCCAACACCCCCTCTCTCCCTATTATATTTTATATATATATATATATATATATATATATATATATATATATATATATATATATATATATATATATTTATCTTTCAAAAACCCTAACCTAAATTTCCAGACCTCCTCTTCCCATCTAGGGCCGTCACCGCAGCCAGAGAAGCCCCGCCAAGCCATCCAACCATCCCGGCGACTCCGACCTCGCGTCCTGCAAATTCCCACACGAGGCACCTTCGCTCCGGAATTATTTTCCGTCGACTCGCTCAACCAAACTCTGTTCCGTCTTCACCGATATGCTCACCCCTTAACCCTCTTCCATATTTGTATTATAGCCAACATCGGAAAATGTGTACCCCTAGGCAAAAAACAACATCCAAAGTGGGCGCGAGCAGACCCAATTCTGGAATCGCAGAAAACTGCTGTGACCACCCATATTGCCGAGTTCGTATCTTCCACCACAGAGATCCGAATTCGGTGATTCTTTTTTATACCTGTAGAAAACTTGACCTAGTTTATTTTTTGTTAAATAATCCTATATTATTAGTTGCTTTGGACATAGTTAAATTCGTCACAAAACTGTACGCACCCACTTTTTCCAGATTTTCAAAAGTTGGAAAACGAAGCGCGCCCCGCCAAACGGGACCGCCCCGCCGTGTACCAAGTGTACCGAGCGGTGCACGCAGCGTAACCGGACACGTGAAAATTTGTGAAGACTGATTCGGACGCGTGTGCGCGCCGGAATCAGGCCGTATCCGCGGACACACCCCGTGTCGCAACTTTTGTGGAACTTGTGCGTATTTTGTGCATGCTTGTCAGATTGCGACGAAACTTGCGCCACTGGACTCGTAGTAATGCGCTGGTCCTGTGACCCAATTTTCACGCAATTCTGAGACGGTTGACCAAATCGCCAATTGGCGGGCCCCACAGTTGACTTTTGGACAAAATTTTGTTCGGCTCATCGGAATCCACATTTGGACATACCGTTGGGTTCGTATTGACATCTAGAGTTGTTTGACCTATAGTTTGTCCCATTTAGAGACTGTTACCCTTGGCACACTTTTCGGTGCAAAGTGGGCCACATGTGGACTCCATTTTTAACCGAAATTACCGTTTTGCCCCTGTGTCCAATTTAGACGAAAGGGAAGTGCTTTTTAGCTATTTTGCTTATTCTGGGAACGTTGGTGATGTTTATTTCAGCATCCGCATACATTTGTTCTGCGGCCATAACTTTTGATCCTGTGCGTTTGACTTCTGGACAGTACACCTTGCAGCTTTCTTACCAAGCAAGATACCTTGCCAAATTGTTACAGTATTTTACATGCTTAGTATATTTCTGTATAATTATTTCATTCTGTTTATTTATTTCATGTGTAGTTCCTTTAAGCCATTACTATATATTAGATATGTTGACACATACTTGACACTTAGTATCATAGAGGACAATCATTAGGCGTATGGGCTTTTAACCACTCTGGTAACACCGTAGTCACTAGCACGCACTATGGTGGGTCGTGTCCGATGGTCGCTACCCCCGCGGTATGTCGATTGATGGAGTCCGAGGGTCGCTACCCCCGCGGTATGTCGGCTGATGATGTCCACTGACGAGCGTGAGGTTGTGAGGATTAGATCGAGTAGCCTACCCTTGCCCATACGTCGAAAAGTTGTCCTCATTTGCATTCATATATATTGTCTTGTACAGCGTACTTATTTATTTTCAAATTATATGCATGTTTACTGTATTCAAATTGGCATGTGTTTTGTGTATCTTGTTACGTCCCTCTGAGGACCTGGTCCCCTGCCAGGTGTATCTGCTCTTGAGTATTTGCAGGAGTACGGGCCTGGACCTGACGCATTCCTTTCTGCCGAGGAGGTCTTACCCTCTGAGCATCGTTGATTATCTGGCGATGGATTCTTTTAGCTGATACACTTCTGTCTTCACATTATTTTATATTGGAGATTTTATACTCCTCTCTCATTTTAGTTTTGGATATAGTCTTTGGTAGTGGATTTGTCTCCACCCGACTATTATTTTAGATATTTCAGACTCCTTATTCTAGTTTAGTATTTCTTTTCTATGACTTGTTGTGTGGATGAGATTAGCATATCTGTGACTTGTGACATTATATATACCACATGTGAGTTTATATTCATATTACAGCGTACGTATGGGTTATGGTTTCCATATATTGGAGTTGCCATATCCATGCGGCTGGCATGCTTACGTGTTCCTAGTCCTACGTATTTGGGACTGGGGCGTGACACAGGGAAGGACGGATGGTAAGTTAGTAAGTATTATCGTGTTACTCATATATCGCATGGCGCACCGCCATACGAGTTAGGCTTTTTATTATGCCATGAAACTGATCCTAAGGCAAGACTAGTGAGATAACTTAATAGATGGTGCACTAAACCTATATAACATTTTTGGATTTGTCGAGCGGGCGAGAAGCCTCCCCACCAGTGAATTCATATACTGATAATCCACCAGATTGATTGCAGGGTGCGGGAGAACCTCGTTCGGTGCAAAAACCCCCTTCGTACGAGCTAAGGCATGGAGTTCGCTCTGGAGCCTTGGAACATTGCATCCGAAACAGAAGCACATATACAAGACATAATATTGGAATATCGCCTATGCATCATTCTATAATTATAGCCACTTTGCACGCTTTTATTGTTTCGAGAGAGAGGGACTTGAGCGATGTCACGCCCCGATCTCCCGCAGGCAAATCGGTCGTTCCCGCTAGGCGGGAATCACCCTCGCCAGCGCTCCCGCGGAACGATCGCTTAACCTATCCGGGCGTGATGCCGCACGAGCGTGAGCCACGCCCGTGCAAGGCCATGGTTCATTGGCTGGCGGTTAGAGTTCTAAGCCACAGAGTCGCACAGATTGTCCGAGTGCAGTGGAGTTTAGGAACGCATAGCGATCGGTAACAGGTTCACTGAGTCGACAATATAGCGGAAGCATCAAAACAAGTAAAGTAATCTCTTTATTGATATGAAACATGTATTACAGGCGGCGTATAGCCGAGATTACAAGTCGCTCAAGCCTCTCTCTCTGAAACAGTAAAAGCGTGCCAAGTGGCTACAACCGTGGAATGATTTGTACAGGCGATGGTCAGGCGATGTTCACAACTTATGTCTTATATATATATATATATGCTTCAGTCCCGGACGCACCGTTGCAAGGCTTCAGAGGGAACTCCTGGCCTTAGCACGCACGTTGGAGGCATCCGCACCGCACGAGGTTCTCCCGCACCCTGCATATCAAACTGGTGGATTATCAGTACATTGAATGCACTGGTGGGGAAGCTACTCGCCCGCTCGACAAATCCAAACACGTAATACAGGTTCCGTGCACAACTATTAAGTTGTCTTTCTAGTTGCCTTAGGATCAGTTTCATGCGGATATTGAATAGCCTAACGTGTCGGGCAGTGCGCCGTGCAATGTTAGAGGAAACACGACGAGACTTACCAACTTACCATCTCCTTCCCTGTCCAAGGCAAACATTGAGGCAAACAGTATAAATTCGAGCAGAGGCATGTATAAACATTCAGGAGGCAAGCATATGCAAACAGGAGGGTCGTTTTAACATGATCGTTCAGGTGTTTAGTTGTTCTTGATGCGATGCAGTGACTCGCACGCGGATAGCCGCTAAGCGAGGATGACTTATCTATATGAACACGGTCGCTGGCAAAGCCATTATGGACGTAGCCGGGGACAAGGATAGCTTGCTACAAGAGTACACGATGAGCTGCAAGCTACCCAGTCCCGAACACGAAGACTACACACGAGCTCCATCCGGACCGGATCGGCCCCAGTGCCCCGGTGACCGTCCGTGGAACTTACCTCGGGTCCGAGTTGTCCGCGACATACAAGCATTGGGTCTTTCCAATTATCACGAGATACACGAGAACACGCGTGCACTAGAACAAGAGAACACGAGAACACGAGTGCACGGGAACACGAGTACACGAATACACGGGATACTTGAATCATGATTCTGTACAGTGAATATCTTGTCTTGATGCATTCCCCTGGTTCGGGGCTGCCTGGTGACCTAACGGTCCTGGATACTTGTAGGGTCAATCATACACGGAACGACTACTGAGTAGTCTCCCGGAGTTTGGATGAAAACACGGTAACTATCAAGCAGACAAGCATGCGTTTCTAGGAACATAAGCAGGCACGTTGCTCGGGCCCGAAGGTAGTCCGAGAGATGAAACCGTTAAGGGACTTAGCATGCGAGGGTCTGAGTATAAGCAGTATTTCATTTCCATGTTCTAGCAAGCAATACAAGTTGGGATTATTCCCTTAGCTAGGTGCGTTGGATTTATTAGCATGCAGGGGGTGAATCACCTAGCGACTAGCATAAATATTCCAGATTTTATGTGTGCTGGCTAAGCAAAGACAAGTTTACCGTAGCCACCCACCTTAGCGATGATTCGCCTCGGTAGAGCGATATGTCTGAGCGAGCCTCTGAAAGTCCAAGCCGGATTCCTGTAGGGACAAGTCTGGATATCCTTTGCTTCTTGATCGAGACAAAGCAGGTCGGGACAGCTGCACTATTGCCGATTGAGTCGGCAGTCCACTTGAGCGGAACGGGGTGTTATATCCTACCCAACTTAGAAAATGTCTCGTCCTCGAGACTTACTAAGGACAAGCAGTAATTTAGGGTTGAGGCAATCCTAGACAAGTCGTTTGTACTTGTTTCATTTGGATATTCACTTGCACAAGCTTCGAAATCAGCATATCGCTTAGACTGGATCGTGCGCACTTTCGAAGTGCACTTCTAGCGTGAACACGTCAACCAGCTCAGTGATAACGAAGTCTTAGCACTCGAGTTTCACCTTTTCTTAAGTCTTGGATGGTGCACTAGTTCAAGGCGTCCCTTGAATAGATGCATTCAACCAAACTTAGAGTTAGTGAAAATCGGACAAGCTACTAGCGATACTCTCAAGTGTTCACACAGGTTGGCACAAAGGCCACTCGCAGCATACAACCAGACAAGCAATCATATCAATCAAAACGCATTTTGAAAGTATTTAGACTTATTGTTGGAACATCCCATCGAGGCATTGAGAGAGAGCACGCACATAACCCACGAACGAGCTTTCGAAACAGAGATATCGAATCGAAGTCCAAAGGCATAGAAGCCAGGCTCTGATACCAACCTGTCACGCCCCGATCTCCCGCAAGCAAATTGGCCGTTCCCGCTAGGCGGGAATCACCCTCGCCAGCGCTCCCGCGGAACGATCGCTTAACCTATCCGGGCGTGATGCCGCACGAGCGTGAGCCACGCCCATGCAAGGCCATGGTTCATTGGCTGGCGGTTAGAGTTCTAAGCCACAGAGTCGCACAGATTGTCCGAGTGCAGCGGAGTTTAGGAACGCATAGCGATCGATAACAGGTTCACTGAGTCGACAATATAGCGGAAGCATCGAAACAAGTAAAGTAATCTCTTTATTGATATGAAACATGTATTACAGGCGGCGTATAGCCGAGATTACAAGTCGCTCAAGCCTCTCTCTCTGAAACAGTAAAAGCGTGCCAAGTGGCTACAACTGTGGAATGATTTGTACAGGCGATGGTCAGGCGATGTTCACAACTTATGTCTTATATATATATATATATGCTTCAGTCCCGGACGCACCGTTGCAAGGCTTCAGAGGGAACTCCTGGCCTTAGCACGCACGTTGGAGGCGTCCGCACCGCACGAGGTTCTCCCGCACCCTGCATATCAAACTGGTGGATTATCAGTACATTGAATGCACTGGTGGGGAAGCTACTCGCCCGCTCGACAAATCCAAACACGTAATACAGGTTCCGTGCACAACTATTAAGTTGTCTTTCTAGTTGCCTTAGGATCAGTTTCATGCGGATATTGAATAGCCTAACGTGTCGGGCAGTGCGCCGTGCAATGTTAGAGGAAACACGGCGAGACTTACCAACTTACCATCTCCTTCCCTGTCCAAGGCAAACATTGAGGCAAACAGTATAAATTCGAGCAGAGGCATGTATAAACATTCAGGAGGCAAGCATATGCAAACAGGAGGGTCGTTTTAACATGATCGTTCAGGTGTTTAGTTGTTCTTGATGCGATGCAGTGACTCGCACGCGGATAGCCGCTAAGCGAGGATGACTTATCTATATGAACACGGTCGCTGGCAAAGCCATTATGGACGTAGCCGGGGACAAGGATAGCTTGCTACAAGAGTACACGATGAGCTGCAAGCTACCCAGTCCCGAACACGAAGACTACACACGAGCTCCATCCGGACCGGATCGGCCCCAGTGCCCCGGTGACCGTCCGTGGAACTTACCTCGGGTCCGAGTTGTCCGCGACATACAAGCATTGGGTCTTTCTAATTATCACGAGATACACGAGAACACGCGTGCACTAGAACAAGAGAACACGAGAACACGAGTGCACGGGAACACGAGTACACGAATACACGGGATACTTGAATCATGATTCTGTACAGTGAATATCTTGTCTTGATGCATTCCCCTGGTTCGGGGCTGCCTGGTGACCTAACGGTCTTGGATACTTGCAGGGTCAATCATACACGGAACGACTACTGAGTAGTCTCCCGGAGTTTGGATGAAAACACGGTAACTATCAAGCAGACAAGCATGCGTTTCTAGGAACATAAGCAGGCACGTTGCTCGGGCCCGAAGGTAGTCCGAGAGATGAAACCGTTAAGGGACTTAGCATGCGAGGGTCTGAGTATAAGCAGTATTTTATTTCCATGTTCTAGCAAGCAATACAAGTTGGGATTATTCCCTTAGCTAGGTGCGTTGGATTTATTAGCATGCAGGGGGTGAATCACCTAGCGACTAGCATAAACATTCCAGATTTTATGTGTGCTGGCTAAGCAAAGACAAGTTCACCGTAGCCACCCACCTTAGCGATGATTCGCCTCGGTAGAGCGATACGTCTGAGCGAGCCTCTGAAAGTCCAAGCCGGATTCCTGTAGGGACAAGTCTGGATATCCTTTGCTTCTTGATCGAGGCAAAGCAGGTCGGGACAGCTGCACTATTGCCGATTGAGTCGGCAGTCCGCTTGAGCGGAACGGGGTGTTACATCCTACCCAACTTAGAAAAAGTCTCGTCCTCGAGACTTACTAAGGACAAGCAGTAATTTAGGGTTGAGGCAATCCTAGACAAGTCATTTGTACTTGTTTCATTTGGATATTCACTTGCACAAGCTTCGAAATCAGCATATCGCTTAGACTGGATCGTGCGCACTTTCGAAGTGCACTTCTAGCGTGAACACGTCAACTAGCTCAGTGATAACGAAGTCTTAGCACTCGAGTTTCACCTTTTCTTAAGTCTTGGATGGTGCACTAGTTCAAGGCGTCCCTTGAATAGATGCATTCAACCAAACTTAGAGTTAGTGAAAATCGGACAAGCTACTAGCGATACTCTCAAGGGTTCGCACAGGTTGGCACAAAGGCCACTCGCAGCATACAACCAGACAAGCAATTATATCAATCAAAACGCATTTTGAAAGTATTTAGACTTATTGTTGGAACATCCCATCGAGGCATTGAGAGAGAGCGCGCACATAACCCACGAACGAGCTTTCGAAATAGAGATATCGAATCGAAGTCCAAAGGCATAGAAGCCAGGCTCTGATACCAACCTGTCACGCCCCGATCTCCCGCAGGCAAATTGGCCGTTCCCGCTAGGCGGGAATCACCCTCGCCAGCGCTCCCGCGGAACGATCGCTTAACCTATCCGGGCGTGATGCCGCACGAGCGTGAGCCACGCCCGTGCAAGGCCATGGTTCATTGGCTGGCGGTTAGAGTTCTAAGCCACAGAGTCGCACAGATTGTCCGAGTGCAGTGGAGTTTAGGAACGCATAGCGATCGGTAACAGGTTCACTGAGTCGACAATATAGCGAAAGCATCGAAACAAGTAAAGTAATCTCTTTATTGATATGAAACATGTATTACAGGCGGCGTATAGCCGAGATTACAAGTCGCTCAAGCCTCTCTCTCTGAAACAGTAAAAGCATGCCAAGTGGCTACAACTGTGGAATGATTTGTACAGGCGATGGTCAGGCGATGTTCACAACTTATGTCTTATATATATATATATGCTTCAGTCCCGGACGCACCGTTGCAAGGCTTCAGAGGGAACTCCTGGCCTTAGCACGCACGTTGGAGGCGTCCGCACCGCACGAGGTTCTCCCGCACCCTGTATATCAAACTGGTGGATTATCAGTACATTGAATGCACTGGTGGGGAAGCTACTCGCCCGCTCGATAAATCCAAACACGTAATACAGGTTCCGTGCACAACTATTAAGTTGTCTTTCTAGTTGCCTTAGGATCAGTTTCATGCGGATATTGAATAGCCTAACGTGTCGGGCAGTGCGCCGTGCAATGTCAGAGGAAACACGGCGAGACTTACCAACTTACCATCTCCTTCCCTGTCCAAGGCAAACATTGAGGCAAACAGTATAAATTCGAGCAGAGGCATGTATAAACATTCAGGAGGCAAGCATATGCAAACAGGAGGGTCGTTTTAACATGATCGTTCAGGTGTTTAGTTGTTCTTGATGCGATGTAGTGACTCGCACGCGGATAGCCGCTAAGCGAGGATGACTTATCTATATGAACACGGTCGCTGGCAAAGCCATTATGGACGTAGCCGGGGACAAGGATAGCTTGCTACAAGAGTACACGATGAGCTGCAAGCTACCCAGTCCCGAACACGAAGACTACACACGAGCTCCATCCGGACCGGATCGGCCCCAGTGCCCCGGTGACCGTCCGTGGAACTTACCTCGGGTCCGAGTTGTCCGCGACATACAAGCATTGGGTCTTTCCAATTATCACGAGATACACGAGAACACGCGTGCACTAGAACAAGAGAATACGAGAACACGAGTGCACGGGAACACGAGTACACGAATACACGGGATACTTGAATCATGATTCTGTATAGTGAATATCTTGTCTTGATGCATTCCCCTGGTTCGGGGCTGCCTGGTGACCTAACGGTCCTGGATACTTGCAGGGTCAATCATACACGGAACGACTACTGATTGGTCTCCCGGAGTTTGGATGAAAACACGGTAACTATCAAGCAGACAAGCATGCGTTTCTAGGAACATAAGCAGGCACGTTGCTCGGGCCCAAAGGTAGTCCGAGAGATGAAACCGTTAAGGGACTTAGCATGCGAGGGTCTGAGTATAAGCAGTATTTCATTTCCATGTTCTAGCAAGCAATACAAGTTGGGATTATTCCCTTAGCTAGGTGCGTTGGATTTATTAGCATGCAGGGGGTGAATCACCTAGCGACTAGCATAAACATTCCAGATTTTATGTGTGCTGGCTAAGCAAAGACAAGTTCACCGTAGCCACCCACCTTAGCGATGATTCGCCTCGGTAGAGCGATACGTCTGAGCGAGCCTCTGAAAGTCCAAGCTGGATTCCTGTAGGGACAAGTCTGGATATCCTTTGCTTCTTGATCGAGGCAAAGCAGGTCGGGACAGCTGCACTATTGCCGATTGAGTCGGCAGTCCGCTTGAGCGGAACGGGGTGTTACAAGCGACTTGTAATCTCGGCCTAGCATCACGGTAATACTTGTGGAATATCAATAAAGTGCTTATTTTACTTCTATACTTGTGTTATTCAATGCTTCCGCTATTGACGACTCTGTGAACTTGTTACCAATCGCCTGTTCGTTTCTTATTCTGCTGCACTCAGACTATCTGTGCGACTCTGTATCTTAGACATCTTACCGCCTGTTCGTATCATGGCCTTGCACGGGCGCAACTTGTGCTCGTACGGCATCACGTCCAAATGGGAAAGATCGTCCTACGGGAGCGCTTGTGCGGTGATTTATGCCCAGCGGGGATGGCCGATTACCTGCGGGAGATCGGGGCATGACAACAATGGCACCCAAACCTTCTTCAAAATCTATGTATGTATCCAATATTCTTCTTCCATTAGGATTTTGATTTTATTTATGTGTAAATTTGATTTTATTTTCATGAATCCTTGCTAATGCCTAAAATAGTTAGACAAATTTATTTAGAACTAATTTATGGTTGATAAACGAACTGTTGAACCCTAAAACTTAGGATTATAGTTTAAAAAAATTAAACAAAGTCCACAATCGGACTATTTGCCTACATGACTGTAGGCAAATTCTACAGTCCTATAGTATATATAGGACTGTAAAAAAACCTACAGCCTTATTGTATATTTAGGACTGTAGGTAATATTACAGTTCTATTGTATATATAGGATTGTAGGATAGTCTACAGTTATGTATTATAGACTGTAGAATTTTTCACAGTCCTGCATATAAATTGGAATGTAGAATATCCTTACAGTCCCAGTTATTTATCTGTATATCTAAAATTATTTATTTCTTTTTCAGTAAATCGGTAGCTGTGAAAAGAAAATGACCCACAACATCGTCGCACAAGGAACGCGATGTGGACTTTGTGGTTGAGAGACCACTCAGTATCGTCGAACCCGAGCCACATAGACAAGTCACTGCACCATCGTGCAAGTCTCGTTTGAAAAAACCAGCTCCTCCTACTCCTCTGTTTTCTTCCTCTTTCGAGGAATACGTGGATCCGACTACTCCTCCGTCTGCTTCCTCCTCTGAGGAAGACGTGTCTACTACCCGAACCCATCCAGATGATGGTTCAGGACCTTCTCGGCAGCCGACTAGTCCAATTTTGACTCGTCCAAAATGTTGCTCTATGTTGTTGTCATTCGACAACCATATTGCATTTAAAATATAGAAAGAGCCGGTATATACACTACGTTATAAAAAATAAAGTTTTGATTTAGATTACTATATATTTTAAGAAGATAATTTTCTCTAATTTTTAACTTTTCAGAGGACCTATCGTTTGTTCAAGACGGTCGTGAACCACAGAAAGAAGTGCAGTAGCTGGCAGTTTGACAAATTGGGGGAAGCCGTCAGGAATAAAATTATTCCTATCGATTTGCATAATTTAGGCAAGTACGCATACCATACTATGGATATTGCAGTTATATCAACATTCGTAGAGCGCTGATATCCAGAGACCAATAATTTCTATCTCCCAACGGGGGAGATGACGGTTACTTTGGACGATGTCCATCCCATATTGAGCCTCAATGTCCAAGGTTGGGTCATGATGAATGATATATTTGTTGAGTATGACTTATCGTGGCACGAACACGCCATCGATACTGTATCAGATTCTCTTGGAGTTGACGATAGTAGTTTTAGAACCCTTTAAGATTTTAAGAAGTCATATTATCTTCCTTTAAAATATTTGGAGGAGATATTCAAAGACAAGGAGACCGAAGGGAAAACTGTCGATAGGGCGGCCCCGTGCATATATGTTTTTCGTCTTAGGAGTTGTCGGCATTCCGAACAAGTCCGGTACTTTGATTCATGCTAGATATCTATTGAATTTTTTCGACATCGATAGCGTGGATAAAATTTCTTGGGGGAAGCAGTATACTAGTATACCTTTACCGCAATCTTGATGCAGCATCCCGCGTCGGTACGAAGACAATAGTAGGATGCCAGACTCTACTCCTGTAAAGAAATATCTTTGCTCCTTTAGTTCTATACATAATATAATAGTTCGTTGTTAAATTTTTGACTATACTTACATGCATGGATATACAAGCACTTTCTGATGCTGAAGCGGGCTGAGGTAAGGCGACACTATGATGAGCAGCTTCCTAGAATGTAACAGAGACTTCGATCATCACATGGCATTGATGACGAAGGGACGAATCAAGGGAGTCATGAAGGGAGGAATCAACAGACCAAGACAAGAGAAGTTTATGATAAGTCTAGGGAGTATAGTCACATGGATGAATATGGTATGATTAGACAAGTATCTAGAGAATCAAGTCACGGTGACTAGATCAAGGAATTAGAAATAAAAAAGAACTGATACCTACGGTGATATGGATATTAACACCATAAAGAGGGTACTAACTAAAAGATTAATTTGCTACTAGGACACAACTAAGAAAGGAAGGATCTACTCAGTTGTTATAATTAGAAGGATCGTTGTGGCAAAAGTATGAGGCCATATATATGCAAAACAAGATAAGAATTTGTTAGGTAAGATAGGAATGCAGTCGTGGGAGTAATACAAATAATCCTTAAACTCAATACTATATTCATATAAGTTAGATTCTATATAACCTCCCTCATACTATTGACAACCTACTTCTGGCTATAGGTAAATAATATACGTTCCTTACAACTTCGTCTACCTCGCATATTCCTAACTTAGTAGGTAAGGGTTAAGGCTAAACTAAGCATGTACTTAGGTTTATCACTCATGGCATACTATTCGCTATAGATACTTTTCAATACTCGTCTAATCTTCAATTGGAATATCTACTCATTTTTGTACAACTTGTCCCATTCTATTGTCTATCTCTCTGTACTGTTGTTCGTCTAATCTCTGCTATCTAAAACTTATCTTCCTCACAAGAATCTTCCGGCTAGGCTACCACCCTATTACACAAGCATGATGTCATGGTTATCTCCTTGAGTGAAAATTCTTCGAACTCAATGAGATGATAAGATTTTTATATGAGCTTGGGTCTAATCTTGATACAAGGATTATTGAACTATTCTATTTATAATGAGAATCTCAAATCATATCTTCTAAAGTCTTCTTTAAGGTTGGACCTATTAGTTTATGGAGCTACAACTAATTTCTAATATTTTAACTGGGTATTCTCTCAGATAGCGCCCCTAGTGTTCTCAATCATTAGGAAAATTTTCTACCTATCCTGGCCAATATGTATGATTGGTCAAGCTTCTAGTCCAACACTAACTGCTAGTGGGAATTCGAATATCTATTGATAAGGGAAAGTTCTTTGCTAAAGCTAATCCTTATATATAACTCTAGAATATCCTCTCGTTCTAGTAGTCTAACTAGAACATGCATCTATATATCTTACCCATTTCTAGCTTAGATAATCCTTCCTATGAATTATTCTACCAACACTGCTTATATCCTATATTATAATACTAAAAGTTAAGCATGAGTGTTCATTCTTTCGAAGTAGGGAAGAACGAGAATCAAGGATAGTGAGTTCAAGAAGGGTATCATCGAATACGATTTTTGAGGTTCAAAGACGATAGTGGAAATCAAAAGAATATTCAAAGCAATTATGGATTGTGATCATAACAAACGTATCCTAGCGCAGGCTTGCTCGGCACTACTACATAACTGAGACGATTTGATCAGGACGTACATGGGCCACCACAAAATAATGTCATGCCCCAGTCCCAAAATATGTAGGATTAGTAATATGTAACATGCCAGCTACACATTCGACCAGACTCGGGTCCGACTCGAATACGTATAAGCTGTATTATAATGGTCACTATCTAGATAATCCAGTAAATATAAATATCTATGCCTCAATCCACAATAAACAAAATACAACAAGAATGACCTACATGTGCTAATGTCGGCCGTCCAGTAACACACAAGCTCGAATAGACTCGAGAAAGAAATATGAGTCTATAAAAACTAGGCTACATCAGTAGATGAATCAATAATATAAATGAATAGCATAACTCTGGTAGAAATAATATAAGTATCTGGTACCAATGCCCACATGGCAAAGCAATCCAAATCAACAACTCTAGGCAGGCTCCACAACGGTCTATGTTGCAAAACTGGCAAGGGACCAGGTCCTTAGAGGGACGTAATAAGGTACAAGAAACAACATGCCAAAGTAAAACAGTATAATGCCACATACTCAAGGGTAAACTAATGTAACCATCTAAGTGATATGCACATGAGAACATCACTCGTACTCAGGCTGAAACCACTACAAGCTCTATGTCGGAGAGTCCATAACAACAAGTAATATCTCGTAGGGCCAGTAAATATGCCAAAGATCTGGGACAGAGTTTAAGGCACCTCCAGTAACATAGTATATATATATATATATATATATATAATCAGTCTATAGTATGGTGTATCTCTCCTCACCCAATATAACCTCATTTCTCATGTCCACGATGTCTCATGTCCATAACACGCAAGATCAGGATCTTTAGCTAGTACAACGAGTCATAATGATATATGTATATAATATGCAAGTCTTATATCACGAGTCCTGTAATCCTATACAGAATCACCATGAATACCTCAAGAAGGATTTTTTTCACATGAAATAGTATCAAGTGGCCTATGGTCTGACGTGCAAGGATACAAGCACATAAAATAGGATTGTGGTATTAACTCTCTAAGTGACGTTACTCGACTCCATGTATGGCGTCGACACCAAAATCTTGTTCGAACCCTAAGCAACGTCTCACGGTCCTAGGTTGAGCAGGCACATCACAAGAGTATATATATATATATATATATATATATATATATATATAAAGAAACAAAAGTAGATAATATAACAGGATCTACTGCAAGTTTGGCAAGGTACACTTGCCTGCTGTCTGTGGCTGCGATGATATATGTCCGACGTCCTCTGCTAGAAGAGTAGCAGATCTAAGATACCCTGTTAAATATATTCTAATCAATAATCACACCCGCTAACTACTCTAGGATAATACGAAAGATCGTTGCACAACCTCAACTTTCAGTTGACGTTCTTGTCCAATAATCCAATAGATACGTAGCATTGAACAACGTGCCAAGATATACGTGCCATGTCACTCTCAAAATATATTGTGAGGGTGTCTTACATTGACATAGCATACATACTTACATGTGTTTGGTAACACGTAGTGCTATATGTGTCACGCCCCGATCTCCCGCAGGCTATTTCGGCCGTCCCCGCTAGGCGGGAATCACCCTCGCCAGCGCTCCCGCAGGACGATCGCTTTGACCCATCCGGGCGTGATGCCGCACGAGCGTGATCCACGCCCGTGCAAGGCCATGGTTCATTGGCTAGCGGCAATATAGCGGAAGCATTGAAACACAAGTTGAAGTAAAGCAACTCTTTATTGATATAACCAAGTGTTACAGGCGGCGTATAGCCAAGATTATAAGTCGCTCAAGCCTTTCTCTGAAACAGTAAAAGCGTGCCAAGTGGCTACAATTGTGTAATGATTGCACAGGCGATGTTCAAGCGATGTTCACAACTTATGTCTTGTATATGTGCTTCTGTTCCGGATGCGCCGTTGCTTCGGAGTGATCTCCACACCTTAGCACGCATGAAGGAGGCATCCGCACCGAACGAGGTTCTCCCGCACCCTGCATATAAACTGGTGGATTATCAGTACATTGAATGCACTGGTGGGGAAGCCACTCGCCATCTCGACAAATCCAAACACGTAATACAGGTTCCATGCACAACTATTAAGTTGTCTTTCTAGTTGCCTTAGGATCAGTTTCATACAAATATTGAATAGCCTAACTCGTGTGGCAGTGCGCCGTATGACATGAGAGGAAACACGGCGAGACTTACCAACTTACCATCTCCTTCCTTGTCCGAGGCAAACATTGAGGCAAACATTGTTAATTCAAGCACGGGCAAGTATAAACATTCAGGGGGCATAGCATATGCAAACATGAGGGTCGTTTTGTATCATGATCGTTCAGGTGTTCAGTTATTTTTTGATGCAATGCAATGACTCGCATGCGGATAGCCGCTAAGCGAGGATGACTTATCTATATGAACGTTTGTCGCTGGCATAGCCATAAAGGACCGTTTAGTCTTGAACAAGGATGGAAATCAACAAAGATTCGTTATTGGTTGTAGACCATCCTATCCAGATGCGTGAGACTATCGTGAAGTTCCATCCGGATCAGAACGGTCCCAGTGCCCCAGTGACCGCCCGTAGAACAAGATCCGAAGATCACCTTTTTACAAGTTGTCTGCGACATGCAGGTCAGGGTCAGTTTTAATCCACAACTTGAATGATAATCCATAATTCATGATCTGAACGAGCGTTTGCTCCAAGTGCTGTGATTCGTTCGTTACATGACATGATTCTCGTTCAGATAATAAACTTGATATTATTATCATTCAGTTGTCACGTTATAGGATTCACGTTCAGTATTCATTACCCTGATGCGTGCCCCTGGTTCGGGGATTGCCTTGGAGACCCAACGGTCTCGGATACTTGCAGGTTCATTCAGGCACGGAACGACTACGTAGTAGTCTCCTGGGGTTTGGATGAAAACATGGCAATATTCAAGCAGGCAAGCATGCGTTTCTAAGGAACATAAGTAAACACGTTTGCTCGGACCCGAAGGTAAGCCGAGAGATGAAGCCGTTAGGGACTTAGCATGCGAGGGTCTGAATATAAGCAGTATTTCAATTTCCATGTTCTAGCATAAGCAAATACAAGTTGGGATTATTCCCTTAGCTAGGTGCGTTGGATTAATTAGCATACAGGGGGTGAATCACCTAGCGACTAGCATGAATATTCCAGATTTAATGTGTGCTGGCTAAGTAAAGACAAGTTCACCGTAGCCACCCACCTTAGCGATGATTCGCCTCGGTAGAGCGATACGTCAAGCGAGCCTCTGAAAGCTTTAGCTGGATTCCTGTAGGGACAAGTCTGGATATCCTTTGCTTCTCGTTTGAGGCAAAGCGGGTCGGGACAGTTACACTTTTATCGTTTGAGACGGTAGTCCGCTTGAGCGGAACGGGGTGTTACATCCTACCCAACTCAGAAAAAGTCTCGTCCTCGAGACTTACTGAGGACAAGCAGTAATCTAGGTTTGAGGCAATCCTAGACAAGTCGTTGTACTTGTTCATTTGGATATTCATTTGTACAAGCGTCGAAATCAGCATATCGCTTAGACTGGATCGTGCGCACTTTCGAAGGGCCCCTCTAGCGTGAACACGTCAACCAGCTTAGTGATAGCGAAGTCTTAGCACTCGAGTTTCACCTTTTCTTAAATCTTGGATGGTGCACTAGTTCAAGGCGTCCCTCGAATAGATGCATTCAACCAAACTTACAGTTAGTGAAATCGGACAAGCTACTAGCGATACTCTCAAGGGTTCGCACAGGTTGGCACAAAGGCCATTCGCAGTACAGCAACATACAAGCAAGCTTCTCATATCATTCAAAATGTATTTTGAAAGTATTTAGACTTATTGTTGGAATATCCCATCGAGGCATTGAGAGAGAGCGTGCACATAACCCACGAACGAGCTTTCGAAACAAAGATATCGAAATAAAGTCCAAAGGCGTAGAAGCCAGGCTCTGATACCATTATGTCATGCCCCGATCTCCTGCAGGCTATTTCGGCCATCCCCGCTAGGCGGGAATCACCCTCGCCAGTGCTCCCGCGGGACGATCGCTTTGACCCATCCGGGCGTGATGCCGCACAAGCGTGATCCACGCCCGTGCAAGGCCATGGTTCATTGGATGGCGGCAATATAGCGGAAGCATTGAAACACAAGTTGAAGTAAAGCAACTCTTTATTGATATAACCAAGTGTTACAGGCGGCGTATAGCAAAGATAATAAGTCGCTCAAGCCTCTCTCTGAAACAGTAAAAGCATGCCAAGTGGATACAATTATGGAATGATTGCACAGGCGATGTTCAGGCGATGTTCACAACTTATGTCTTGTATATGTACTTCTATTCCGGACGTGTCGTTCCTTCGGAGTGATCTCCACACCTTAGCACGCACGAAGGAGGCATCCGCACCGAACGAGGTTCTTCCGCACCCTGCATACAAACTGGTGGATTATCAGTACATTGAATGCACTGGTGGGGAAGCTACTCGCCCGCTCGACAAATCCAAACACGTAATACAGGTTCCGTGCACAACTATTAAGTTGTCTTTCTAGTTGCCTTAGGATCAGTTTCATGCAAATATTGAATAGCCTAACTCGTGTGGTAGTGCGCCGTGCGACATGAGAAGAAGCACGGCGAGACTTACCAACTTACCATCTCTTTCCCTGTCCAAGGCAAACATTGAGGCAAACATTGTTAATTCAAGCACGAACAAGTATAAACATTCAGGGGGCATAGCATATGCAAACATGAGGGTCATTTTGTATCATGATCGTTCAGGTGTTCAGTTATTTTTTTGATGCAATGCAATGACTCGCATGCGGATAGCTGCTAAGCGAGGATGACTTATCTATATGAACGTTTGTCGCTGACATAGCCATAAAGGACCGTTTAGTCTTGAACAAGGATGGAAAACAACAAAGATTCGTTGTTGGTTGCAGACCATCCTGTCCAGATGCGTGAGACTATCGTGAAGTTCCATCCGGATCGGAACGGTCCCAGTGCCCCAGTGACTGCCCGTGGAACAAGATCCGAAGATCACCTTTTTACAAGTTGTCCGCGACATGCAGGTCAGGGTTAGTTTCAATCCACAACTTGAATGATAATCCATGATTCATGATCTGAACGAGCGTTTGCTCCAAGAGCTACGATTCATTCGTTAAATAACGTGATTCTCGTTCAGATAATAAACTTGATGTGATTATCATTCAGTTGTCACATTATAGGATTCACGTTCAGTATTCATTACCCTGATGCGTGCTCCTGGTTCGTGGATTGCCTTGGAGACCCAACGGTCCCGGATACTTACAGGTTCATTCAGGCACGGAACGACTACGTAGTAGTCTTCCGGGGTTTGGATGAAAACATGGCAACATTCAAGTAGTCAAGCATGCGTTTCTAAGGAACATAAGTAAACACGTTTGCTCGGACCCGAAGGTAAGCCGAGAGATGAAGCCGTTAGGGACTTAGCATGCGAGGGTCTGAATATAAGCAGTATTTCAATTTTTATGTTCTAGCATAAGCAAATACAAGTTGGAATTATTCCCTTAGCTAGGTGCGTTGGATTTATTAGCATGCAGGGGGTGAATCACCTAGCGACTAGCATGAATATTCCAGATTTAATGTGTGCTGGCTAAGCAAAGACAAGTTCACCGTAGCCACCCACCTTAGCGATGATTCGCCTCGGTAGAGTGATACGTCAAGCGAGCCTCTGAAAGCTTTAGCTGGATTCCTGTAGGGACAAGTCTGGATATCCTTTGCTTCTCGTTTGAGACAAAGCGGGTCGGGACAGTTGCACTTTTGCCGTTTGAGACGGCAGTCCGCTTGAGCAGAACGGGGTGTTACAATATGTATGTAGGAACGTATCGAAGAAACCATTTGTAAAACCTTGACATCATGCTTGTGTAATAGGGTAGGAAGAAACCATTTGTACATAGGAAGATCATGTCCAAAACTAAATACTTGAAGTGATTTACAATTGGTTATGTTGTGAACACGTAGGAAGAAACCATTTATAAAACGAAGCGACGTTCAGGAAGAAACCATACCTGAAAGAGGGTGGTCGAGCCCGCATGTGTAGGCGCAGATGGCGGCAGTTGCAGCGCGCGGGTGGCAGCACAGGTGGCCGAGGGCGGCTTATAGCGGCTGTGCAGGCCGGCGGCGAGGTCAGGGTGAAGGTGATGGTGGCGGTGGTGTTGATGGTGATGGTGGCGGTGGTGTTGTTTTAGGGTTAGGGTTATAATAAATATGTATATATATATATGAGAGAGAGGGAGCGGTTACTCGTAGGAGGGGAAGCCGAACGGGCTTGGGTCAAGGGGTAGAATTTAGGTTTTTGTTTTGTTTTGATGTTATTTTATTTGTTTTATTTTATCTCTTTCTTTTCCTTTTATGTTAAAAATACTATATATATATATATATAAATATATATAGGTGATGAAAATATATTTGTACTCTAATAAATTTTAGAAAAATTCCTAAAACTTTATAATAATAATTTTCATCAGAATGTATTTTTTAAATCATTTTAATTACTAAATATTACCAATTATTTATATAAGTTAAAAATTAAAGAATTATATATATATATATATATATATATATATATATATATATATATATATATATATATATATATATATATAAATTATCTAAAATAACCAAAAAAAAATCCTATATTTAAAATTAAAAATACTAAACATAATAAAAAAAAATTGAGGGAGTTTACAGTTGGACTCTACTATACGAAGACCCAATTTTTTTGGAGTACTAGCACCTCTTCCCGCCAAAAATGTCTTGTATACTGTATTGATTAATATGGTGAGAAAATTATTTATAGATTTGAAAGATTTGTAATTGTTTACAAACTAACCTATTTTTTTTCGTGTCATAACAGGCTAAAAAGGTAAAGCATTTGGGAAAGTGTCTTCGCGCTCGTAAGGACAAAAACTACAAAGAAATCAGTGAAGAGATGGAAACATCGACAGCTCTATTACCGAATTTGACTTCATCATTTCTAGGGAGCAGCGTACGAAAAGAATGATACATATTTTGGTTGTAGTAGCTTTCGTTATGAAACTTTTTGGGGATATTGTAACTTTTGTTATGAAACTTCTGAACTATGAGACTTTGTCGGTATGAAACTTATGTAATATTTGGATATGAAACTGTCACGACCCGTACCCAAAAAATCGGACATGAGTCGTGGGTACGTTCAGCCTACGCTGCAGCATCGGCGGTAGAACACTGTCTAGGTCTACTATATAGCTAACAATCTCACACAACAATATAAGTACCTATCAAGATCTCAACTCCAAACGGAGGAGCAATATGATAATGATAACACAAGTACTCAATCACAAATCTAAGCACGATAAGATAACACAAAAATCTAACAACTACAAAGTCCACACAACAACTACTACTAAAGACAACAACAACAATAATAATAATACAATAATATCCAGAATCAAGTATAATACAAGTCTCAAACCAAAAGCCGGGGACAAATCCGGTACCAAAAGCTAATAAAATACAACAACTGAGGTCCTAGTGATCCCAGCTACCAACCCGAAAATTACTCCTAAACTAGGGGGTCCATGTCTACACCATCGACAGGCTGGAGCCATAAAATGTCAGACACCAATCATCAGGATCATCTGAGAAAAATATATCCAGTCAGGATTGGAGCAAGTACACCTCTAACAACAGTTCCAGTTAAATGATAAATACTATAAAACAGTTGTAGCAAGTAGCAAGGTGAAGAAAATGAAGTATGAAACAAGAAAATATATATGAATGTATGTCAACTGGTACATAAAGGTAAAGATGCATGAAAATCAGAAGCAAGATAATAATGACTGTAAGATATAAGAAATCTAAACTAAGAGCAAGTATGTGCACAAGAACGTGTAGTGAGTCCAGCAAGAGTAATGTAATGAGTCAAGTCCAAAAAGTATAAGTGAGACCAGTCAAGAATGCAAGTGAGTCCAGACTAGAAAGAATGAACTCATATCTTTGAAATACCTATTTTGACATATAAACGACTAGGGGTAAGTACGGCTCACCGCACACTGGGTGTGCGGCTGCTATCATTCCAGATTAGACACGAGGGGGTGATTCCAGTAATTCCAGTTGGAAATATTTACATGTCTACTCGAGTATTTTCCTGCCCCAACTAGTACAAGTGAATCCAAGACCCGACACATAAATCAAGTATGAGTCCAGCCAGAAATATGAGTGATGCCTGTAGTAAGTCACGATGTGATGCTAGTAGGTGATTCCAGAATAAAGGCCAGAAACATGAAATATATGTATCACAAGTAAATGAATCCAAAAATACTAGTCCGTGTCGTGCCAAAAAATTTAGAGAATACTAGACTAGAAGCTGAATCATAATAATCATCAGATAATGGAAACTAACAGAGAATGTACTCGCATGATGTCCTGAGCAACTGACGATCCGAACTGACATCGCAAGGACCTATAACGAAAAGCAAGATTAAACAGAGTTTTAAAGAGTTAAACAGATATAAAATAGCTAAAAATAAGCTTCTAAGGTCGTTCTAGGTCAAACGGATCAAAACGGTAAAATTTGGGTCAAAAGTTAACTCTTGGTCCAAAAAGTCAAATCTAGGTCAAAAGTTGACTTTGGCGATCAACCGGGTCAATTACGGTCAACTCTAGGTCAAACTAGGGTGCCCCTAAATTCTAGGTTAAAACTAGGTCATTAAGCTAATAAACCCTCAAACTCGCCTTCTTGAGATACCGGGATACCCTCGGTATCCGATATCTCAACCTACGCGATACGCCCCGTCTATACCCTCTAAAATATATACTAGCACGTATATATATATATATATATATATATATAAGTATCTCTCTCTCTATATATATATATATATATATATATATATATATATATATATATATATATATATAAGTATCTCTAACCTTAATCCTAGGCTAAAACTCAATACCTCGCCCTGATGCCCAATACCTTGAGTATCTCAAGGTATTGAGATACTCAAGCCTTACCCCTCACTAACACTAGCTAACTAACTATATATATATATATATATATATATATATATATATATATATATATATATATATATATATATATATAACTTAGTATTATGCTATACCTCAATACCTTCGATACCCCTATACCTCAATACCTTCGCTGCGCTGTTGTGCTTGCTCGTGCTGCTGCAGCATTCTGTTGCTGCTGCAGCATTCTGCTGCTGCTACTACTGCACGCAGCTGCTACTGCCGCTGCTGCCGCGGCGTGCTACGCTAGCTGCGAGCGCTGCTATTGCCATATTCTGCTGCTGCAGCTGTAGCTAGCTGCAGCGGATACGCGCTGCGCTGATCCCATTTTGCTGCTAGCAGCTGCTGCTCCCCCATCTGCTGCTAGCTGATGCCTCTCTTCCAATCTGCCTCCCTCTCTCCCTCATACTCTATCTAATAGACACCACACAAACAGATACATATATATACACAAACAAATATATTCACATATATATATATATATATACACACACCTATGTATATATATATATATATATATATATATATATATATATATATATATATATATATATAAATACACACACACATACATGTATATATATACACACACACAAATATATATATATATATATATATATATATACATACACACACACTCATACATATATAAATATATACAAACACACTCACATATATATACAAACACACACACTCACACACACACACACACACACACACACACATATATATATATATATATATATACACACACACACACACACACACTTATACACATACACAAACACCAACACACACACTCGACCATACTCACCCCCACACACAAAAACACATATATATATAAATATAAACTCGTAAACTATAATACACACTCCCCGAGGCTAAACAAACCCATGCGTAAGCCCAAAACCTAGAAACCAAGTCGAAATGGCCATTCGGTCATTTTGACGAACACGTGGAGTACGGTTCACGATACCTCGTGAAACGTACACCAAACCTACTCGGAATCAACATAAAATTTATTCACGAGTTCTAATCGATGTCTAGAACCTATAAAAAATGCTAACTCTCCAATTCTAGGTCCGTGGCAAAAATGCGCACGCATGTGGAACCTACGACGACGAAAAAACTCCTAAATCGTCCGAAATGCCCAAATCTCCGCGACATGATCTCATGTGTCCGAACGGGGACACGTATTTATCCTCAAGACACCCAAGCATGTCTATTTAGGTCCGTCTAACCTAGGGCAACATCAAAAATTGGGCCAATCTCGGATTTCACCCAAAATTGACATAAAACTATATGCCAAAGTCTCCAAACACATCCAAACAAGCTCCAACTTTCTCCCATGGATAGTCCTAAGGTCTAGGAATATTCTAAACTACTAATAACACTATATTAGAGTAATCAAATAGGGAAAAATTAGGGTTTACCTCTTGAGAGTTGGAATCCCAAGACCAAAGTCTCCAAAAATCTCCAAATTTATCACACCAAGCTTCCAAGCCTCCAACCCAAGCTCCAACACTAAGTCTAGGCTCTACACACCTAGGTTAGGGAAAAAATAGAGAGTTAGGTTTTACAGTTAAGAGGGAAATGGACGAAATAAGAGAAAGAATGGCGAAAACTTACTTGGATTGGAGAAAATTAGAAGAAGAAAGAAGAAAAGAGTGGAAAGAAGAGTGAAGAAGAAGAAGAAGAAGAATGGAATAAAATGAGGGAGAATGCTGGTTATTTTCGGCTAAGTATAGAAATAGGTTAGGTTTTGGGTTTTATTAGGTACAAAGACCAAAATGTCCTCCAATTTAAGTCATCATAATTGGGGTTTGGATTTCCAAATGCACTCAAATTAATTTCTAATCACTCCAACTAACTAATAAAAATATAAATAACTATTCTAAGCCAATAAATGAGTCTGACAAGGGTGTTGGTTGGGTCTGACATGGGTCCACTAGGATTTAACATGGGTCCAAGCTAGCCAAAATCCTAAAATAACTAATAAAAATAAATACAACCAACTAATTAAATATTAATATAAATTTTTTTGATAAATGCACAATTAACCAAATTAAAAAAAAATACCCTGCTTTGGAAATGGGGTAGTGACAAGCCTATCCATCTTAGAAAATTTGTCCTCGAAATTTAAATTAGATCGCACTTCTTCTAGGTCAAACCCCCAACAATCACAGTCAAGAAATTTTACCTATACAACATGTAAGATCATGGTCCTACTGGTCGTGTTATCACAGTCTCAATCAGGGTTACTATACTATCTAACACAATACAAAGAAAAGTCTAACATGTACTAATAAAGCATACCACAAGTAATAGAAAAAGGACAGGAAGAAGAACAAAAGAGATAGACCTGCTAACCCGACACCCGTAACATCGGCCTCCTCGACCGTCAACGCATAAGTCCTGCCCTTCTGGGGTATCTCTCTCTACTGGTGCGGGGCATGATGCTGTGCCACATATGGCCTAGCTCCAAATCTTCGATCCTTTGCTCCACCAAATGGAGGTGCGGTGGGGCAATCTCGCATCTGGTGAGCAGCGGATCCACATAACAAACACACCTTCAGCCTCCTCCTACAAACATCCCAAGTGTGTCCTGTCTTCCTGTAGTAAGCACAAGTGGGCACTCTCTGATCTTGACCCTACTGCGCTGTCTTCTGCCCATAGGGACGCTTAGCCGGTCCCGCACTACCACTCGCACTATCTGAATCATCCCTGCCTCTCTTGAACTTGAGCTCCAAGTCATCCTTTGCCCTCTGAGCGTCCCCTACGATCTGCTCGAAAGTTGTCTCGCAGTCACTCCTAGTCAAAAACTTGACTGCCATGACCAAGCCCTTACGAAACTTCCTCACCTTGGTTGCCCCACTCAAGCCCTCTACAAATCTGTCCAGACCGCAGAACTCCGCTGCGTACTCGTCCACCATCATGCTCCCCTCGATGAGGGCCTCGAACTGGCTCTCCAAGGTACTGAGCGCCACATCTGGAAAAAACTTCTTCTTAAAAAGCCTCTTGAAAACCTCCCAAGTAAGCCATGGTGCCACGATCCTCGTATCAGTACGATACCATATCAAAGCGAGGTCGAACATCTGACTGCCCGCTGCCTCTATCTACAAGCTGTCTGGAATCTGTGCCAGCCGAAAAATCCCCTCAATATGTTATATCCAGTCATCCACATACAGGATCTCTTCTGTACCTCAAAACTCCTTGGGCTGCATCTTCTGGAAGTCAATGATGCTGCCCGGCCTCGGATGCTGAGTCTGATCTGCTTGTGGCTGGATCTGAGCCACTCTGTCCACTGCCGTCATGGCCACCTGGTGGGCATTCTCAATGCCCAGCCTCATCACATCCACCTGGCGGTGCTGCATGTCCATCATCTCCCTGAAGAATACAAATAACTGCGTGGCGTCTACTGGTTCAGGAGGTGGTGGAGGAGGTACCACCGGAATGACTGGGTAGTCCTCGGATCGACATGTGGAGGAGGATTCTCGAAAGAAATAGATGCTCCCTCAACCGCATGAGTGATGAGTGAAGCGGTAGCAGCTGCCTGAATACGAGCTGGACGAGAGATATCAGACATCTCGGTGGTAACTGCTGGGGCGGTATGATGGGATCGTGTCTTCGGAGGCATCCTGGACACAGATCAAAAGAAGTCAATACGGCGTAAGATACGATATCATCAAGGAAGGACAGTGATATTTCAAAAGAAGAAATTTTAGAATAATTAGAATATATTAAAATTGTTCCTAGTCGTGATTGAGTACACTCTCATCCTAGATCCTATATCCTAGAGCAGGCTCGTAGCAGTACAACTAAATCGTTGTACTACCACGACATCGTACTAATTGCGAATTGAGACCTGCGTGGGCCACCACCAAAAACGTATCACGACCCGTGTCACGCCCCAGTCCCAAAAATACGTAGGACTAGGACACGTAAGCATGCCAGCCACATGGATATGGCAACTCCAATATATGGAAACCAAATCCACACGTACGCTGTATTATGAATATCAAATCCACAAGTGGTATAAAACATACGTCACAAGTCACAGGGTATAATCTAAATCTTATCCACGAAAATCAAATATAAATAAATAACCAGTATCTATGAAACTAGATCTCAATATGAAGTATCTAAGGATGATAGTTGGATGGAAATAAATCCACTACCAACTCGAATATAAGAGCAAATACAATATGGGTACAACACAATAAACACAATATAAGAATACCAGCTATCCATCACGGGCTCGAAGAGAAGACGTCCTCGAAACATAACTAACCATCTGAATCTGCGCTCCTACGAATACTCAAGAACAGATACACCTGGCAGGGGACTAGGTCCTCAGAGGGACATAACAAGATACTTAAACGCATGCCAATAAACTACTGAAATAAATATCCAAAGGGGTCGCCTAACCGTCTAAGTGAATGCAGTTAAGAACAACTTTCCCAAGGCGTGGGCTATCTGGCTAAAATGGGATTGGCATGGTTCTCTTGGAGATCCAGGGGCCTACAAAGGCACGTCGTCTTTCGAACACCGGAGGCCCGCCTGATAATAATATAATATATAGTGGTCATCATGACCGCGCATCTCCGGCAGAGCGTACGGGTTACACAAGGAAAGTGCAACGGAGCCCACACGTCTTACTTGTTGTTTTTTCCACCCCATGCTCTAAGCATGTCACATCCATGACACGATAACACCTCTAATAACTGCCAAGTCTACTAGCATGCAAAGTTTCTAACAGCAGTTATTTCTTACGTACGGTCCACACGTACAGGAGGCCAAACCCTGCACGCAAGTCCGTGATCTATATGAGACTCACAACTTGTGTAACAACTGTGTCACGGCCAATGAACCTAATGATGCTACATGATAATGGGGTAGTCTCATAAACAAGGTCAATGCAAATACATAAATAAAATATATCGCGACGATACCGTCACGCACATTTTATATAACAGTTAAAATATATGAACTAAAGACAGAAAATAAAGATGCATGCAACATATGGAATATAAATAACAGTAGAATGGCAAGGTATACTTGCCGGGCAAGGAAGCTGCAATGTACCAATAATCTGCTCCAGAAATCGCGCAGAACAAATCCAATATCCTATGTACATATAATATAATGCAATAAAATCATTAGTCATTACACTAGCACATACACAACCATATTTACACTGGACTCAGGGGGTATACTAGGGGTAACACTAGTCATCTAACACGGTCAATTACGCGTTGAATTACGCGGGTGTCGCGTCCTCAAGTACTGTACAAAATTAGACAATCAACTGACAGGTGTCTATGTCAGTACGTTAATGTACGCAAGGCAGACAAATTTACAAGTTCTTAGGGTCAACATGGTCAAGGTAAGTATGGGATAGTCCACGGTGTCTGTAAAACCCCTTCCTAGAAATCGTATAAACCCTTTTATTTATTAATTATTAATTAAATTGTAGTAATTAGGTCTAAATAGAAGGAATAGATTTTTAATAATTTTTATGTTAGGTGTTCGAGCACTTAGATGACTTGTGGGACCTTCAGAAATTTTTCGAAATTTATTCCATGTAGGAGACCCCTTGAGCAGTTGCTAGCCTAATGCTGTGTATTATTCTAATCTAAATTTTTTTTCTATGAGTATATATATTATATATATATAAAAATATATGTATATGCATATATTAATAGGAAAAGAAAAGATTAAGAAAATATTAAGAAAAGAAATTATTAAATAAGATCTAATAATAATAATAGTAATAATAGCAACTTTAGTAACCTTAGCAAATTGCTAATACTATTCAACAGCAACTTTAGTAACCTTAGCAATTTGCTAATACTATTCAACAGCAACTTTAGTAACCTTAGTAATAATAGCAATACTATTCCAACAGTGACTTTAGTAACCTTCAGCAAATATGCAAACGAGACCCGCCCCTATACTCCTAAGCCGACCCTTTACCCGCCTCCAACCCTCTCTCTACATATCTTAATATATAGCATATATATATATATAATAAACTCTCCAAAACCCTAACTTAAATTCCCAGATTTCCTCTTCCCATCTATAGCCGTCACCACAGCCAGAGAAGCCTCCCCAAGCCATCCAACCATCCCGTCGACGCCGACATCGCGAACTGCAGTCTCCCACTCGAGGCACCTTCGCTCCGGCACGAATTTCCGTTGACTCGCTCGACCAAACGCTGATCCGTTTTCATAGGTATGATCTTCCCTCAACCCTCTCCAGTATTTGTTTTATAGTCAACCTCGGAAAATGTGTGCCCCTAGGTGTAAATCAGCGTCCAAAATGGACGGACAGGCAGAATTCTGCAATCGCAGAATTCCAGATTGACCACCCGTATTGTCGAGTTCGTATCTCCCACCACGGAGATCCGAATCCGATGATTCTTTTTGATACCTGTAGAATACATGATCTAGTTTATTTTCTGTATAATAACCCTAGGCTAATAGTTGCTGTGGACATAGTTATGCTCGTCACAAAACCGTGCGCACCCACTTTTTCCGGTTTTCCAAAAGTTGGAGAACGGAGCGCGCCCCGCCAAACGGGACCGCCCCGCCGTGTGCCAAGTGTACCAAATGGTGCACACAGCATAACGGGACACGTGAAAATTCGTGGGGACTGATTCGGAAGCGTGTGCGCGCCGAAATCAGACCGTATCCGCGGACACATTTCGTGTCGCCACTTTTGTGGAACTCGCGAGTATTTTGTGCACGATTGTCAGATTGCGATGAAACTTGCGACACTGGACTCGTGGTAATGCGCTGGTCCTGTGACCCAATTTTCACGCATTTCTGAGACGGTTGACCAGATCGCCAATTGGCGGGTCCCACAGTTGACTTTTTGGACCAAATTTTGTTCGGCTCATCGGAATCCACATTTGGACATACCGTTGGGTTCGTATTGACATCTAGATTTGTTTGACCTATAGTTTGTCCCATTTAGAGACTGTTACCCTTGGCACGCTTTTCGGTGCAAAGTGGGCCACACGTGGACCCTACTTTTACCCGAAATTACGGTTTTGCCCCTGTGTCCAAATTGGACGAAAGGGATGTGCTTTTTAGCTATTTTGCTCATTCCGGAAACGTTGGTGATGTTTATTTCAGCATCCGGAGACGTTTGTTCGGAGTCCTTATTTCCAGGTTCAGTGTTCTTGACATTTGGGCGCGTACACTTTACAGATTCTTGCCAGGCAAGTATACCTTGCCATTGTACTGTTTTTACATTCCATATTAGGCATGCATGTTTATTTTCTGCTTATTTAGTTCATTTTTTTTAACTGTTATATAAACTGCGCGTCCAAGGAAACTTGGGTGCAACGACGGTGTCGTCGTACTATGTTTTTACTTATGTATATGCATTGGACCTACTTTATGAGACTACCCCATTTTCATGAGGCATTTATGTTTCATTGGCCATGACACTATTTCTTACACGAGTGTGAGTCACATGTAGGACACGGACTTGCGTACTCGGCTGGCCCCCGGTACGTATAGGTCGTGCGACGGATAGGGATAACTGCCAATAGAAACTTTGCATGCTAGTAGACCTGGCGGTTATTAGAGGTTTATCGTGTCATGGACATGACATGCTTAGAGCATGGGGTGGGGAGAACAACAAGTACCGCATTTGAGCTCCTTTACACTTTTTCTGTGACGCCCGGATTCTCCGCTGGAGATACGGGTGGTGATGACCCATATATATATACATTGGCGGGCCTCCGCCGTTCAAAAGACGACGTGCCTTTGGGCCCCTGGATCTTCAAAAGAGAACCATGCCAAATCCCAGTTTTTAGCCAGATAGCTCACTTGTGGGGAAAGGTGTTCTTAACTGCATTCACTTAGACGGTTAGGCGACCCAATGGATGTTCATTTTTCAGTACTTTATTGGCATGTGCTTTTTGTATCTTGTTACGTCCCTCTGAGGACCTGGTCCCTTCCAGATATAGGTGAGCAGGAGTACCCGCAGGAGTATGGACCTGGACCTGATGCTACCTATCAGCCTGAGGAGATCTTACCTTCTGATTATATGTGATTCATTGCAGCTGTTTAGAGATTTTAGTTGCTATTCTTTTCTAGACATTTATTCTTATATTAGAGTTTATTCTCTTCTCTCTTTAGTAGTTTATTATAGTCGATTTGCAGTGGATTTGTTTCCACCCGACTATTGCACTTTGAGATTACTATTTGAGACTACTTCTTTGATATTCATTTATTGATTTCCATTATTCTATTATTTGTGTTGTGGATGAGATATAGAACTGCGTGTGACTTGTTGTGACATATATTTACCACTTTGGATTGGATATTCATGTACAGCGTACGTGTGTATATGGTTTCCATATATTGGAGTTCGTATACATACGGCTGGCGTGTTACGTATTCCTAGTCCTACGTATTTTGGGACTGGGGCGTGACATGTTTTTGTGGTGGCCCATGCAGGTCAAGAATATATTGTCTCGGTTACGTAACTGTACCGAACAAGCCTGCGTAATAGGAATAGAGTATAAGGATCTCATCCACGCTTGATTGAAATTCATCCTTCCGATTTAATACTTGCATCCTGTTTGATTCCTGTACTTTTCTAATCGTTTCGTACATCAACTGCAGAGAGATGGATTTGCAGAATGGATGTACTGCCGCTGATGGCGACGTAACTTCTGGAGTCAATGGTCAGACTCAAGGAGGGACCCCAACGATTCCTAGGCTTCCGGGGCCAGATGGACAGACTCATACCCCAGTTCCATCTGATCTTCCCGCTTCACCTATTGGGAACCTTCCACCTGTCCCAGTACCGCAAGATGGCCAAGCGCAGATGTTCCAATTCTTTCAGATGATGATACAGGAACAAAGGCAGCAGGCAGCCGAGCAGAGGCAACAGGCAGCCGAACAGAGACAAGAATTTATGGCAGCACTGGAGAGGATGGCTGCACATGCTACTGTACCAGCCCAAACACTAGCTCCAGTACCTCGAGCTAAGGTTGGATCAGTAAAGGATTTTTTTTCAGATGGGTGCAAGGCAGTACAAGGGCACTGAGAGCCCGGAGGAGACTACCAGCTGGATCACTCACACACAGAAGCTACTGGAGGCATCGCAGTTACCTACGGACCTATGGATGACGGGTGTACGGACGCTTCTAGATGGTAATGCCCATCACTGGTGGGAATCCATGGAGCGCCAGTTGGGTACTTACCAGACATGGGAGCAGTTCTTGGAGTGCTTCGAGGGAAAGTACTTTCCGGACACTGTCAGGGACACCTTGTATGATCAGTTTCTTCACTTGGAGCAAGGGAACCGAACCGTGGACGAGTATGATGCTGAGTTTAGTCGACTCAGCAAATATGGCGCTGCTTTGATACCAAATGACTTGGCTAAGGCTAAGAGATTTCATCGAGGACTGACCCAGGAGCTACAACATTATACAAGCTCGCAGTCCCGAGTCTCTTACGCTGAGCTACTGACAGAGGCCAGATTTCAGGAAACCATTAGCAGAGGAAGGGGAGCTCAGCTGAGGACACAACAAGGATCAGCAAGGATACAGCAGGGACCAGCCAGGACACAACAGGGAGGACCTATCAGACGCCCCTTGGCACAACAGCATCAGCAACACCGAGCAGGACCGTACCGGATTCCGGAAAAACCCCAAAGTAATTATTGTGGGAGGATCGGACATGTTGAGAGAGATTGTCGGACCCGCTTGGGTCAGTGTAGGAGATGTGGCTCTGGACAGCACATGGTGAAAGACTGCCCCATGCAGCAGGCACTTCCGCCGCCAGTTCAGAGATTAGCGCTTCCAGCACCGAAGCCAGCACAGCAGATGACTGGACCGGGAGCACCTCGACCCCCAGCAGCAGGAGGATTTCAGAGAGGACCACCGCTACCCACTCAGGAGGAGCAGTATATGAGGACTGGACATGGACAGCCGCAGAGGAACGGGCGAGCTTTTGCATTGGAGGTAGATGACCTAGATCATGAGGTGGATGTCATAGCAGGTATTACCCTTGCTTTTACTTTTCCTGCTGTGACATTATTTGATACGGGAGCCACCCACTCATTCATATCATCTAGTTTTATTGCCAAACACAATATTGCTTCTACACCATTATCTAGTTGTGTTAGAATTCTTACCGGAGGAGGAGTTGTACCAGTTAGTCGAGTTTGTAGATCGGGCCCTATAGTGATTCGTGGCAGAGAGATGAATGCCCAACTCTTAGTCCTTCCTATGCCGTCTTTTGATATTGTGCTTGGAATGGACTGGCTGAGCAAGAACCACGCTTTCTTCGATTGCTTTGGAGGAAGCATTCTTTTTAAGGTACCAGGCCAGCCTGAACTTGAGTTTGCCCGAGGATCCACAGAAATCCTTGATGGTATGCAGCTCGCAATGGACGATGTTGTCTATCACCCTATTATTTCAGAATTTCTAGACGTCTTTCCAGAGGATTTGCCAGGACTACCCCCAGACCGAGAAGTAGAGTTTTCAATTGAACTAGTACCCGGAGCAGCACCTATAGCATCGCATGTTTACAGACTGGCGAAGAAGGAGATGGACGAGCTGAAGGCACAGTTAAAAGAGCTAGAAGAGAAAGGTTTCATCCGACCGAGTGCATCACCCTGGGGAGCACCAGTGTTGTTTGTACCCAAGAAGGATGGGTCAGTGCGTATGTGCATTGATTACAGGGCCTTGAATGCCGTGACAGTGAAGAACAAATATCCATTGCCACGCATTGATGACCTGTTTGATCAACTCAGTGGAGCTAAGGTATTCTCGAAGATAGATTTGAGATCGGGATATCACCAAGTGAAGGTACGGAAGCAGGACATTCCGAAGACCGCATTCAGAACAAGATATGGACACTACGAGTTTTTGGTCATGCCATTTGGATTGACCAATGCTCCAGCGATCTTCATGGACTTGATGAATCGAGTCTTCCACCAGTACTTGGACCAGTTCGTGGTCGTCTTCATAGATGATATACTTGTCTATTCGAAGAGCCACGAGGAGCACGAGGAGCACCCGCGGATTGTTCTAGAGACTTTGAGGAGAGAGCAGTTATATGCTAAACTTAGCAAATGTGAGTTCTTCTTGGACAGAGTTTCATTTCTTGGACATGTTGTTACAGGAGATGGCATTTCTGTTGATCCAGAGAAGATCTCAGCAGTTGAGACATGGCCTGTTCCTAAATCAGCAGCAGAGGTGAGGAGTTTCCTTGGACTTGCGGGATATTACCGACGGTTCATGGAAAACTTCTCAAGGATAGCGGCACCTATGACTCGTCTGACTTGTAAAGATCAGGAATTTATATGGACTGACGAGTGTCAAGCAGCCTTTGAAGAGTTGAAGAAGCGACTGACTACAGCACCAGTATTGGCGATTCCGTCAGGATCAGGAGGATATGTGATCTACAGTGACGCATCAGGGAAAGGCTTGGGATGCGTATTGATGCAGCATGGCAAGGTGATTGCATATGCATCTAGGCAGTTACGAGTGCATGAGAAGAATTATCCAACTCATGACTTGGAACTTGCCGCCGTTGTATTTGCTCTGAAGCTATGGAGACATTACTTATATGGGGAACGAGTGGAAATCTATACAGACCACAAAAGCCTCAAGTACGTCTTCACGCAGAAGGAGTTAAATATGAGGCAACGTCGATGGCTCGAGTTGATGAAAGATTTCGAGATAGAGCTTCATTATCATCCAGGCAAGGCTAACGTGGTAGCAGACGCGTTAAGCCGGAAGCCAGCAGTTTACTTCTTGACAGCACAGAGGGAACTTTTGGAGGACTTGCAAGAGCTTGGCATTGAAGTGATACTACCCGGAGCAGATGGGACACTAGCCAACTTGCAAGTACAATCATCATTGGTAGAGAGGATTAAGGCAGCTTTGCCTACAGATGCCAGATTCAGGAGACTAAAAGAAAGGACAGAGGCCGGAGAACAGACCGGATTGCGCATTCATGAGGATGGGACATTACGATGTGGTGATCGTCTTTATGTTCCAAATGGAGAGATTCGACAGGAGCTGATGGCAGAGGCTCATAGTTCGATCTATTCTATTCATCCTGGAGGCACCAAGATGTATCGTGACTTACGACAGTTTTTTTGGTGGCATGGGATGAAGAGAGAGATAGCTCGCTTTGTAGCTAAATGTCTGGTATGTCAACAAGTGAAGGCGGAGCATCAGAGGACAGCAGGATTATTGCAACCACTTCCGATTCCAGAGTGGAAGTGGGAGCACATCACTATGGACTTCGTCACGGGTTTTCCCAATAGTCCAAGTGGGAGAGATGCAGTGTGGGTAATAGTGGACCGACTCACCAAGTCAGCCCATTTTATACCTTTCCGAGTGGGTCAGTCTACAGAAGCTTTAGCTGATTTATATATGAGACAGATTGTGAGATTGTACGGCATACCAGTCAGTATTGTATCGGACAGAGATTCGCGCTTCACATCGCACTTTTGGAGAAGCATGCAAGAGAGTCTTGGTACTCGTCTGAAATTCAGTACATCTTACCACCCGCAGACAGATGGGCAGTCGGAGCGTACTATTCAGACCTTGGAGGACATGTTGAGGGCTTGCATGTTAGACTTCGGAGGATCATGGGAGGACCACCTACATCTTGTAGAGTTTTCTTACAACAATAGCTATCAAGCGAGTATTCAGATGGCTCCGTTTGAAGCATTGTATGGAAGAAAATGTAGGTCTCCTGTGTGTTGGAGTGACGTGGGAGAACGTCAGATTCTGGGACCCGAGTTGGTGGTCAACACTGTAGAGACAGTCAAGAAGATTCCGGGACACTTGCGAGCAGCGCAAGACAGGCAGAAGCAGTGAGCAGACCTTCACCGTCGTCCCTTGGAGTTCAAAGAGGGCGATCACGTCTTCTTGAGGATATCACCGACCAGAGGCACCATCCGATTCGGAGGGCGCGGCAAGTTGAGTCCAAGGTATATTGGACCATTTGACGTGCTCGAGAGAATTGGCGAGGTGGCATATCGACTTGCGCTACCACCTTCACTGGAGGGAGTACATGACGTATTCCATGTGTCGCAGCTCAGGCGATATGTGGCAGACAGCAGTCATGTTCTCGACCATTCGGAGATCACCATTGGGCCGAGCTTGTCTTACCAAGAGAAACCCGTGGGAATCCTTGATCGTCGAGAGAAGGTATTGAGGAACCAGTCTATTCCCTTGGTTCGCGTAGCATGGAGGCATGGCGCACCAGGAGAATCAACTTGGGAGCGCGAGGACGACATGCGCAAGCGTTTTTCGAACCTATTCGCAGACCAAGGTATGAATTTACATTGTTAATTTATATCTTATACCAATCCTTGCATTCTATCGTGGCTTAATTTTAATTTCGAGGACAAAATTTTTACAAGTTGGGTAGAATGTAAAACCCCTTCCTAGAAATCGTATAAACCCTTTTATTTATTAATTGTTAATTAAATTGTAGTAATTAGGTCTAAATAGAAGGAATAGATTTTTAATAATTTTTATGTTAGGTGTTCGAGCACTTAGATGACTTGTGGGACCTTCAAAAATTTTTCGGAATTTATTCCATGTAGGAGATCCCTTGAGCAGTTGCTAGCCTAATGCTGTGTATTATTCTAATCTAAATTTTTTTCTATGAGTATATATATTATATATATATAAAAATATATGTATATGCATATATTAATAGGAAAAGAAAAGATTAAGAAAATATTAAGAAAAGAAATTATTAAATAAGATCTAATAATAATAATAGTAATAATAGCAACTTTAGTAACCTTAGCAAATTGCTAATACTATTCAACAGCAACTTTAGTAACCTTAGTAATAATAGCAATACTATTCCAACAGTGACTTTAGTAACCTTCAGCAAATATGCAAACGAGACCCGCCCCTATACTCCTAAGCCGACCCTTTACCCGCCTCCAACCCTCTCTCTACATATCTTAATATATAGCATATATATATATAATAAACTCTCCAAAACCCTAACTTAAATTTCCAGACTTCCTCTTCCCATCTATAGCCGTCACCACAGCCAGAGAAGCCTCCCCAAGCCATCCAACCATCCCGTCGACGCCGACATCGCGAACTGCAGTCTCCCACTAGAGGCACCTTCGCTCCGGCACGAATTCCCGTTGACTCGCTCGACCAAACGCTGATCCGTTTTCATAGGTATGATCTTCCCTCAACCCTATCCAGTATTTGTTTTATAGTCAACCTCGGAAAATGTGTGCCCCTAGGTGTAAATCAGCGTCCAAAATGGACGGACAGGCAGAATTCTGCAATCGCAGAATTCCAGATTGACCACCCGTATTGTCGAGTTCGTATCTCCCACCACGGAGATCCGAATCCGATGATTCTTTTTGATACCTGTAGAATACATGATCTAGTTTATTTTCTGTATAATAACCCTAGGCTAATAGTTGCTGTGGACATAGTTATGTTCGTCACAAAACCGTGCGCACCCACTTTTTCCGGTTTTCCAAAAGTTGGAGAACGGAGTGCGCCCCGCCAAACGGGACCGCTCCGCCGTGTGCCAAGTGTACCAAATGGTGCACACAGCATAACGGGACACGTGAAAATTCGTGGGGACTGATTTGGACGCGTGTGCGCGCCGGAATCAGACCGTATCCGCGGAAACATTTCGTGTCGCCACTTTTGTGGAACTCGCGAGTATTTTGTGCACGATTGTCAGATTGCGATGAAACTTGTGACACTGGACTCGTGGTAATGCGCTGGTCCTGTGACCCAATTTTCACGCATTTCTGAGACGGTTGACCAGATCGCCAATTGGCGGGTCCCACAGTTGACTTTTTGGACCAAATTTTGTTCGGCTCATCGGAATCCACATTTGTACATACCGTTGGGTTCGTATTGACATCTAGATTTGTTTGACCTATAGTTTGTTCCATTTAGAGACTGTTACCCTTGGCACGCTTTTCGGTGCAAAGTGGGCCACACGTGGACCCTACTTTTACTCAAAATTACGGTTTTGCCCCTGTGTCCAAATTGGACGAAAGGGATGTGCTTTTTAGCTATTTTGCTCATTTCGGAAACGTTGGTGATGTTTATTTCAGCATCCGGAGACGTTTGTTCGGAGTCCTTATTTCCAGGTTCAGTGTCCTTGATATTTGGGCGCGTACACTTTACAGATTCTTGCCAGGCAAGTATACCTTGCCATTGTACTGTTTTTACATTCCATATTAGGCATGCATGTTTATTTTCTGCTTATTTAGTTCATTTATTTTAACTGTTATATAAACTGCGCGTCCAAGGAAACTTGGGTGCAACGACGGTGTCGTCGTACTATGTTTTTACTTATGTATATGCATTGGACCTACTTTATGAGACTACCCCATTTTCATGAGGCATTTATGTTTCATTGGCCATGACACTATTTCTTACACGAGTGTGAGTCACATGTAGGACACGGACTTGCGTACTCGGCTGGCCCCCGGTACGTATAGGTCGTACGACGGATAGGGATAACTGCCAATAGAAACTTTGCATGCTAGTAGACCTGGCGGTTATTAGAGGTTTATCGTGTCATGGACATGACATGCTTAGAGCATGGGGTGGGGAGAACAACAAGTACCGCATTTGAGCTCCTTTACACTTTTTCTGTGACGCCCGGATTCTCCGCTGGAGATACGGGTGGTGATGACCCATATATATATACATTGGCGGGCCTCCGCCGTTCAAAAGACGACGTGCCTTTGGGCCCCTGGATCTTCAAAAGAGAACCATGCCAAATCCCAGTTTTTAGCCAGATAGCTCACTTGTGGGGAAAGGTGTTCTTAACTGCATTCACTTAGACGGTTAGGCGACCCAATGGATGTTCATTTTCCAGTACTTTATTGGCATGTGCTTTTTGTATCTTGTTACGTCCCTCTGAGGACCTGGTCCCTTCCAGATATAGGTGAGCAGGAGTACCCGCAGGAGTATGGACCTGGACCTGATGCTACCTATCAGCCTGAGGAGATCTTACCTTCTGATTATATGTGATTCATTGCAGCTGTTTAGAGATTTTAGTTGCTATTCTTTTCTAGACATTTATTCTTATATTAGAGTTTATTCTCTTCTCTCTTTAGTAGTTTTTTATAGTCGATTTGCAGTGGATTTGTTTCCACCCGACTATTGCACTTTGAGATTACTATTTGAGACTACTTCTTTGATATTCATTTATTGATTTCCATTATTCTATTATTTGTGTTGTGGATGAGATATAGAACTGCGTATGACTTGTTGTGACATATATTTACCACTGTGGATTGGATATTCATGTACAGCGTACGTGTGTATATGGTTTCCATATATTGGAGTTCGTATACATACGGCTGGCGTGTTACGTATTCCTAGTCCTACGTATTTTAGGACTGGGGCATGACATGTTTTTGTGGTGGCCCATGCAGGTCAAGAATATATTGTCTCGGTTACGTAACTGTACCGAACAAGCCTGCGTAATAGGAATAGAGTATATGGATCTCATCCACGCTTGATTGAAATTCATCCTTCCTATTTAATACTTGCATCATGTTTGATTCCTGTACTTTTCTAATCGTTTCGTACATCAACTGCAGAGAGATGGATTTGCAGAATGGATGTACTGCCGCTGATGGCGACGTAACTTCTGGAGTCAATGGTCAGACTCAAGGAGGGACCCCAACGATTCCTAGGCTTCCGGGGCCAGATGGACAGACTCATACCCCAGTTCCATCTGATCTTCCCGCTTCACCTATTGGGAACCTTCCACCTGTCCCAGTACCGCAAGATGGCCAAGCGCAGATGTTCCAATTCTTTCAGATGATGATACAGGAACAAAGGCAGCAGGCAGCCGAGCAGAGGCAACAGGCAGCCGAACAGAGACAAGAATTTATGGCAGCACTGGAGAGGATGGCTGCACATGCTACTGTACCAGCCCAAACACTAGCTCCAGTACCTCGAGCTAAGGTTGGATCAGTAAAGGATTTTTTTCAGATGGGTGCAAGGCAGTACAAGGGCACTGAGAGCCCGGAGGAGACTACCAGCTGGATCACTCACACACAGAAGCTACTGGAGGCATCGCAGTTACCTACGGACCTATGGATGACGGGTGTACGGACGCTTCTAGATGGTAATGCCCATCACTGGTGGGAATCCATGGAGCGCCAGTTGGGTACTTACCAGACATGGGAGCAGTTCTTGGAGTGCTTCGAGGGAAAGTACTTTCCGGACACTGTCAGGGACACCTTGTATGATCAGTTTCTTCACTTGGAGCAAGGGAACCGAACCGTGGACGAGTATGATGCTGAGTTTAGTCGACTCAGCAAATATGGCGCTGCTTTGATACCAAATGACTTGGCTAAGGCTAAGAGATTTCATCGAGGACTGACCCAGGAGCTACAACATTATACAAGCTCGCAGTCCCGAGTCTCTTACGCTGAGCTACTGACAGAGGCCAGATTTCAGGAAACCATTAGCAGAGGAAGGGGAGCTCAGCTGAGGACACAACAAGGATCAGCAAGGATACAGCAGGGACCAGCCAGGACACAACAGGGAGGACCTATCAGACGCCCCTTGGCACAACAGCATCAGCAACACCGAGCAGGACCGTACCGGATTCCGGAAAAACCCCAAAGTAATTATTGTGGGAGGATCGGACATGTTGAGAGAGATTGTCGGACCCGCTTGGGTCAGTGTAGGAGATGTGGCTCTGGACAGCACATGGTGAAAGACTGCCCCATGCAGCAGGCACTTCCGCCGCCAGTTCAGAGATTAGCGCTTCCAGCACCGAAGCCAGCACAGCAGATGACTGGACCGGGAGCACCTCGACCCCCAGCAGCAGGAGGATTTCAGAGAGGACCACCGCTACCCACTCAGGAGGAGCAGTATATGAGGACTGGACATGGACAGCCGCAGAGGAACGGGCGAGCTTTTGCATTGGAGGTAGATGACCTAGATCATGAGGTGGATGTCATAGCAGGTATTACCCTTGCTTTTACTTTTCCTGCTGTGACATTATTTGATACGGGAGCCACCCACTCATTCATATCATCTAGTTTTATTGCCAAACACAATATTGCTTCTACACCATTATCTAGTTGTGTTAGAATTCTTACCGGAGGAGGAGTTGTACCAGTTAGTCGAGTTTGTAGATCGGGCCCTATAGTGATTCGTGGCAGAGAGATGAATGCCCAACTCTTAGTCCTTCCTATGCCGTCTTTTGATATTGTGCTTGGAATGGACTGGCTGAGCAAGAACCACGCTTTCTTCGATTGCTTTGGAGGAAGCATTCTTTTTAAGGTACCAGGCCAGCCTGAACTTGAGTTTGCCCGAGGATCCACAGAAATCCTTGATGGTATGCAGCTCGCAATGGACGATGTTGTCTATCACCCTATTATTTCAGAATTTCTAGACGTCTTTCCAGAGGATTTGCCAGGACTACCCCCAGACCGAGAAGTAGAGTTTTCAATTGAACTAGTACCCGGAGCAGCACCTATAGCATCGCATGTTTACAGACTGGCGAAGAAGGAGATGGACGAGCTGAAGGCACAGTTAAAAGAGCTAGAAGAGAAAGGTTTCATCCGACCGAGTGCATCACCCTGGGGAGCACCAGTGTTATTTGTACCCAAGAAGGATGGGTCAGTGCGTATGTGCATTGATTACAGGGCCTTGAATGCCGTGACAGTGAAGAACAAATATCCATTGCCACGCATTGATGACCTGTTTGATCAACTCAGTGGAGCTAAGGTATTCTCGAAGATAGATTTGAGATCGGGATATCACCAAGTGAAGGTACGGAAGCAGGACATTCCGAAGACCGCATTCAGAACAAGATATGGACACTACGAGTTTTTGGTCATGCCATTTGGATTGACCAATGCTCCAGCGATCTTCATGGACTTGATGAATCGAGTCTTCCACCAGTACTTGGACCAGTTCGTGGTCGTCTTCATAGATGATATACTTGTCTATTCGAAGAGCCACGAGGAGCACGAGGAGCACCCGCGGATTGTTCTAGAGACTTTGAGGAGAGAGCAGTTATATGCTAAACTTAGCAAATGTGAGTTCTTCTTGGACAGAGTTTCATTTCTTGGACATGTTGTTACAGGAGATGGCATTTCTGTTGATCCAGAGAAGATCTCAGCAGTTGAGACATGGCCTGTTCCTAAATCAGCAGCAGAGGTGAGGAGTTTCCTTGGACTTGCGGGATATTACCGACGGTTCATGGAAAACTTCTCAAGGATAGCGGCACCTATGACTCGTCTGACTTGTAAAGATCAGGAATTTATATGGACTGACGAGTGTCAAGCAGCCTTTGAAGAGTTGAAGAAGCGACTGACTACAGCACCAGTATTGGCGATTCCGTCAGGATCAGGAGGATATGTGATCTACAGTGACGCATCAGGGAAAGGCTTGGGATGCGTATTGATGCAGCATGGCAAGGTGATTGCATATGCATCTAGGCAGTTACGAGTGCATGAGAAGAATTATCCAACTCATGACTTGGAACTTGCCGCCGTTGTATTTGCTCTGAAGCTATGGAGACATTACTTATATGGGGAACGAGTGGAAATCTATACAGACCACAAAAGCCTCAAGTACGTCTTCACGCAGAAGGAGTTAAATATGAGGCAACGTCGATGGCTCGAGTTGATGAAAGATTTCGAGATAGAGCTTCATTATCATCCAGGCAAGGCTAACGTGGTAGCAGACGCGTTAAGCCGGAAGCCAGCAGTTTACTTCTTGACAGCACAGAGGGAACTTTTGGAGGACTTGCAAGAGCTTGGCATTGAAGTGATACTACCCGGAGCAGATGGGACACTAGCCAACTTGCAAGTACAATCATCATTGGTAGAGAGGATTAAGGCAGCTTTGCCTACAGATGCCAGATTCAGGAGACTAAAAGAAAGGACAGAGGCCGGAGAACAGACCGGATTGCGCATTCATGAGGATGGGACATTACGATGTGGTGATCGTCTTTATGTTCCAAATGGAGAGATTCGACAGAAGCTGATGGCAGAGGCTCATAGTTCGATCTATTCTATTCATCCTAGAGGCACCAAGATGTATCGTGACTTACGACAGTTTTTTTGGTGGCATGGGATGAAGAGAGAGATAGCTCGCTTTGTAGCTAAATGTCTGGTATGTCAACAAGTGAAGGCGGAGCATCAGAGGACAGCAGGATTATTGCAACCACTTCCGATTCCAGAGTGGAAGTGGGAGCACATCACTATGGACTTCGTCACGGGTTTTCCCAAGAGTCCAAGTGGGAGAGATGCAGTGTGGGTAATAGTGGACCGACTCACCAAGTCAGCCCATTTTATACCTTTCCGAGTGGGTCAGTCTACAGAAGCTTTAGCTGATTTATATATGAGACAGATTGTGAGATTGCACGGCATACCAGTCAGTATTGTATCGGACAGAGATTCGCGCTTCACATCGCACTTTTGGAGAAGCATGCAAGAGAGTCTTGGTACTCGTCTGAAATTCAGTACATCTTACCACCCGCAGACAGATGGGCAGTCGGAGCGTACTATTCAGACCTTGTAGGACATGTTGAGGGCTTGCATGTTAGACTTCGGAGGATCATGGGAGGACCACCTACATCTTGTAGAGTTTTCTTACAACAATAGCTATCAAGCGAGTATTCAGATGGCTCCGTTTGAAGCATTGTATGGAAGAAAATGTAGGTCTCCTGTGTGTTGGAGTGACGTGGGAGAACGTCAGATTCTGGGACCCGAGTTGGTGGTCAACACTGTAGAGACAGTCAAGAAGATTCCGGGACACTTGCGAGCAGCGCAAGACAGGCAGAAGCAGTGGGCAGACCTTCACCGTCGTCCCTTGGAGTTCAAAGAGGGCGATCACGTCTTCTTGAGGATATCACCGACCAGAGGCACCATCCGATTCGGAGGGCGCGACAAGTTGAGTCCAAGGTATATTGGACCATTTGACGTGCTCGAGAGAATTGGCGAGGTGGCATATCGACTTGCGCTACCACCTTCACTGGAGGGAGTACATGACGTATTCCATGTGTCGCAGCTCAGGCGATATGTGGCAGATAGCAGTCATGTTCTCGACCATTCGGAGATCACCATTGGGCCGAGCTTGTCTTACCAAGAGAAACCCGTGGGAATCCTTGATCGTCGAGAGAAGGTATTGAGGAACCAGTCTATTCCCTTGGTTCGCGTAGCATGGAGGCATGGCGCACCAGGAGAATCAACTTGGGAGCGCGAGGACGACATGCGCAAGCATTTTTTGAACCTATTCGCAGACCAAGGTATGAATTTACATTGTTAATTTATATCTTATACCAATCCTTGCATTCTATCGTGGCTTAATTTTAATTTCGAGGACGAAATTTTTACAAGTTGGGTAGAATGTAAAACCCCTTCCTAGAAATCGTATAAACCCTTTTATTTATTAATTGTTAATTAAATTGTAGTAATTAGGTCTAAATAGAAGGAATAGATTTTTAATAATTTTTATGTTAGGTGTTCGAGCACTTAGATGACTTGTGGGACCTTCAGAAATTTTTCGGAATTTATTCCATGTAGGAGACCCCTTGAGCAGTTGCTAGCCTAATGCTGTGTATTATTCTAATCTAAATTTTTTTCTATGAGTATATATATTATATATATATAAAAATATATGTATATGCATATATTAATAGGAAAAGAAAAGATTAAGAAAATATTAAGAAAAGAAATTATTAAATAAGATCTAATAATAATAATAGTAATAATAGCAACTTTAGTAACCTTAGCAAATTGCTAATACTATTCAACAGCAACTTTAGTAACCTTAGTAATAATAGCAATACTATTCCAATAGTGACTTTAGTAACCTTCAACAAATATGCAAACGAGACCCGCCCCTATACTCCTAAGCCGACCCTTTACCCGCCTCCAACCCTCTCTCTACATATCTTAATATATAGCATATATATATATAATAAACTCTCCAAAACCCTAACTTAAATTTCCAGACTTCCTCTTCCCATCTATAGCCGTCACCACAGCCAGAGAAGCCTCCCCAAGCCATCCAACCATCCCGTCGACGCCGACATCGCGAACTGCAGTCTCCCACTCGAGGCACCTTCGCTCCGGTACGAATTCCCGTTGACTCGCTCGACCAAACGCTGATCCATTTTCATAGGTATGATCTTCCCTCAACCCTCTCCAGTATTTGTTTTATAGTCAACCTCGGAAAATGTGTGCCCCTAGGTGTAAATCAGCGTCCAAAATGGACGGACAGGCAGAATTCTGCAATCGCAGAATTCCAGATTGACCACCCGTATTGTCGAGTTCGTATCTCCCACCACGGAGATCCGAATCCGATGATTCTTTTTGATACCTGTAGAATACATGATCTAGTTTATTTTCTGTATAATAACCCTAGGCTAATAGTTGCTGTGGACATAGTTATGTTCGTCACAAAACCGTGCGCACCCACTTTTTCCGGTTTTCCAAAAGTTGGAGAACGGAGCGCGCCCCGCCAAACGGGACCGCCCCGCCGTGTGCCAAGTATACCAAATGGTGCACACAGCATAACGGGATACGTGAAAATTCGTGAGGACTGATTCGGACGCGTGTGCGCACCGGAATCAGACCGTATCCGCGGACACATTTCGTGTCGCCACTTTTGTGGAACTCGCGAGTATTTTGTGCACGATTGTCAGATTGCGACGAAACTTGCACCACTGGACTCGTGGTAACGCGCTGGTCCTGTGACCCAATTTTCACGCATTTCTGAGACGGTTGACCAGATCGCTAATTGGCGGGTCCCACAGTTGACTTTTTGGACCAAATTTTGTTCGGCTCATCGGAATCCACATTTGGACATACCGTTGGGTTCGTATTGACATCTAGATTTGTTTGACCTATAGTTTGTCCCATTTAGAGACTGTTACCCTTGGCACGCTTTTCGGTGCAAAGTGGGCCACACGTGGACCCTACTTTTACCCGAAATTACGGTTTTGCCCCTGTGTCCAAATTGGACGAAAGGGATGTGCTTTTTAGCTATTTTGCTCATTCCGGAAACGTTCGGAAACGTTGGTGATGTTTATTTCAGCATCCGGAGACGTTTGTTCGGAGTCCTTATTTCCAGGTTCAGTGTCCTTGACATTTGGGCGCGTACACTTTACAGATTCTTGCCAGGCAAGTATACCTTGCCATTGTACTGTTTTTACATTCCATATTAGGCATGCATGTTTATTTTCTGCTTATTTAGTTCATTTATTTTAACTGTTATATAAACTGTGCGTCCAAGGAAACTTGGGTGCAACGACGGTGTCGTCGTACTATGTTTTTACTTATGTATATGCATTGGACCTACTTTATGAGACTATCCCATTTTCATGAGGCATTTATGTTTCATTGGCCATGACACTATTTCTTACACGAGTGTGAGTCACATGTAGGACACGGACTTGCGTACTCGGCTGGCCCCCGGTACGTATAGGTCGTGCGACGGATAGGGATAACTGCCAATAGAAACTTTGCATGCTAGTAGACCTGGCGGTTATTAGAGGTTTATCGTGTCATGGACATGACATGCTTAGAGCATGGGGTGGGGAGAACAACAAGTACCGCATTTGAGCTCCTTTACACTTTTTCTGTGACGCCCGGATTCTCCGCTGGAGATACGGGTGGTGATGACCCATATATATATACATTGGCGGGCCTCCGCCGTTCAAAAGACGACGTGCCTTTGGGCCCCTGGATCTTCAAAAGAGAACCATGCCAAATCCCAGTTTTCAGCCAGATAGCTCACTTGTGGGGAAAGGTGTTCTTAACTGCATTCACTTAGACGGTTAGGTGACCCAATGGATGTTCATTTTTCAGTACTTTATTGGCATGTGCTTTTTGTATCTTGTTACGTCCCTCTGAGGACCTGGTCCCTTCCAGATATAGGTGAGCAGGAGTACCCGCAGGAGTATGGACCTGGACCTGATGCTACCTATCAGCCTGAGGAGATCTTACCTTCTGATTATATGTGATTCATTGCAGCTGTTTAGAGATTTTAGTTGCTATTCTTTTCTAGACATTTATTCTTATATTAGAGTTTATTCTCTTCTCTCTTTAGTAGTTTATTATAGTCGATTTGCAGTGGATTTGTTTCCACCCGACTATTGCACTTTGAGATTACTATTTGAGACTACTTCTTTGATATTCATTTATTGATTTCCATTATTCTATTATTTGTGTTGTGGATGAGATATAGAACTGCGTGTGACTTGTTGTGACATATATTTACCACTGTGGATTGGATATTCATGTACAGCGTACGTGTGTATATGGTTTCCATATATTGGAGTTCGTATACATACGGCTGGCGTGTTACGTATTCCTAGTCCTACGTATTTTGGGACTGGGGCGTGACAGTGTCCTAGGGTCGTACAGTCTGAATATTTAGTCATAATTATCAATTTGCATTTACTTACATATATATCCATATTTATATAATAATATAACTAGCAATTTATTTACATAATTATTGGAATACATATAGTAATTACGTACATAAATATATATACCAAACTGAATAATATTTGCGTACATGTAAATGTACGAACGCGCGTTGGGTTCTCCGACTCAGGGTCTGATGTAAACTAACCGTGGTGGCTAAATACTAACGTCCTACTGGAACACTGTCAGAGAATGTACTCGTCTGGGGTCCTGCGGCTGGTATGAATCAGAGTCCAAGTCACAGTCCAAATAGCCTATGTATTACAAATTTATCACGTCAAAAGATAATTTATTTTAATTTATTTAATTCTAGAATAATTACTCTAAAATCCTATTTTAATCTTATTATTCTGATTTTTATGTTAATTCCTAAATTTTGTCCAAAGAAACTAAAATTTATCAACTCGAGACTCATGGCACGCAAATCGAGGCGATCTGTTGACCGAAAAGTCAACCGACACAAACTCAACTTTCACGCATGATTTCCTGTATATTTTAGCGTCAAAAATATGCTGGAATTTACGGCTCGTCCGAATTCAAATTCGTTTGGGAATTATGGCACATACAAATTTTGTATTGTGCAACGATGGTTAAATTCTAACCTAGAAGTTCTACAGAATTAATAGTATATAAATACTTCGAATTAAATTCTGGGAAATATATGTCAATTATCTAGACATTAACTTTCCGAAACTTCAAACGGTTCATGATTCTGATTCCTGGTTCTTCCGGAATCGCAAAAATATCGAAACACATCTATTTTCGAACATGATGTGCTCTACGAATTTTCCAGAATTTAATACTCATAATTTCGAAAATAAAATTATATAATCAGAAAGCTAACCTCAATTTCGTTCTAACAAAAAAAATTAGGCCTCATTTGGAGTCCGAAGATATGCGCAATGGCTTCTGGAAGATGAAGGAACCCTAGATGGCAATTCTCCAAAATCGGCTCAAAGAAAACCCTAAAATAAATAACTAAACTATTTTATATATAGAGGAGAGAGAAAGCAGCCGCGGCTCGGAGCTTGACACATGGCAGCCATCCGTGCTGCCCAGCCCAAATCGGACGATCCGAATCTGACGCGGCTCGGCTCAGCTGAGTCCTAGTCGAACTCTAACTCGGCTCGGCTCGAGGTCGGCTCGGCTTCACCTGTACCCACCCAGCGGCCACTGACAGGCGGGCCCGGCCCTGTTCACAGCAGGAGGCTGACAGGTGGGCCCTTGTTTGCTGACTGGGCAAAAATAATTACTTTTTGGGTTTTCTTTTTCAGAAATTAGTTTTTAATTTAGTTTTTTAATAATTAACTCAAAATAAATGTTAAAATAATCAAAAAATTCCCAAAAAATTCTAGAAAATATATTTTATTATTTAGAATCTAAAATAAAAGTTTGGGATATTTTTAATTAAGTTTGGACATAAAATAAATTCTCCAAAGCCCTAAAAAATTAGTGTTACTAGTTTTTAATTAACTAAAAATTATGGAAAAATTCTATGTGAAGGGGAAAACTGGGTTTCTTTATGAATTATCCAATGGTGGAGACACATCAATGTGTTTTTGCATAAAATCCCCCCAACAATTGGAAAATTGCACAAAGACGGTAATTAGATTTAATTAATTAAATCGAACGCGCACGATATTCTAGAATTAATTAGGAGTACATGGGATTAAATTTAGGCGGGACACAAGTGTTAGGGGCGTAAAGGGTACAATGTAGAATATTAATAAAATTCGGGTTGTACAAAACGGTCAAGGTTGTGTCTTCAATTTCGATTGGGACGCACAAGGGTACAAAATTAGGATTTATATCGAATTAAGAAATAACGTCCACGACGTTTATTGTACGACTAAAATGTAGCACCAGAGAGCAATATTATAAGTTGCACAAGGGTCAGAGTAGTAGGCGAGCATGTCTAGGATAAGGTTGTGAAGTTTATTGGAAGGCAATGGCTAGTGAGGTGCTCCAATTATAGAAGCAACGGTAATGTGCACTACGCGATAAAATAGTGTACAATTAAATCAAATGTCGTGTTCTAAATTCTAATTGGTTCAAACTAGCCCTAATTTTACTATCTAGGCAAAGTAGGTCTAATTTTGGGTGAGGGGGTTTACAATCTACCCAACTTAAAATAATTTTGTCCTCGAAATTAAACTAGGGTAGGGTTTCTCTATCTAACCTCACTTGATTACAGTCTAAAGAATTCTCCTTAAGTTAACATTGTAGTTTCTACCCAACTTAGAATTTACCCATCTATCATCTAAGGCTATACATCTAAGAAGGCTATGTCCCAAATTATTTAATCATGTTATTGAATCCTTGAAGTTTTTAACACCAAACATAATATCTATGATATGCCCTTAATTATTTATAACAGAGGGTCACCAAGTCATATGATTAGTCTATGGGGTATACCTAGCACTATTAGTGTATCACTTATTTTCAAGCACGAGGTTTCGTCTTTCCGAAACAAAGGAAGACAGAAAATAATGGTAAAGAGTTCAAGGAGGGGTAATAGAATGGAAGTATGGGAATCAAAGTGTTTAAAGGACTCAAATAGGAATTGTCAAGACAGTGGTGGATTGAAACACTATTTGGTAATTTCTTATTCGCATGCTCATATCGGTGCGGTTATGTACTTGATATGATATGCTTCGTCATATCTAGAGGGTAAGTATATTTGTCTACTGGTCAATTATACATCTCAATCCACGTAAAATAGTATTACAAAGGGCGAATCAAGCGCACTATGTCTAGCTAGACCATAATACACTGATCCTGATTAGACAATTTGTATTAGTGTGGTTGATCAGGCCCCAATAACACATATGTCATGAACAAGCTCGATATAAGATTAAGCTTGCAAAAAGTAGGCTATAATAGCAGCATAATTCAAGGTAGCACAGAAAATATAACACTGGATTATGATGAGAGAAGTTACAAAATAATTCAAGTTCGCAAAAGCAAAAACAACATAAGCAATAATAATAAAAGACTCTACAATCTCTACAGTTATCATACAACCTCCTTGTCTAAGTCGCTAGTCGACTAAATAGGGCGTGGATCTCTAAATTCTACCGTCTGAATAAACACTGTCGTCTTATGTTAGCATATAATTAATGTCATTCAGTTACATTACCTTGATGGGTCAAGTGGACTATGTGATACTAGGTTGTGAGATATACTACCCAACTTAAAAGAATTAACTAATACTGTGACAGTCTTAAGAGGATCCTACAAAAAATATCCTTACACATGTAAATAGAACAGAAACTCTTATTAGGGTATATGAGGAAAGATCTTGGTACTTATTAGAGTCTCCTATTGTACTATATAGGTAAGGGTCACCTTAAGTCTTAATCATAGTGCTCATAGAACATGTGTCAATCGTAGGGATAGAAGAGTTACTAGCCGTTAGGGGGGGAAGGGGTCTAACTCATATCGAGGTGAGGGTACAAATTACGCGATTTAACACTAAGGGATAATCATCGGGTCGCAGTCTGCAAGAACAACTCAAACTTATCAAACTTTAACTACCAAGCACAAAATGTTCAAATTCAAGACTACAACTATAATCCTAGCAAACTATGTGTCCTTAACAAAGGATAAATTTACTTGGCCTACTATCAGGAGGATCAGGTGACATGAGTTAAAAGATGAAGAAGAGAAAATATGAGTAGTCGTCTCACACTAGCGAGCGCTATGGTCACAGGGGAACAATATATGAAATAGAGGGGCTCTAGATAGCATCATGGTTTTCCAAGGGGAGTGGTATGCTAGTTGCCATGTTCTGGGTATGATCAAGGAAAAGTGTTGATTACATTCCTCTAGGCTTCCTAGGGTGTTGTCTACTAATAACAAGATAATGACACAAGTTTTATAGTTCTCCAATACTATCCAATTATGAAGGTTAGGTTCAGTCCTGATGTTCAATATTGGTTCTCCATTGGTTCCTCAATACTAGGATCAAACATTATGGTAAAACTTCTAACTATCTCTAGTAGTGTCTATACTACTCTCAAGTCTTCATAATACGTCAGGGGGTAATGGTAAACCAATTCTAGAGATAAGGAATTCTAGGGTTTACTAGATATTCTAAACTTAGTGGTGTGTCTATATTCTCGTTGTATTCTTAAAAGGTGTGCTACCCTAATTATCATCCTAATAATAGGGGTTCCTATATTCTAGCAGAAGGCTATACTTAAAGAACTATTAGAGAAGTACAGGAATCAAGCAGGATACAATTGTTCGAATAGAACAGAGAGGAGTAAGATGAATCATAGTCAATTTTGGATGAGATCCTATACTCTAGTCCTAGGTGCAGGCTTGTTCGGTACAGTAACGTAACCGAGACAATATGCTCTCGACCTGCATGGGCCACCACAAAAATATGTCATGCCCCAGTCCCAAAAATACGTAGGACTAGGACACGTAAGCATGCCAGCCACATGGATATGACAACTCCAATATATGGAAACCAAATCCACACGTACGCTGTATTATGAATATCAAATCCACAAGTGGTATAAAACATACGTCACAAGTCACAGGGTATAATCTAAATCTTATCCACGAAATCAAATATAAATAAATAACCAGTATCTATGAAACTAGATCTCAATATGAAGTATCTAAGGATGATAGTTGGATGGAAATAAATCCACTACCAACTCGAATATAAGAGCAAATACAATATGGGTACAACACAATAAACACAATATAAGAATACCAGCTATCCATCACGGGCTCGAAGAGAAGACGTCCTCGAAACATAACTAACCATCTGAATCTGCGCTCCTACGAATACTCAAGAACAGATACACCTGGCAGGGGACTAGGTCCTCAGAGGGACATAACAAGATACTTAAACGCATGCCAATAAACTACTGAAATAAATATCCAAAGGGGTCGCCTAACCGTCTAAGTGAATGCAGTTAAGAACAACTTTCCCAACGCGTGGGCTATCTGGCTAAAATGGGATTGGCATGGTTCTCTTGGAGATCCAGGGGCCTACAAAGGCACGTCGTCTTTCGAATACCGGAGGCCCGCCTGATAATAATATAATATATAGTGGTCATCATGACCGCGCATCTCCGGCGGAGCGTACGGGTTACACAAGGAAAGTGCAACGGAGCCCACACGTCTTACTTGTTGTTCTTCCCACCCCATGCTCTAAGCATGTCACATCCATGACACGATAACACCTCTAATAACTGCCAAGTCTACTAGCATGCAAAGTTTCTAACAGCAGTTATTTCTTACGTACGGTCCACACGTACAGGAGGCCAAACCCTGCACGCAAGTCCGTGATCTATATGAGACTCACAACTTGTGTAACAACTGTGTCACGGCCAATGAACCTAATGATGCTACATGATAATGGGGTAGTCTTGTCACGACCCGCACCCGGAAAATCGGGCATGAGTCGTGGGTACGTCCAGCCTACGCCGCAGCATCGGCGGTAGAACGTTGTCTAGGTCAACTATCTAGATAATAATCTCACACAAAAATCGGGCATGACCTCTCCAAAAGGAGGGCAACCACACAATCAAAATATAAACCTGTCAAGATCTCAACTCCAAACGGAGGAGCAATAACAAAAGATAATCTCAAGTACTCAATCACGAATCTAAGCACGATAGATAACAAAGAAGACTAACAACTATAAAGTCTAACCACCAACTACTACTACAACAACCACAACATCAATAATAATAATAATACAACAATACATCACCCAAAATAATATACAAACAAGGTCTCAATCCAAAACCGGAGACAAATCCGGTGCTAAAAACTAATAAAAACAACAACAAGATCCTAGTGATCCCGGCTACCAACCCGGAAATCACCTCTAAACTAGAGGGTCCCTGTCTGCACCATCGACAGGCTCAGGTCCATAAAACGTCGGACACCAATCCTCCGGATACTCTGAAAAATATGTCCAGTCAGGACTGGAGCAAGTACATCTCTAACAGCAGTTCCATTTAAATGATAAAAACTATAAAACAGTTATAGCAAGTAGCAAGAAAAATGGAGCAAGTATGAACAAGAAAATATGTAAGTCACTGGTGCATAAAGGTAAAGATGCATGGGTATCAGAGCAAGATAGTAATAACTGCAATATACAGGAAATCTAAGCTAAGATCAAGTCCGTGCACATGAACGTGTAGTGAGTCCAGCATGAAAAATATGTAGTGAGTCAAGTCCAGAAACATGTAAGTGAGACAAGTCAAGAAATGCATGAGAGTCCAGACTATAAAGAATGAACTCGGTGTCTTTGAAATACTTGTTTCGACATGTAAACGGCTAGGGGTAAGTACGGCTCACCGCGCACTGGGTGCGCGGCTGCTATCATTCCAGATTAGACCAGAGGGAGTGATTCCTGATGATGCCAGATAGGAATGTTTACATGTCTACTCGAGTATTTTCCCGCCCCGACTAATACAAGTGGATCCAAGACCCGACACGCAAATCAAGATGAGTCCAGCCTGTACATGAATGATGCCTGTAGTGATGCCTGTAGGTGATGCCAGTAGTGATTCCAGAATAGAGGCCAGAAACATGAAATGTACGTGTCGCAAGTAAATGAATCCAGAAATATCAATCAGTGTCTCGTGTTGTGCCAGAATAATCATATGATACTATACTAGAAGCTGAATCATAATAATCATCAGATAATGAAAACTATCAGAGAATGTACTCGCCTGACGTCTTGAGCAACTGGCGATCCGAACTGGTGTCGCAAAGACCTAATGCGAAAAGTAAGGTTAAACAGGGTTCTAATGAGTTAAACAGATATAAAATAACTAAAAATAGGCTTCTAGGGTCGTTCTAGGTCAAACGGGTCAAACCGGTGAAATCTGGGTCAAAAAGTCAACTCTGGGTCCAAAAAGTCAACTCTGGGTCAAAACTAGGTCAAAAGTTGACTTTGGCGGTCAACCGAGTCAACTACGGTCAAGTCTGGGTCAAACTAGGGTGCTCCTGAAATTCTAGGTCAAACCGAGGTCATTTAGCTAGAAAACTCACAAACTCGCCTCCTTGAGATACCGGGATACCCTCGGTATCCGATACCTCAACCTAGGCTACGCACCCCGCCTAAACCCGCTAAAACCTATGCTAGCACGCGTAATTATATACACATATACATATAAAAATCACTCCAATACTATTCCTAGGCTATTGCTCAAAAACCCCGCTCGAAACCCAATACCTTGGTTATCTTGAGGTATTGAAATACCTTGGTATCTCAAGATATTGAGGTTTCGCTCTAAAACCCCTCTAACTAGCTATCTAGCTATTGAATATATACCTAGTTATTAATCTAGGCTAGATAATATATATATCTACTATATTTATATATATCTAAGTATGTATATACCTATGTATATAGATATCCACACACATTTACCCGATTACCCATATACCTTACCCTACGCATAAATATATATACTAACTATAATATATATCTAGCTCTAGGTATATATATATATATATCTATGCATATAGATATAGGTATCTACCATATCTACCTATCTATCTATCCATAGATATCTATCTATCTATGTATTTAATCTATTTAACTATCTACGTATCTATCTAGCTACCTATTTATCTAATATCTATCTATTCACCTATCTAACTATCTATCTATTAATCTACCTATCTATCTAGTTATCAATATATCTAGCTATCTAGCTATTTACCTATCTATCTATTACCTATCTATTTATCTTACATAACTATCTATAAACTTATCTATCACTATCTCTATAACAATCTATCTATATAACTAACTATCTAACTATTAATCTATCTATATAGATATATAGATCTATATAACTCACTCTAAGCTACCTCCTACTACCCGCTGCTTGCTGCTGCTACTAGCGCTGCGCTGCTGCTCTTGCATTGCTGCTGCGGCTGCTGCATCTCATAAACTGCTGCTGCTGGCTGCTCCTACATGGAGCTGCTGCTGCTGCTCTCCTAGCAGCAAGCTGCTGCTGCAGCTACTGTTTTCTGCTGCTGTGCACAGCACAGCAGCGGCTGTGCACGCTGGCAGCGCTGCGCTGCCTCCCCTGCTGCTCGCTGCCCCTCTCGCTCTGCCACACGCCCACACATAAATACATACACACATATATATATATATCACTATATATATATACATACATATATATATACCATCTAACATATAAATATATATACTAACACACACACACTAGCATATATATTAACACACACACACACATAATTATACACAAACACACCTCTATATATACATACACACATATACACAAACACATATCTCTATATATATATATAAACACACAACTACATATATACTCACATATATCTATATATATATATACACTAATATATATATCTATACATCTACACACACACACACACTAACATATATACTAATATCTATATACCAACACACTCTAACATATATCTACACACACATATACACTCACATATCTATATATACATATATCTACACACATATATCAATATATATATACACACACTAATATATATATATGCATATAAACACTCACACACTCAAACATATATATATATATATATCCTCACACACTCTCACACAACCTCACACACACACTCTCACACACACTAACACACACACTCACTAATGCACAACTACACACACAAACACTCATACATATATATATATATATAAATATATATACATATACACATATACACACATACATATACTCCTATATATATATCTATAAACACTCACTCACACTCACACACACACTCACCTACACACACACACTAGCACCAACACACTCACACAAGCACTCACTAGCACACTCACAAACACATAAAAACACATATATATATAAATATATATATATAAAAACACACACACAAATATATATATACATATATATATATAAAAACACAACACACACACAACACACAACACAACGCACACAACGCCCACAACGCTCACCAACGCACGCCCAACGGCCCCGACACGCACAAACACCTATAAATATATAAAATATAGCCCGAGAATTCTAGCACACACTCCCCGATACTAACCCAACGCACGCACAAGCCCGAACGAGGAAACCAAGTCGAAATGGCCGTTCGGTCATTTCGACGAACACGTGGTGCGCGGCTCGGAAAACCTCCTGAAACGCACACCAAACGAACTCGGAATCGGCCCAAAATTTACCCACGCGTCCTAAACGATGTCTAGATCCTAGAAAATGCGCTCCCGCATCGATTCTAGGCCCGTGGCGGAAACGCACACGCACTTAGAATCGGCGACGACGAAAAGCCCCAATTTCGTCCGAAACGCCCGTTTCTCCGCGACGCGGCTTCCCGTGTCCGAACGGAGACACGCACTCACCCTCAAGACACCCGACAACGTCTACCTAGGTCCGTCTAACCTAGGGCATCACCAAAAATTAGGCCAAATTCGGATTCCACCCGAAATTGACACAAAACCTAGTGTTAAAGTCTCTAAACCCAACCAAACTAGTTCCAACTTCCTCCCACGGGTAGCCTAAGGGTCTAGAAAGGTTCTAAAATATTAATTACACTATAAAAGAGTAATTATAAGGGGAAATTTAGGGTTTACCTCTTGGGAGTTGGAATCCCAAGCCAAAATCTCCAAAATGCTCCAAATCCTCCAAATCAAGCTTCCAAGCTCCCAAATCTAGCTCCAACTCCAAATCTAGGCTCTACCCACCTAGGTTAGGGAAAAAGCAAGGTTAGGACTAGCATAAGGAGAAGGAATGGAAGAAGAAAGAAGAAAAATGGAAGAGGGAACTCACCTTGGAGAAGAAGGAAGAAGAAGGAAGAAGTGGAGAAGAAGAAGTGAAGAATATGAAGAAGAATACAAGGGGGCTGCTGTGTGTCACGGTCCAGATCTGGGAATGAAGGGAATAGGGTCGGCCTTGTAGAAATAAAGGGGTTTTACAAGTTTCTAAATTCCCAAAACGCCCCTATTGACTTGGTTTTGGGTTCCGGGTTCCAAAAGCACTCAAACTAACTCCAAATCTCTCCAACTAACCTCCTAAAAATAAAATAAATATTCTAAGCCCCAAAATAATTCTCACAAGGGTGTGGGCTGGGTCGGACATGGGTCCACTAGGGTCTGACATGGGTCCAGGCTAGCCAAAATCCTAAAACAAACAATAAAAATATAATACAATCAATAATTAATTATAAATATAATTAATTAAAAATAATGCACAATTAACTAAATTAAAAATAAAAAAAAATACCCGGCTCTGAAAATGGGGTGGTGACAAGCCTCATAAACAAGGTCAATACAAATACATAAATAAAATATATCGCGACGACACCGTCACGCACATTTTATATAACAGTTAAAATATATGAACTAAAGACAGAAAATAAAGATGCATGCAACATATGGAATATAAATAACAGTAGAATGGCAAGGTATACTTGCCGGGCAAGGAAGCTACAATGTACCAATAATCTGCTCCAGAAATCGCGCAGAACAAATCCAATATCCTATGTACATATAATATAATGCAATAAAATCATTAGTCATTACACTAGCACATACACAACCATATTTACACTGGACTCAGGGGGTATACTAGGGGTAACACTAGTCATCTAACACGGTCAATTACGCGTTGAATTACGCAGGTGTCGCGTCTTCAAGTACTGTACGAAATCAGTCAGTCAACTGACAGGTGTCTATACCAGTACGTTAATGTACGCAAGACAGACAAATTCACAAGGTTGTTCTTAGGGTCAACATGGTCAAGGTAAGTATGGGATAGTCCACGGTGTCCTAGGGTCGTACAGTCTGAATATTTAGTCATAATTATCAATTTGCATTTACTTACATATATATCCATATTTATATAATAATATAACTAGCAATTTATTTACATAATTATTGGAATACATATAGTAATTACGTACATAAATATATATACCAAACTGAATAATATTTGCGTACATGTAAATGTACGAACGCGCGTTGGGTTCTCCGACTCAGGGTCTGATGTAAACTAATCGTGGTGGCTAAATACTAACGTCCAACTGGAACACTGTCAGAGAATATACTCGCCTGGGGTCCTGCTACTGGTATGAATCAGAGTCCAAGTCACAGTCCAAATAGTCTATGTATTACAAATTTATCACGTCAAAAGATAATTTATTTAATTTATTTAATTCTGGAATAATTACTCTAAAATCCTATTTTAATCTTATTATTCTGATTTTTATATTAATTCCTAAATTTTGTCCAAAGAAACTAAAATTTATCAACTCGAGACTCATTGCACGCAAATCGAGGCGATCTGTTGACCAAAAAGTCAACCGACACAAACTCAACTTTTATGCATGATTTCTTCTAGATTTCAGCGTAAAAAACATGCTAGAATTTAAGGCTCATCCGAATTCAAATTCGTTTGAGAATTATGGCACATACAAATTTTGTATTGTGCACCGATGGTTAAATTCTAACCTAGAAGTTCTACAGAATTAACAGTATATAAATACTTCGAATTAAATTCTGGAAAAAATATATGTCAATTATCTAGACATTATCTTTCCGAAACTTTAAATGGTTCATGATTCTGATTCCTGGTTCTCCCGAAATCGCAAAAACATCGAATGCTCTACGAATTTTTCAGAATTTAATACTCATAATTTCGAAAAAAAATTATATAATCAGAAATCTAACCTCAATGTCGTTCTAACACAAAAAAACTAGACCTCATTTGGAGTCCGGAGCTATACGCAATGACTTCTGAAAGATGAAGGAACCCTAGATGGCAATTCTCCAAAATCGGCTCAAAGAAAACCCTAAAATAAATAACTAAACTATTATATATAGAGAGGAGAGAGAAAGCAGCCGCGGCTCGGCTCAGCTGAGTCCGAGTCGAACTCTGACTCGGCTCGGCTCGAGGTCGGCTCGGCTTCACCTGCACCCACCCAGCGGCCACTAACAGGCGGGCCCGGCCCTGTTCACAGCAGGAGGCTGACAGGTGGGCCCTTGTTTGCTGACTGGGCAGAAATAATTACTTTTTTGGATTTTCTTTTTCAGAAATTAGTTTTTAATTCAGTTTTTTAATAATTAACTCAAAATAAATGTTAAAATAATCAAAAAATTCTCAAAAAATCTAATATATTTTATTATTTAGAACCTAAAATAAAAGTTTGGGATATTTTTAATTAAGTCTGAATATAAAATAAATTCTCCAAAGCCCTAGAAAATTAGTGTTACTAGTTTTTAATTAACTAAAAATTATGGAAAAATTCTATGTGAAGGGAAAAACTAGGTTTCTTCATGAATTGTCCAATGGTGGGGACACATTAATGTATTTTTGCATAAAAGCCCCCCAACAATTGGAAAATTGCACAAAGACGGTAATTAGATTGAATTAATTAAATCGAACGCGCACGATGTTCTAGAATTAATTAGGAGTACATGGAATTAAATTTAGGCGGGACACAAGTGTCAGGGGCGTAAAGGGTACAATGTAGAATATTAATAAAATTCGGGTTGTACAAAACGGTCAAGGTTGTGTCTTCAATTTCGATTGGGACGCACAAGGGTACAAAATTAGGACTTATATCGAATTAAGAAATAATGTCCGCGATGTTTATTGTGCGATTAAAATATAGCACCAGAGAGCAATATTATAAGTTGCACAAGGGTCAGAATAGTAGACGAGCATGTCTAGGATGAGGTTGTAAAGTTTGTTGGAAGGCAATGGCTAGTGAGGTGCTCCAATTATAGAAGCAACGGTAATGTGCGCTACGCGATAAAATAGTGTACAGTTAAATCAAATGCCGTGTTCTAAATTCTAATTGGTTCAAACTAGCCCTAATTTTACTATCTAGGCAAAGTAGGTCTAATTTTGGGTGAGGGGGTTTACAATCCGCACCCAAAAATTTGGACATGAGTCGTGGGTACATCCAGCCTACGCCACAGCATCGGCGATAGAACGCTGTCTAGGTCTACTATCTAGCTAACAATCTCACACAACAATATAAGTACTTGTCAAGATCTCAACTCCAAACGGAGGAGCAATATAATAATAATAACACAAGTACTCAATCACGAATCTATGCACAATAAGATAACACAGAAATCTAACAACTATAAAGTCCACACAACAACCACTACTAAAGACAACAACAACAATAATAATAATATAATAATATCTAGAATAAAATATAATACAAGTCTCAAACCAAAAGCTGGGGAAAAATTCGGTATCAAAAGCTAATAAAATACAACAACTGAGGTCCTAGTGATCCCAGTACCAACCCAAAAATTACTCCTAAACTAGGGGGTCCCTGTCTGCACCATCGACAGGCTGAGGTCTATAAAATGTCGGACACCAATTATCCGGATCCTCTGGGAAAAATATATTCAGTCAAGATTGGAGCAAGTACACCTCTAACAACAGTTCCAATTAAATGATAAAAACTATAAAACAGTTGTAGCAAGTAGCAAGGTGAAGAAAATGAAGTATGAAACAAGAATATATATATATGAATGTATGCCGACTGATACATAAAGGTAAAGATGCATAAAAATCAGAAGCAAGATAATAATGACTACAAGATACAAGAAATCTAAACTAAGAGCAAGTATGTGTACAAGAACGTGTAGTGAGTCCAGCAAGAGTAATGTAATGAGTCAAGTCCAGAAAGTATAAGTGAGACCAGTCAAGAATGCAAGTGAGTCCAGACTAGAAAGAATAAACTCGTGTCTTTGAAATACCTGTTTTAACATATAAACGGCTAGGGGTAAGTATGGCTCACCGCACATTGGGTGTGCGGCTGCTATCATTCCAGATTAGACACGAGGGGGTAATTCCAGTAATTTCAGTTGGGAATGTTTACATGTCTACTCGAGTATTTCTCCGCCCCACCTAGTATAAGTGAATCCAAGACCCGACACGTAAATCAAGTATGAGTCCAGCCAGAAATATGAGTGATGCCTGTAGTGAGTCACGATGTGATGCCAGTAGGTGATTCCAGAATAGAGGCTAGAAACATGAAATATATGTGTCGCAAGTAAATGAATCCATAAATACTAGTCCGTGTCGTGCCATAAAAATTAGAGAATACTATACTAGAAGCTGAATCATAATAATCATCAGATAATGGAAACTATCAGAGAATGTACTCGCCTGACGTCATGAGCAACTGACGATTCGAACTGGCGTCGCAAGAACCTATTACGAAAAGTAACGTTAAACGGGGTCCTAAAGAGTTAAACAGATATAAAATAGCTAAAACCAAGCTTCTAAGGTCGTTCTTGGTCAAATGGGTCAAATCGGTGAAATCTGGGTCAAAAGTCAACTCATGTTCCAAAATAGTCAACTCTAAGTCAAATCTAGGTCAAAAGTTGACTTTAGCGGTCAACCGGGTCAATTACGGTCAACTCTAGGTCAAACTAGGGTGCCCCTAAAATTCTAGGTCATTAAGCTAATAAACCTTCAAACTCGCCTCCTTGAGATACCGGGATACCCTCGGTATCCGATATATCAACCTACGCGATACGCCCCATCTATACCCTCTAAACTATATACTAGCACGTATATATATATATATATATATATATATATATATATATATATATATATATATATATATATATATATATATATATATAAAAGCATCTCTAACCTTAATCCTAGGCTAAACTCAATACCTCGCCCCGATGCCCAATACCTTGAGTATCTCAAGGTATTGAGATACTCAAGCCTTACCCCTCACTAACACTAGCTAATGTCACGCCCCGATCTCCCACAGGCTAAATTGGCCGTTCTCGTTAGGCGAGAATCACCGTGCTAGCGCTTCCGTGGAACGATCGCTTTGACCCATTCGGGGGTGATGCCGCACGAGCGTGAGCCATGCCCGTACAAGGCCGTGGTCCATTGGCTGGCGGTAAGAGTTCTAAGACACAAAGTCGCACAGATTATCCGAGTACAGCGGAGTCATAAACGCATAGCGATTTGGTAACAAGTTTACTGAGTCGACAATATAGGGAAGCATTGAATAACACAAGTTGAAGTAAAGCAACTCTTTATTGATATAAACAAGTTGTTATAGGCGGCGTATAGCCGAGATTACAAGTCGCTCAAGCCTCTCTCTCTGAAACAATAAAAGTGTGCCAAGTGGCTACAATTGTGGAATGATTGTACAGGCGATGTTCAGGCTATGTTCCAACATTATGTCTTGTATATGTGCTTCTGTTCCGGACGCAGCGCCCCAAGGCTTCAGAGTGATCTCCTGGTCTTAGCATGCACGAAGGAGGCATCCGTACCGAACGAGGTTCTCCCGCACCCTGCATACAAACTGGTGGATTATCAGTACATTGAATGCACTGGTGGGGAAGCTACTCGCCCGCTCGACAAATCCAAACACGTAATATAAATTCCGTGCACCAACTATTAAGTTGTCTTTCTAGTTGCCTTAGGATCAATTTCATGTAAATATTGAATAGCCTAACTCGTGTGGCAGTACGCCGTACGACATGAGAGGAAATACGGCGAGACTTACCAACTTACCATTTACCTTCCCTGTCCAAGGCAAACATTGTTAATTCAAGCATTGGCAAGTATAAACATTCAGGAGGCATAGCATATGCAAACACGAGTATTGTTGTATCATGATCGTTCAGGTATTCAGTTGTTCTTTTGACATGATGCAATAACTCGCACGCAGATAGCCGCTAAGCGAGGATGACTTATCTATATGAACGTTTGTCGCTGACATAGCCATAAAGGACCAATTATAGTCTCAGGGCGGTTAGGTGCGAGAGGTCTTGCATCGCTACACGTCACCTCGCCCGGGACGGTATGGAGCGAGACACGAGGCCTAGGGGGCGTTCACTCCATGCCGCCTATAAACATACGACTATCATAAAGTTCCGTCCGGATCGGATCGGCCCCGGTAACCATCCGCAGGAACTTGAACAATCAATACCTTGTGCACAGGTTGTCCACGACATGCAGGTCAGGGTCTTTCCAAATCCATAACTTGATATGATAATCCATGATTCTTGTTATGAACCGAGCGTTTGCTCCACGAGCTGGGATTCATTCTTTACGTGACGTGATTCTCGTTCAGATGTAAACTTGATGTGATTATCATTCAGTTGTAACATGATAGAATTCTCGTTCAGTATTCATTACCCTGATGCGTGTCCCTGGTTCGGGGATTGCCTTGGTAACCCAACGGTCCCGGATACTTGCAGGTTCAATTGCATAGAAGGACTATTTGATAGTCTCCTAGCTAACAAGAATGTATGCATAATACAATAATATTAGACATTCGTAAGCAGGCAAGCATGTGTTTCTAAGGAACATAAGCAGACACGTTTACTCGGACCCGACGGTAAGCCGAGGGATGAAACCGTAAGGGACTTAGCATGCGAGTGTCTGAATATAAGTAGTATTTCATTTCTATGTTCTATCATAAGCAATACAAGTTAGGATTATTCTCTTAGCTAGGTGCGTTGTATTCTTATTAGCATGCAGGGGGTGATTCACCTA